>LR737384.1:18715013-18806057 GCA_902655005.2 Marronus borbonicus
GTATATGGACACGTATTAGTTAATGGACATTGTTGAATAAATCACTATTTTTTGTTAGTATTAAAGTGGTAAATTAAGAAAAGAATAATAACAATTAGGATAATAAATGTAAGAATAAAAATAATTTTGAATTTATTAATCTAATAAGACTTGAAAAGTTTTTCGAAATTTTGTGTATTCTTCGTTGAATACATTTAAATTCTTGAATACACTACTTCGCATTTAATTTACAATTTTTGAATCTTTTCATTTATTGCTCTCATATTTTTTACTATGTCTTTCAAATATTTTCAGAGTTCTCTTCTTTACATCATCGGTAGTTGATGGTGTTACTACTGTTTTGTTTCTTAATTCTGCTAATTACTTAGGATCATAATTATTGTAGTTGTCTAATTCATTTTCCAGTTCATCTATTTTATTACTAGCGGACTCTAGTTTACAGTCAGTTATAATTAATTGTTCAACAAACAAATTAGCTGCTTTTCTAGCAATATATTTATCTACTACTTCTTGTTTGAAACCAACTATTTTTACCCCATCTTCTAGTTTATCTATTTCGGCAATTATTGGTTTAATTTCCCCTCTCCATTTTCTCTTTTCATTGTTAGGGATGTATATAGTAAGTTCCATTTAATTAAAAATTATTTAGTGCATTATTTATCAAGTCATCTGCTTCTTCATTCAAAGTATTATTATTATTTCCTCCTTTCATTTTATTTTTTTCATCAGTGGGTTTAATCTTCCTTTTTCTTGTTTTTTCCATGGTTGTCACTGACGGTTATTTTTTTAAATTTACATGTAAAACAGCAAAAGGAAATGATTAGATATAATGAATTGATTAGTTGAAAAACTTGAAACTTTGGATGCTTCTGTTGTACAAAAAAATCAATTTATAGCAATGTTCTTTATTATTTTCCAAAATGTGTCAATCAATTGTAAAGGTATATCATGTTGTTGAATGCAAAGGATATTATAGAAAAATTAGAAGAAGCATATCAAAAGGAACTAGATGAACTTAATGTTCTAACGAAAAAAATATAATGAGAAGGTTAACCCATGAGAAATACAGAAACTAAAAGAAGAAAAAGTTAGTGTTACAGAAATAGCATTATCTTTAACATATGTGTCGATTTAATAAATCAATTTGATGTAGAGGAAGAGCAGCTAAATGAAAACTTTAAGCAAATTTCAATTCCTACTGATTATAAAAATAAAACTAGTAGAGCGCAGGTTGAAACATCTAATGACGGAAATCTTAAAAAGTCAAAAAGCAATGGAAAGTAATAAAAGGAGGACAAAGTAGGACTTGAAAGTTCTACTTTTACAAAGTAGGATTTTGAATCATTCTGTGGGCTACTATGAATTCCTTCATTTCTATCAACTTAGCATCAACTTCCAATAATGGGAAGTGGTACTGTACCTACTTCCGGATTTCCAATAACATATTACCAAATATATAATTTCCATATTCTAATAGCCTTTCACCATTAGGCCTGTATGAGAAGGTTTAGGGGAGCTCACTCCCACCTTATATTTTGAAAACAGAAAAAAAGTTTTTTTTACAAATATTTATTTCACGTTACTTCTTTTCCCTTGGTGTATCATTATTAGGTCTTTTTTTGGATAAGATCTAATAATTTTTGTTTCTCATCACCCGCGAATGATGTAGACAAACAAGATGGTAGGAAAAGGAGAAACAATGAAGGAAGACAAGAAGACACCAACAAACGTAAAAAAGGTTTGGGAAGTGGTAAGGAGAACAGCCAATGCAGACAACAGTTCAGTTGCGGTAAATATGTCCATGAGCTGCACAACGAAGCGGCAATATATAATAAGTTATAAAGTCTACAAGGCAAGGTTGTGCCGCGGTTATATGGTAGTGTGTATTTATACAATAGCATATACATACTGACCATCGAAGAGCTTGATGCTGATGCATTGGGCCCACGTGATCTATTGGATGATGAAAAGAAGGCAGTTGTTGTTGCTCTGGAAAAACTTCACAGTCAGTGAGTTTTGCACTGTGATATCAGAGACCAAAATATTTTAATAGACAGCCGCAATAAGTGTCCCTACTTTGTGGATTTGACGATTACAATATTCTGGCGCCCTTAATGATGGCCAACCTAATTAGTTAAAAGTTTTTGAACCCTCCCATGAGTAAGCATTTAGGAGTCTCAGGATATCATTAAGTCACATCAGTCCACCAAGTATTTTAGGGTGCTCTTGAGGTAATTTTGCATGATTTTAGGTGATTTTCAACGGTTTTTTCGTGTGCCCAATTTTTGGTGGTCTACAGATATTTGGGTACTTTTGGGGTACATAAAAATTAGTGCTTCTTGAAGGATTTTAGGTCTTTTTGGGTTGTTTACTTTTGGAAAAACAGCTAAATTTGTAGGATTCTGCCTTGTTTTTTCAGACGCCAAATATCCTGGTCCAGAAGTAACTACTATTTTTACGTCTAGGACATCAAAGAATAACGAAAACACTTTGTTTGATGGTTAGGTCTTTCGACTAAAATAGAAAATATGATAAAAAACTGCCCAAATTGTGTTGAAGAACGGATCAATTACAAAGAAACGTCTTTGAAAGATGAAATAGCGACTGAGCGCTTGGCAGCGCATGGTTTCTGCCGATTTATTTTAATGTAAAGTACTAAAATACTAAATTGGTACTTATAATAAAGATTATTTTTCTAGATTTTTCGAAAAATCGGTGACCATTTTAAAGTTTAAAGAAATGTTTGCTCGATATGGTGTTCCCGAAGTAATTCGTTCCGATAATGGATCTCAGTTTCAGTCCGACTTTAAACGCTTTGCCAAACATTTTAATTTCATTCACATTACTTCCAGTCGTCATTTTGCACAGTCAAACGGGGAAGTAGAGGCTGCGGTTAAAGTTGCAAAATCCTTGATTAAAAAGAATAACGACATTTATACTGCATTATTGGAATATAGAACCACTTCTTTGCCAAATGGCTTTAGTCCGGGTGAGTTGCTTATGGTGAGAAAATTGCGGAGTTCCCTGCCTATTCTTCCAAGCAAATTAATTGATATTGTTAATGCATTATCTTCAGTGATCACAGAAGGAAAAAGGAAAGAAAGGCAAAGAAATAATTTTAACAAGCGCCACAGAGCAAAAGATCTTTCTGATTTGTCCGTGGGTGATGGTGTTTGGATAACCGATATTCGATGTTACGGAAAAATAAATAAAAAGCTCGCGGAACCAAGACCTTATTTGGTTCAAACTAACAGAGGGTTGTGTAGGAGAAATAGATGGTTTTTAATTCCAGCTCCATATGTTGATATCCAATTATTTGATCCTATACAAACACCACCTTTGATCGTGTTGTGCCGAGATTGTCGGAAGTAGTAATCATATATCAGGAAGTACTATACAAAAGCCGAAATGGTTGTCTGATCATATTACTCCTTAAGTTCCTAAGCATTCTTGTTTCATTTTGAAAAAGGGGGATGTTGTATCAGTTAAAGGAATTATGCAATAGCGCCATCTCTTTGAGTAATTTGGGTAATATAGGTTAACAAAGTAATACGCAGGTCGTGTCGGGCTCGTTGTTTGTTTCTCAATGTACTAATATTTGTCTAGTTTTCCTAATAATTCCCAACAAAACACGGAGTAAGAAGGATTCCAAGTAAGAGAACTCTACTTACCCTACTTAATTGTACTTGTAATAAAGTGCGTAGAATTTTTAATTAGAAAGTCCAAAGTTTTCATTGAAGATATGATCTGTTCTATATGAAAGGCAAAATACTATCAAGTATTCTAGATTATAATCTAGTTTGGACGAATCGTGTGGTACATATTTGTCGCTTGTTCAGACAGCCATAACGAAATGATTCGAATATTCATGTAAAATCATTTATTTCACATTGCTAGTTTTATTTTTTGCTTTTTGGATTACAACAGTAAAAGTATGAGGTAGACTTCTATGCAAAGAATCTATCAGATTAATTTTCTATATGTGTCATACATAACACATTTTTCACCTTAATTAGTTATTAATCTGACTACACACTTGAAACATTCTGATAACCTCCTGAACGGTTTGTACAAGTACATAGGGATTTCGATATGTTTCAGTTCTCTAAACACTTCCAAGGCAAATAAAAATAAAATACTGCAGTATATAATTTTCATTCCATATGGGCTATTATAAAGATTCCTCCATTTAATCCTTATCATGTCAAAGAGAGTTTTTGGTTCATCAGGTTGAGGTTTCTGCGGTTTTTCCGTTTCTTGCTCTGGCGCAGTTGGTGGTTTAGGTGGATTAGTGGAGCTTTCTGAAGTTTCTGTAGGCGGATCAGTAGTTGATTCCGCCATATTTTACTTTATTTGATTCTTAAATACTGGAATTTTGACAGCAGTGAATTGAAAGGTCAATGTTATTCGTTACCATCACATCAGAATGCTATAACTTGAAACAATCCACAGAATGATGCTTGATTGTCTGTTCAGAAGGTTCGTTTTGCCAGGCAAGAAGTAATGGCAGATAACAGTCGATCCATTACTGAACTGTTAGATACGTATGTGTTTAGTTGAAAATTTACTTAAAATGTAAAACTCTTAGTTCTAACAATGCATGTATTTCAAATAGACAAATTATACGTTTTAAAATTTGAATTCCGCTACAAGCAATTCCTTAAGTACATTTTTGGATGAAATTGTATTTGGATTTAATTCTTCTTCCATCTTAATTGGTAAAGTCCAGCGATAATAGGTAGTCATATACGTAAAGTAAACATAAAATTAATTAAAAATAATTCAACCAACCGAAAGGAAAATCATTGAGATTTATTGTTTTTTTTTTACTGTATTGGTTTATTGCTTAGATAAGAACTCATAAAACTTGGAGGAACATGTATTTATGAACGAATACATAAAATTATCAAATTTTTGAATTTTTAGATATGCTTTTTTTCAATACTAAAATCTTTCATTATTTAATATAAATATACAAATAGCTTCTAATTCCTTGTGATTAAATGACGTTAAAAATTTTCCTGCCATTCTTTTCATTTAATTTTCTCCTTTGAGAATTGGCCCTGCTGTTTTTTTTTTTCAATGTATTTCTTTACAGCGATATGAATAGACTTGATATTTATCACTAGAGCACAACATTCTCGCTTGCCTTTCAGTGGTGTTTAACCGCGAGAGGTGAACGGAAAGCATTAAAACTGTTGAACATGCGTAGAAATGCATCAAGTTGTCTGTTTGCTAACAGGGCAAACAAGTTCAGGGCAACACAGGAGGGCAGTCGTGCGATAAGAAAAGTGCAGGACAGTTTTTACAAACAATTGTGCAAATGTATCCATGTAGATAGACAGCTAAATAAGTAGATAGCTATTCACTATTGCAATAAAAATTATGAAGTTTGTTTATAGTGTATATTAATTGTGTTACATATTAGTCCTTTCCTCCATTTTTTGTTTTCATTTTAAACTTATGTCGGGTATAACCAAAAAAATAATGCTAAAATAGCTTCCTTATGGTATTGATTCACGCCAAATGCAACAAAAGGAGAGAAAAAAAAAGACACTATCCACGGACATGTTTCTGCCTATCCGGCGTCATCAGCGTGGTTTCGAGAATATTCTTTAACTCTAGCCTCTACTGCTGTTGCCTCACAGTTAATGCCACAACATTTCAAAACGACAAATTAGACATTTCTTGACGGACTCTAGTGTCAAGAAGCGCATATCTGCCGTTATGACATTAACTGTGAGGTAACAGCGATAGAGATTAGAGCTAAAAAATACTCTCGGAATCACGCTGATGACGCTGGGTAGGCAGAAACATGTGCGTGGGTAGTGTATTTTTTCTCTTCTTTTGTTGCATTTGCCGTGAATTATTCCATCAATACCACGAAGAAGCTATTTTAGCATTTTTTGTTATTATTATTGTTTCTTGTTTCTTATGTCGCTATGTTTATGTTACATCTCTTATTGTTAGTCTGTTTGAACTTTATTCAAAATTAAATAAACTTAATATAAAACTTAAATAATTGTTTCCCTTATTGTTTTTCGATAAAAATGTGTATTAATATTATGATTCTACATCAGTAGAATTAATGTTCTCAAAAGCATCACATCTTAGCTTTAATTTGACGAATGTTTTCAGTTATGGACATCATCGGTAAAGAGCTAAAATAAGGTGTAGCATACACCATTACTTTTTCCTAATACATAAATTATAGGTATTACCTAAGTCCTTACTTAGGTTCGAAATTCCGAATCGACAGTCTAAAATCGTCAATGTCAGTATGTTTTGTTTATTGCTGTCGTGGTAACCAAAACATAATAACACCATAAACCAATTGGATGTAATTTCGAAATGCAAGACTCACCTTTGACTACAAGTAGGTAAATTTTTATTCAATTGTTTTAAAACGTCCACGTCTGTATCTTTTTTTGCTATTATCATGGCAACGAGACCCAATTCGAGTTTTCACAGGGGCTTCTTGACAACGAGGAACAGAACGGGCAAATCCAACTGCGCATAGATTATAGTCGACCAAGGACTTGCGTTCTTATAAGCGACACTATTAAACCAGTGTATGTATAATGCAACTCTAACTAATAAAAAATATTCACATTGCAATGTAGAAGGCAGAAATGATACAGTATACAGCGTTTCCAAATTAAAAAAAAAGAAACTTAGTCGTGTCATACAGAAATATTGTTAGTACATACATACACCAAATTTTAATTCTATCTTTGCTGGGAGAATAAATGGACCTTCCCAAACTAGTGACTCACCTTGTACGTATTAAGAATATATTACAATTTAAGTGTGCAGTATTAATTTCTGACTACATATGTAGACATATGCTAATACTAGCAATCATTTATTTCCCATATTCGAAATATTTAGCAAATGTTTTTGTGAACAGTATTGAAAATACAATCTATTTGCAAGTAGGAAGAGAAATATTGTTAAACGAAATCATTGTATTGTTAATAAGCAATTAATTTTTATGAGCAATTCGTTGATAATCATCCTTTATCGAAGTACTACTTCGAGTTGCATCGCGAACGTCCAATAATATGCGCTCTACACATTTATTTTGTGTAGTTCTTATATTAGGTGTTTAAAAAGTAATTAAGTGTAACTTAAATCTTATCCAAGTTTTATATTTCAGTAACTTCGTTCGTAACATCTACTAAAAATTTTTCCAGTATAGAAAATCACAAAAATTATCATTTATTACCTAAGGACTGCGGAGTAGGTTTCACAGATAGAATTATAGGTGGAAAGTCAGCAGCTCTAGGGCAGTATCCATGGCTGGCAAGATTGGGATTTTTGTTACCAGGGTGTACAACAAAGATTTTATATCGATGTGGAGGCGCCCTAATTAATGATTTATACGTTTTAACTGCTGCTCATTGTACAATAGATCTACCGTCAATTCTTTGCCCCAGTAGTGGTAAGGCCGTTAATTTCACATTGTAAGTATTTACTGCAGTACTATGAAAACAGAAAACTTCATTTTTACATTTGTTAGAGTATCTACTCCATACAGTACATATCTACATCTTCAGTAATAGTAGAAATGTACCTGTATATGGTAGGAGGTCAAAATTTGCAGGTAATATAACACGCACCATAAGGCATCTTTCAAGAATATTTTCGTATATATAGGGCGACCAATAAGTACTGGACCACGCACCACTTTCTTATTTCAAATTGAACATTATATATATTATTATGCATTTGAATTCTCCATCTATCAATAAATCAATATAATATGTAAGGTGGGCCACTTTTGTCTGCACGCCAGGACAGCAAGTTTCATATATGCATACATATCCTATTACTCATTAGGGTATAACGCAAGTACATTTCGGGAAAGAGTAATGTTAATTTATTTATTTAATTATAAATAATGTATATAACCTATTTACCTTATCTACGTAGCACAAATAGAATAACATTGCTGAAAACTTTCCAGATTTGTCTCGCTGAACTGCGTTCGTCGTGCTGAAAAGTGTTCTTATATTTTGAGAATGACCGTACGACATCTACGGATGTAAGGCACGCATAATTAAAATAACCTGTATAAATAGATAATGGATCAGAGGCACCATCACTAATTTGTATTAATCTCGTAAAATCAGGATTTTTGTTTATAACTTCATCGAATTTCTCCACAACACACATACTCTTTATATCACTTGTAGCAATGCGTGTACATCGCTCGCAATTTGTACTGATTCCATAAACGGCAACGCAGTATTGTGACATTTTTCTATCGCGCAAATAGTTATTAAATCTATTTCAGCGGATGTATCTTGAAATCTCATTTGCCTTTCCATAATAGCTGCAGCTTCGTCGGGATTGAATTGTAGAAGCGCAAATTTTATTTGTTCCAAATATTTTGAATAATAAAAAAGCTGCCTTCAACCATGATGAGAATCGGCTCTGGTGGTCCGGTACCGTCTGTGAAGTTCTCGAATTCGTTTGGGAGATTTCAAAAACCCTTTTTTTGTATTTGAAATTAATGCATCTATCCCTGGATAACATTTGCGAATCGTTTGTGCTACAAAATATAAAGCAAGCTTTACACGGCACATATAAAAGTTCTTCACCTTCTTCCTTTAGAGAGCGGACCACGCAACGCATTGTTGATTCTCTTGACACACTAGATATTTTATTGCGTTCAGTGTTTCCTTAGTTACCTTAAAAATTTTGCGACTTACCCTGGTTACATTTGAAAAAAGGGATTTTGAATGAAAATAACTACCAACAGATAGAATAAGCTTTAGATTTGGATTATTTCTCGTAATGGCAATTCATAACAAAAGTAATTTTTGAGAGTCAAAGCTACCTAGTTCTGTTTTAAAATTCACATGAAAAATACTTACTTCCAAAAAGAATTTTATAGATCGCCTTAGCATACGTAGAATAAATCGGTGGTTCGAAAAATGTAAAAAACTACAGTGTGTTCCATTCAAAATAAAAAAATTAAGGACAGTTCCGGTCAAACCGAAAGTAACTTGAATATTCCAAATTGTCCCAAAAAAATCGTAACGTGATCTAGTAAAAAACCATCAAAATTAAAATCTGAATTATCTGAAGTAATTACAAAAAATTACAGGGTGTACCCACCTCCCGGTGTAATTAATGGCAAAATGCAATTTAATCTCATAAAAATTTACGCTAGAATGTATTCACATTTCAGAAATGGAACTAAATGGAAAATTAAGCGACTCTGGATAAAATTATAAATATCTCAAAATCAATGTAAAATAGACATACGAAACCTATATTGTGTGGGTTTGTTTCTAGATGAAGAAACCAAAAACGTAATTATATGCAAGATGATCCATTAAAATAGTAAATTCAATAATTGGTTCAATATTTATTGATCAGCCTATATATGCACTTATTTTCGACAGATATATCTTTGTGAGGGTGATTTTGTCACCAGGAAATTTTAACGACCTATTTACACTATAGAAGATATCCCCTGGATATTATAAACTTGGTTTTGTTTAAATTTATAGTTTAAAATGTTGGATGCTTATATAGTGACGTAGTAACTTGTTTAGTTAATTGCAGGCATTTCTTCACTTTATAGCAATTAATTAATTATATATATTATATATAATATGTTTAATATTATCGTAGGCTTTCACGACGATCGGTTGTAATCGTAGCGGTTCTCGGGTTCCGCCGTATTACTTTGTTATTTCCTCCTGACAACTCTGGTCCGCACTTTCTGATAGTGTATTATGTGGTGAAGGATGAACGCCTACGTTTGCGGAGTCCTTAAAATTGAGTAAAGTGATGCACTTTTGCAAGTTCAGGAAAAGTAAAGTAGGACTTCTACTAAGACATCTAATACTTCTTAAGTCGCAGGTTGTCATTTACTTGCTAACAGCAATTTATTTATGAGCTCGGTTTCTTCCTCGTAAGTGAGGGCTGTTTGGCGTCAATATTTCCTTTTATGTTTTTCCAACTAATTTCATTTTATCTGTACTATGTGTGCTTGCTGCTCCATGGATACTTATTTTGCCTGACTTAATTTCTTTCACAACTTTCTTTGTTTTTTAGATCGTAATCGAGATACCAATGTGCTCCTAATTTTCTAAAATAGTTTCCAGACATTGTGTATCTTGTCACCCCAATCTAAGATTCGTCAGTTATTTTTATTCGTTGCTGGATATGCAAATAATCCAGATATTTGCAATGTTAAACTTTGTTGCTGCTAGAATTTCCATATCCGATATGATCCGTCTCCGACCACATATGCCCGACAATAGCTATTTGTAGGCCTGTTTCAGTCGTATATTCCTTTAATGTTCTTTCTTTCTAGTGACAATCGAGTGTCTTATTATACCGATGTACTTTGCCGCATCGGTGTTGACAAGGAGTCTCTCTTTCCTTGACTTCTCGAAGTAGACTGGCCTTGTCTTTGGGTCGGAGTTTCTTCTTGATAGTGCGATTGGCACTGTTGGCATTGTTCTTTGTTGTATATTCTTGGCGCTAGTTTCTCTAGCGTATGCACCACTGTGCTCTTCTGACTAGGATGATGGATGGAATCGTAGTAGATTTTTCGATCGAGTAGATTTTTAGAACATACTGGTTGCTGTTGAGTTTTACGTTCTGTTGACAAGAGTGTTCAGAAACGGTAAAATTTTAGGTTCTTCTCGCTTCATGGTGAATTTGGATGTTTGGATGTGCTCTATTCAGACATTCCGTCCGTCTGGCCAAACGATAATCGTGTAGTCTACGTACCTCCACCAAACCGTTGGCCTTTCTGCCATTGTCTCGATAGCCAGGCTCACGAAACACTCTTCGAAAAGAGACTCAGCGGACTTCCCATCGTCCGTTTGTTCATAAAAACTGCCATCACTAGAGATGATAAACGTAGCTGAAATTATTACTTTTTTTTCCAGCGACTAGACAGACTCGTGTTTTGCCGACCCCCGGGAAAACCAGTAGGCAACAAGAACCCTTTCTTATGAGACGAATAGACTGCTGAATAGACTGATACTAATCTGCCTAGTCGTTGCAAAAAAGTAATAATTTCACCTGCCTCGGTCATCTCTAGCCATCACATGTAAAATAGCTGGTTGTTGTACCGTAATGGGTCGACCAACGAAACATTCGTAAGCAGCGATACTACATTGAAACTCACCAAGATGTTATTCGTTGTGAACTGTGCTTCAAGAGCTTGTGCTTTCGTCTATGTATACTACAGTTGGCTAGTTAAATGTTTCGCTAGTAGATACGCGGGCGTGCCTATACCATTTACCTCTATTTGAATATTGTGTAAGTCATATAGCCTGGGACCCTGACCTGTGGTTTTAATCTGATGAGTGGTGATATTTATTAGCTTGTTTGTTTCTCTTACTATCGACCAAGTGGATCTCATTGATGTGTCAGACCCGTTGGAGGTCCAAGTAGCGACTGTACTCGTCTGCAGATGTTAATCATTTAGTCATTTATTATTGTATTTAAAATGTTAAGTTTATGCAGGTTTTTTATGTCATATAACTCTTTCTAAAGTATTTCAAGTTTTAAGAAAAAATCTTCGCGCACAACATTAAATAAACGAAATGCGGCAGACTTTTTCAAGGCGTTTCCATTTTTAATGCACCTTTCGAGTTGTGCCTTCAAGCTGGATATATTTCAATTATTTTTTTTGTATGTGCTGTGAAATAGAAACTTTAGGCTAGATTGATTTTAGGAAACATAAAAATCAAATAATGTAAATAAAAATTCTCAAAAATATGTTATTGATAAATGTTATGTTGTGAATTATGAATCAATATTGATCCATTCCCAACAAATTTCAGATATTTACAAATGTCATAAATGTGCATAAATAACGGAAGCAACGAAGAAAGCCAGAATCACGTATTCCCGCATCTAGTTTTAATAACCGTTTCACTTCGACTGTTACATGAACAAATTTCTAATAAGTAAAGGTTTATGGATTCTAAGTTATCGGTTCATATTTTTTTGATGATTGTATACTGAAACTTTTTTCATCAATGTTGTTTAATTAAATTACTCAAAAAATTTCAATTTATTATAATTACTTTTAGAGGGAGTATAATCCTAGGAGAATATAATATAGAGCAAGATCCAGACTGCGACGAAGACGTATGTGCAGAACCTGTGCAGCATTTCAAACCTAAGCAAACTTTCGTACACCGGAGCTACAATAAGCCACAATATTCAAACGACATTAGTTTAATACGCCTTAACAAAAAAGCTAAACTAAACGGTAAGAATTTAACATTATTTTACATGTCTACAATTGGTTTTACAATAAATCTCTACATTCTCATCATATGTAGAACTGCTACGTTGTTTGCAAATTGAATTACAAAAAAAATTAGCTCCCTGAAACTGTTTGCCTATTTTTCCCACAATCTCTTTCTTACTTTTAATTTACACAAGAGTTTACGGTTTGACATTCTATAAACAAAGATGATGTATATAATAATTTATTCGCTCGCTAAACAAAAATTCACGGACCCTGCACCTTGTAATAGTAATTATTTAACATAAATATTATTTCATCGCAACAGTGTCATAAATCAAAAAAGAAAAGAAATGTGAGATAATTGCGGCAATCGATTGAAAATACGGTATCTGATTATGTGCAGATCTGTATTAAAATAGAACAACAACGAAATTTACTTTCGCAGTACTTAGTTTGTGTTTTGATTTTCAATACTGAATTTCTCTAAATCAGTGTTTTTCTACTTGTGACAATGTTACAGCTCATGTGTGACATATATTGTGTGTTAGTGTTCGTACATTGCTGTAGAAGCGAAGTACTTTTGCTGTGCAAATTAAAGTCACAAAGGTAGTTGCCATGAAATGGACCTTGGTTGTGAATACGAAAACAACAGAACGATTTAAACATTTCTGGCTAACGAAAAACGTTAAAATTAATCTTCCAGTTACAAGAATGTTAAATATACTGCTTTGAAAAAATAAATTAGAATATTTTGAAGTCTATTCATTTGAAAAACAAGTATCTATGAGGAGGATATAAGAAACAACCATTATATTTTACGGTTCGTATAAGTAAAAATTATGTTTCTTCGTACCAGTAACAGTAAATGAGATAACTAAGATATCTAAAATTAAAACAAAGAATACTTTGTATTATTATGGTTTATCAACAAAAATGATGAAGAACGTTTCTGGGCATAAATGTCCCCATAATAGACCTAATAAATAAGTGTACATTAGAAGTTGAATGACTTGCTGCATTAAAAATATCTACAATAGTCCCCATTCATGAGAAAAGAGACCCAATGACCCAAAGAAGAATAGACCATATCAATTTTACCGACCATATCCGACATCTTAAATTGACCTAACACATGTCTTCGATACAGTTTACCACTCTATCCTTCTCTTAAAATTGTACTGTTATAAAGTACGCAGCATTGGATATCGGTTGCTTGCATCATATCTCAAAGACAGAAAACAATATGTAGAACAAAGGTCTAATATGCTGAATATTAAATACTGTGTTCCACACGAATCTATACTTGGGCCTTCGTTGGTCACACTTCATATCAACGACCTAGATATAAATCTGTAGATGATACCTCCCTTTTAGTGAAGCAAAAATAACTGGAAAGCTGCACAAACAGACAGAAGGGTGATTTTCTTCAAACTGACTAAAATGGAATAAGAGTAATAGACCTTACAACGAAAAAAGTAAAGAAACAAAGGCAGGTCCACATGCAGATAATAAACTAAATTGGAAGATACAACACGAATAAAATAGTAAACAAATTAAATTCAGATAGCATCCGAGGAATCATGAGTATTTCTACTTAGGAACCAGGTGACCATCAAGAATGTTAGACATGAAATGAGCCTTCTTGCTTCAAAAACGCGTTACATAGATGGTGTGTAACTTCAGACCAGATAAATCATGTAAAACATATTTTTTATATATTATTATATACATATTATAGTTTTTAAGACTGCAACATACATGATAAAAAATAGGAGGGTGGTTGAAGAAGTCTTTAGAAAATCTGAAACGGCGCTCTTACTATCTAAAATGGTTTGTTTCTAGTAAAGATCATTAGTCACTAGACAGCTGTCAAAATCTCAGTTATATCCATCACAGGGTTTCATTTTTATTTTCGATTTAAGCAAAGAATTTTTGTGTAGAAAAATGGAAAAAAGTGAGTTTCCAATGGTAATTAAACATTTATACTTAAAAGGTTTAACACCGAAAGAGATCAAAGCTGAGTTGGATGAAGTTCATGGCACATCTGGTCCTGTATTAGCAATTGTTTACAATTGGGTAAATGAGTTTATTGATTACTTGGAAAAAGAGCAAACAATAACTGGAAAGTATTATGCGTCGTTATTGGACCGGTTGAGCAAGGAGATCGAGAAAAAATGTCCTCATTTAAAAATGAAAAAGATCTTCTTCCACCAAGACAATGCATGGGTGCACACATGCGCAGTTTCGATGGCCAAAATTATGAAACTAAAATTTGAATTAGTACAACATCCAGTGCATTCACCAGGTATGACCCCCAATGACTTCTTTTTATTTCCAAATTTGAAAAAATGTCTCTGTAGACAACGGTTCACGTCGAACGAGGAAGTCATTGCCCAAACAGATGCCTATTTTGAGGAGTTTCCGAAATCCTACTTTTTGGAGGGTTAAAAAAACTAGAGAAACTCTTGGAAAGATGTATAGAGTTAAATGGAGATTGAACGGCTTTCGTTTAACATACTTCACAGCAAGCGGTGAAACGTGTACATGTGTACGCGCTGAAGAGATCTACTGAAGGTTTCATATCTCGTCTAACGACAACCCCAATTATTGGGATTGAACTACAAACAATATTCTATGATACTAAAATTAACAATTAGACAACAAGTATTTATGAGGATATCTAAACCTAGATATGGAATATTTTATCTAAATATTTTAGGTTAAATTGTCATATTTTGGTCGAGAATTCTCTGGTTACTATAGGGACAATTATTAACGAAACACCTGTATATGTTTAGACATCTTGAATTTTCTTTGTAACTTTTATTGCATTAAATAAACACTACTACTATTTCCGTGTTAATTCGAAAATTTCGGCACAAAGATCGGAAAGAATTTTGAACATTATTTGAATTTGAAAAATTACTGCGAGTAGTAAAACAGTTACTGTTTTGGCCAATAAATCAAAAAAATTCAAAATTTAAATTCGTTTGATTAAATAATCAACTAAATTTAACTACAGGTGTCGATTGATTTTTGCGTTAGGAAGTTGTAAACTTATATTTATCTTTGGTAAGCGGTTTCTTGAATGATTACAAATTAAAGTGAATGATAAAGAGTAAAAATACAACATTTTTTTTTTGTTACGGTTTGCTTCTACAAGAATAAATATCGGTTACATTATTATATGGAAATTTCTTCGAATTCTTGGGCACCGTTCCACAGATAAAAACCAATACCCGTGTCGTTTCGCCAGATATCAACCTCTTGATGTTTTTTAGATTTCGTGTATACAAAGGATATGTCAATAGATTTTCCGGCCAAGTTTGGCTTGTTAACGTTGATAGTGCTTTAAACCAAAGAGATAATGTTACGCTGTATTTGGTTCATCATTTATTTATCGCTCCAATTGCAGCAACATATTTAGACCACGGAGTTTTGTTCATGGAATAGTAAAATACGCGTCTTCATGTACTAAATTGATGTCAATATTTTGAAATATACTAACAGAAATGACACTAGGGTTCTTTGGGTATTGTGTATTAAGGTGGTTGGCCAAAAGTACGCACATAAATCTTATTTACAAGTTATTGTGCCATATTAATCTAATTATGAAATTATACCAGTTGATTTGTCGTATATAAAAATGTTTATTGCCGCTATACTGGCTGTAATAATCGCGCAATAAACTTTATTTGGGCACTTGTGAAATCCCATACGTGTTGTATAAGAATACGTACTCAGTAGAGTGTAGTAACATCTAATGAAATTTTATTTTTGAAGTTATTTTACATCCAATTACTAACGCAGAAGGTTATACATGAATTAGCAATTATTATTAATTTTTGTCCCACCGTTCTTTGCATTTCAAACACTCTGCATTCAGTCTTCCGTTGCGAGTTCCTTATACTCAGTCCTACATTTTGGCCCGATTAAGAACGAATTGGCCATCCATAAAACATCCTAAATTTATAAACCTTTTGAGGTTCTTATTATTAAAAAATAAAGTTTTTCTCTGTTATTACTAACGTAACGAGATGTTTGTCCGATCTCTAAGAGTTTGATAGAGAATCAAATAATACGTCTTCTAATTCTCATCCTGTCCAGCCACACCCTCATTTCTGTGAGAGAAACTAGTGAATACTATTTTAGCCTTCCTGTTTACAGACTTTCCGTATCACAGAAAGGACTTAAAGTTGCAAAGCGTACATTTACGTAAACATTAATCAAGGCATAGTATGTTATAGTTTCAACACTCGAGCTTTTTATCCACTTTTGAGTATTACACAAAGAACTGCAAGAAGTATAAGTCAGTTGTTTAAAGTTGGGGATAAATTGGGTCATTTCCATATTTAAGTACATTTGTTACATCCATTGGTTAATTTCAATATTTAAGTACATATATTACTGCAGTTCTTTTCGATGCTTATACACATAGGAAGCTTGAAAACTAGCGGAGTTAGACAGGCGGCGAAATAACTAAAAATAGTTCTAGCTAACTATATATTTCGAAAAAATCGATTTTGTACGATTTCGTTAAATGCATATGTCACTGCTTTTATTTATTTGACAAATAAATAAGAAGAAAGCTGCAGATAATTGTAATATTCATAATTTGGCTAATCTAGGATTTTCCTACATCTGCCATATTGTAGTTATGATATAAACTTATGTCTTTTTAAGTGGTTGTCAAAGTAAGTTGTAGTTCCATAAAAAACACTTTTTACAACCTTTCCAATGATTTAACTCTTAACACTGTTATTTTAAAAATTAAAAGAATTAGAGGCATTTTCCTGTTAACGTAGGAATTAATGTGGTTAGCCTTCACAATAAAGATTTCTCTGCACGTGAAAATCGTGTGGTTTGACGACTAACTAGTTTGTGGTAAATTGCATTAAGCAATTACAAAGCAAAAATCATCTTTAACCTGACAAACGGCAATGGAAGCAGAAGCTTTACAACGTATCGCTATACGAATATTAAAAAGATATCTTCCCTATATAGAGGTGACGTTGAGTGCAGTTTGTCATTGGCGGTGCGTTAAACATCACATCACAATTAACGTTTTAGTAAGCAGGTATAGAGAGTATTAAATATAAGTTTTTTTAACGTTTTATAACGTTTAGCTATGTATTTTATATATTGTAGTGAGTCATTGAGGTGAAGTATGTGCATTTGCACTTTAATTCGTTGATTTTTACAACATTCATAAAATATCATGGCTTAATTGAACATTTGCAGAATTCTTGCATTTGTATTATTGATTTTATATAAAAAAAAACTTCATTAATCTTACTTTGTGGTAGATAATCAAAGTCTCAAATTGTTTTCAAGAAATTATATTTTGAATATATTTTTTGCAAAAACATACACAATATATTATTTGGAATCCAGCAGTCTAAATTTACAATGTCAATCCATAACAACGTCGTTAGGCCAACCATAAAGAGTATGGCATCCCTGGGATAACGAGTAAACGAATGGGCATATAGATGAATATATTTTCGAAAAAACTATTTCGAAATTTAATTTCAATCACCGAAAAAGTATTATATTCACTTAAAACTGTTAAAGCTAATTGAAAAGAATAAATAAGAGAATTAACTGGAGAAGTAAAAGAAAACAACCAGAGAGGATTTGGAAGAAATTCAATAATGGTCTATTAGAACATATTAATATTTTATAATATATTGAATCTTCGTTTAATATTTTCCGATTAAGTATTCTGTAATTTTATTGGAGTAGTTCTTAATTAATTAGTTTCCAAACAATTTTGAAATGCCAAGCATTGTCTCAGACTATGTCAAACAATGTCAACATCTTCACGGTTTTTAACAAAAAAGAAGCACTTTGTCATTGCTATGCACCATTTGTTCTCTGAAATTAGGTTTCAGGGACAAATATGCTCTTGAATGTCATCTAAAAAGTACGAGGGATATTGAATACCAAAGAGGAGTTTTTCATGAAGAATTTGTAAATGATTTATGCGAAGCTTTTCTAGATAACAATATCCCGTTAAATTAATTATTGTCCGTGGGTTCTTAAAGAAATGTATTAAACAAGATATTTCCTTTTCTTTCAACAATTAGAAAGTATTACGTACCTGAGCATGGGCGTAGCCAGAATTTGGTCAAGGGGGCTTTTGTATGGCCTACGCCCATGTACCTAAGCAATTCGATAAACAATAAATAAAATCAGGTCAAAACTAGGAGAAAATCATCTTTGGACAAGTGCAAATGAAACGGTATTAAAGAAAGGTGTTTAATTAATGTAATAGTTGCTACGTTGCACTGAAAAAATCCCCCAATATCATTTTTAGTATAAAAAATGTAATTGACGATTGTTTAAAAGTTCTACTATTTCCTTTGAATTCTGCAACCATGATGTTAAAAACAGGAAAAGGTTTTTAACATTATGTTACAATTAACATGACGTTGTGCATGAAAATATCATGATTAACAAAACCTTAAATTGATCTACGTTACTGCATATACACACCCGATCGACGCCTGTCTGGTTATAAATTAGCCAAGCACTCAGAGATGGGTAAGGTAGTGATTATTTTTTTGCAGCGAATAGACATATTCATGTTTATTCGTCTCAGGAGAAGGGGTTGGTGTTGCCTACCGATTTTCCAAGAGTTAACAAAACACGAGTCTTTTTAGTGTAAAAAAGTAGTCACTACCCCTACTTTGCTCATCTCTGTAAGCACTACCCGCCGATGATTACGATAAGCGCTGATGAATATTTTAAATTTTAAATTATGCGGACAGATGAAACGCGGGCAAAACAATTGTTATAAGACCACATATTAAATTTAATGGTGTAGTGTTGCTGGTTCTAGAATTCTTGGTTCGTACATTTTTGACGGAACATTAACTGGTGACCGATACGATTCTTTGCTACCCGAATTCCAGGATATGGTGGACGAATTAAATTTGGAAGTACGTTCTATGCTGGGGTGGTTTCAGTATGATGGGCCAGCAGCTAGTAGTAGAAAAATTACATAAAAACTTGCCAAACTTATGGATACTTTTCGAATTTCGTTGTATACATCTTTAACTTTTTAGTATTTAATTTTATTTTGTTCTTTTGGTTATTTATTTTGTTCTGTTTGTTGTTTATTTATTTTGTTGTATTCTCTTGTTTATCTATTTAACCCTTTCGGTCATTCCATTACAATGGACTTTGAATATTTTTTACACGTAGGTAGTGACTGATTTCTGTTCTATTGATTTTTTTAATACTATGTGCCGAAATTGTTTTTTTTTTTTCAAATTCGAGATCATTTTCATCTTGCAAACAATTTGGAAATTTAGACGAAATGGTAAAAGTAAGATCCATGACGTTGAAAGAAAAAGGGGCTTTGAGTTAAATGTGGAATAGGGTCTCTGCATGAATGAAGAACCAATAATGCCGTTCAAAGGCAAACATCCCGCAAAATATACGTTAGAGGGAAACCACATCCATGAGGAATAAATTTATTTTTTCTTTGCCGAAAAAACAGCAACAACCGAAATAGGGTTGAACATGAAACAATTCGGTCAACGAGGTTAGTTGTAATATTGCTTGCAAATCCCTGGACATTATTTATTTTGGACACTAAGGGCATTTATTTTACGCCGTACCGGATGTTACAGGGTTTGTTATCCAAAAGCATATATTTATGGTGCAGCAACTACTCGCATGAATCGGTCTGCAAAACTGAAACATTTCACTATTACCCATTATCACAAACACTTCACTGAAACTGTACGCACGTTTCGATAGATAAGCTATCATCTTCAGCAGCAATACTGAACTAACTAACTAAGCCAAGAACTAACCTATTTATACAAAAGTTACGTCAGTTGATTGACGAGGTAAAGATAGTAGAGTGGACAGATAATAAAAGTGTCTTGGCATCTAATTACGTTCGAGAAGGCGGAATAAACAATTGTGAGCGATGAAACAAAGAAAATAGAAAGTATATCGAAACGTTTCGGCCCCAAGTAATCAACGAATACAATTATACAATGAGAGGTATAGATAAATTATATGAAATGGTATAATGTATAGAATTTCCATAAAACCAGATAAATGGACTTTAGGTGTATATTATGCATTCAATTTTGCGCTGCTTAACAGTTGGTTCAAGTACAAAACGGACTGTAAAGAAACGAAAATTCTCACCTAGATTTACTGGATTTTCGTATGCAGGTAGCAGATTGCCTAATCAATACGGTTAATGCAAAACGAAAAAGTGAACGTCCAATTTCCATCTATCTATAGCGATCTAGTAAATAAAGTTACTTTTGCTTCGGTGATGTTTAGTTGTGTAATTAACATGACAAAGTAAGTTAAATTTCTTAGTAGAATAAAAAATACCCACATTTTTTTAATTTTTAAAACAGCCACATCAAGTATTACTATCAAGTATATTTCCGTTGATAGCTTGACTGGACTGTCTTTTTAAGATTATAATTATCTACAGCTTTTTGCTTATTTTTTTTTGTCTTTAAAAATGGTAATAACTGAAATATGTGCCATTTAATTAAATCCAAGAAAATTATCTGTTTTTCAAAGTTTCTAGTTAACTATGATTTCTTTTTTAACAACTTTTTCACGTGATTATAAAAATTAAAGACATATAACACTATTCTATAATGATGGATGAAGAATAAATAGATAACTAATATATAAACCGATACAATCGAATGATTATACTGTAGAATTAAGCTAAAAAATGTATGCGATTAATAATTAACAATTAAGATAATGTATATTTATAGGATGGGTCAGTCCAATTTGTCTTCCTATCGGGAAACTGCTAACGAAATACTACGTAGGCTATTCAATGGAGGTAGTTGGATGGGGTGCCACAAATGTAACTAAACCCAATACAAGTAAAGTCCCAATGTTTGTCAAACTACCTACTTTGGAAATAACCAAGTGTTTGACCTCGTTTAACGTCAAATTAGACATCAACTCTACCAGCCAGTTGTGCGTAGGCGGCGAGGAGAATAAAGATTCATGCGGTGGCGATTCTGGAGGACCTCTAATGCATGTTGAAACAAATGGGGGTTCACCACGATATTATGCATTAGGGTTGGTGTCCTTTGGCGTGAAACACTGTGGCAAAAAGGATAAACCAGCTATTTATACAAGAGTAGCAGCGTTCATGCAATGGATACTAGACCACATGGCTCCATAAATTAATATACATTTGTTTCCTTATTGCCTGTAATTAACAACAAAGTATAATACTACGATAAATTTCCACATTCTACACATTTATTTTTTGATCGTAACTTTCTTGAACATTTTCTAGCATCTGATTTCTTTATGGATTTTATTTAACACGAGACATCCTTATAAATTTCCAAGAGAATATACAGATATCTTGAGCTTTTCTGTTTTATTACCCGTTTTGCATGAAATTTTTTGTTTTTATATATTATGACTCAGTTATTTATTCATTTCGACTGTAATCTGATGTTCGTATGTCTTAAGATGTTATGTAATGTTGATACTAATGTAAAGTTAATACATATTTGAAGTATATGCAGTTACTTTAATCCTTGCAAACAATAATATTTTGAAGTATTAGTACCTACACTGAGAAAAGGTCCTTTACCGTCTCCATTTAAAGAACTATTTACTGCTATTGAAAAAAACAGACTTTTGGAGGAGATAATTCTTTTCTTTAGATTTAGTATTTCATTGCAAAAAAATGATCTAAAGAACAGGTCTGTTTGTTTTGCGCTTGTGTATGTACGTACGTTTGTACGGGGTCTCTGAAGAGTTCATACATGATTATAAATACACCTTTTGCTGAAATTTACATCTTTAAAATTCTAAAAAAATTTGACTTTCTAACTTTATCTGTTCTAACTCTAAATCTGTACTAACTAAAAACTTAACTTTTATAGCTTGCATATTTCTGCAAAAAGATAAATTAGTCACAGGGGGTTACCAGTGACCCCATTTATTAAATATGCTGCTTTATTATCTTTTTTTGCTTCTTAATTTTGTCGATATTCTAATTCTAAACATTTCTTGACAGAGAATTGTTTTGTACGGTGTTTCCCCGGATTTTGTGCGGATAATAAAAGTTTTGTATTTTTCTACTGGAAATCCCCTATTTCTCTCTGTATTTGTGTAATGGAAAAAAAATCGAGATTTAGATAAATTATCGGCAATCGGGGATTTTTTTTTGAACTATGGGATATTTATACCTGACAAAAATCTAATCGTCGACGAGCAGCTGGTTACTTTCTGGGGTCGGTGTCCATTCAAACAGTACATATCTTCTAACCCAGGGAAGTATGGCATAAAAATCTGGGCAGCATGTGACAGTCAAACTTCACACAAGTGCCAAATATATACTGGTAAAACAGGAGATCAGCGTAAACGAAATCAAGACAAGCGAGTTGACTCAGGATTTGGAAAAATCAGGTAGACATGTTACCACTGACAATTTTTTCACAAGCCTACATCTTGCAAAGTATATGGAAAAAAAAGATTTTACTTTGCTAAGTACAATTCAAAAAATAAAGTAGAACTTCCTCAGGAATTGGTAAATACGCCCGGGAGGGAAGTATATTCAATAAAATTTGTTTATCAAAGCTATGTTAGTCTCTTCCTTTCAAAAAGGCTCCACCATGCATGACAGTGGTGAAGTTCTTGAAGATGAGAAGAAAAAACCCCAAATAATTGTTGATTATAATAGAACAAAATCAGGTGTAGACACCAAGGATAAGCATCTTTGAACATACACCGTGAAAAGACAAAGAAGGAGATGGCCGGTGGTAGTTTTTTATAACAGTAGATATTAAGGCATTGAAAGCTTACATTATATGGGTTCATCTAAACGATGAATGGAAAAAAAGAAACGGTTGCGGTATTCTTAGTCTATTTGTTATCTTTATTTATTATTATTATATTGTATCCTGTATACTTTACAGAAAAAATGTAAGGGAGTTGATAAAGAAAATCATTCTTGTAAAAGGGTATGGTGCAAGAAAAAGGTTTGGAACCCTCTAGTTCAAGTTTCATGTCAGATTCTCACATGCTGTACCAGGATTAACAACTTTTTTTAAATGTACGTGATCGTGTATGATTGTTTTAATATCTGATAAGAATTGAATGTTGAGGTGACCTTCTATTACAGTATACATGGCACTGTTGTTCTCTTCACTTATTTTCTTAGCAGCAGCAATGTTTTCTTCAGTGCCAGAAGTACGAGGATGTCCGGCTCCTTTCTCATGCTGAACAGAACTTCTTTCGCATTCAAAGTCTTTATACTATCGGTAAATTGTAGCCAACGGAGGTGCTTTGTTTATTGAAGATTGAGACTTTTCCTGCACTCGTACGTGCTTAAATTTCTAAAATCATGATTCAAAAATTAGCTTCAGTTGATTTCATTTTTTACGTATATTCACCTAAAAAAATTAAAAACTATCATAAGCATAACTAATCCTATAACAAAATCACAAATAGAAATGATGTTATTTTGTTAGGTCCAGTGGCATCGCTTTTTACAAACTCCTCCTATTGTTTTAAAGTCGCTAATAATATGAAATAAGTTTAATGTAAAATATCGTAATTAATGATATACGGTGATATGCTTAGTACCGGAACTTAATAGTCATACAACTTATCGGTCTTATCACATGTGAGACGTCCATTGACGCTTAAACTATTAGTTTTTTCCACGTGGTAGATCTTATAATGTCGTGATTGCGTGAAAGTGTGGTTTTCATTTCCTCAATATAGGTTTGGAAACATTCTATGAATTTGGCAACTCGCTTATGAAACAGTACAAATGGCAAAGTATTATATCTACACACATAAATATCTAAAGTTCATTCTGGTACACTTTCCATTCTTTTTCAGTATTCCCCCGTGTTCATTTGTAAGGTACACGGGGTTACCACGTTTAACTTTAAAAATTGTCAAGATTGTAATCAGAAGTGAAGCATTGCGGTAGTTTTTTCTATCCAGTACTTTCCTTCGAGGATGTACTAAGAACATTTTTGGTGAAATTAAATATAAATATATTTTGTATTTAAATTTGGGGCAAGAAGAAAATTTATTTAGATCTAATGTAAATTTGTTGTTAAATATTTGTATTGAAATTTAATCAAATAAGAGATCAGTTTTATAATAACGTTTATTTATTTTAAATGTCTATTTGACAGTATTTTTTTTTACATACGCTTTATGCGCCAAATTAACAATGATTTTTATGGTTAATCGAAAACTCGACGTTTCGCCCACAATCATATGGGGCTTGGAAAGGTGGTAGGCCACGCAAAAGATAACTGCCAGCTGATTTTTGCCCCTGGGATGGCTCTTTCAATATTTTGAAAAATAGTTTGATATGTGATACACCGGCACTATACCAAAACGAAACATAAAAACAGTTATAACTAGTGCGCAACATTCTCGCTTGCCTTCCAGTGGTGTTTAACCGCGAGAGGTTGGGGGGATACAGAGCTGCTTCGATACATGCGGCACTTCCCGGCCTTCTATGGAAAGCATTAAAAATGTTGAAAATGCGTGGAAATGCACAAGTTGTCTCTTTGATAACAGGGTAAACACGTATTTATGGCAATTTACAGACTTAATATATGATGGTAAAGAAATCAGGTGTTTAGTTTGCGACAAAAGTTTATTATGTTGGAAACCATATATGTGTAGCAACCATGTAAATAGCGCAACACACAAATTAAAAAAAACCGGAAGGAGACCGTAAAGAATTGCTATGTAATTTAACGATGATATTAAGTGCGTGCACTTAAAAAATCGGACAATGTTTCGTCAGTGGCAAATAATATTAGCGAACGTTAAAACAATATCTTTAACAAATTTACAACATATTGCAGTCTTAGTTATGAATTTTAAACCGGCTTGTATAAGCATTGCACCAGTGTTTCTCAAACTGTTCTCCGTTGTGACCAACCTTTTATATGAACAGTTTGTTGCAACTCATTCGCTACTTTATTAGCCTTCAAAAATGTAATCGGATATTTAAAGATATATGTTACTCAAATGTATTTCTTTGGATATGGTATTTATTAGTTCTAATGTACAGAGATAAGAAAAACACATAAAAAAAATAGGCCTTTCGAAAGCTTTTTACGACTCACCGAAAATTAGTTTGCGATTCGTCAATTTGAGAATCACTGCATTGCAAGGTTTGTGGGTAAACCACCCTTTGGATCTTCTGTAACTCAGCGGTATTTCGGTGGTAGAATTGTACTTAAATTGGTACTGTGTATGTGCCGAGCCGCATGTTATGTTTTTTGGACGACTGAAGATATGAACTTTCCTGTGTAAGGGTTGTAAGTCTTTCGCAAGTCAACAGCATTTTAATTTTAATTTAATGATAGGATCTGTATGTTCGATATTGATTAGTAGAGATGACAAAGGCAGGTGAAATTATTATTTTTTTGCAGCGACTAGACAGAGTCGTGTTTTGTCGACTCTCGGGGAAACCAGTAGGCAACGGGAACCCTTTCTTATCAGACGAATAGACACGAGTTTCTCTAGTCGGTGCAAGAAAATAATAATTTCACCTGCCTTGGTCATCTCTATTGGTTATTGTCACAGCGACAGTAAAAAAATTCTTGCGAAATAATGACAAATAAACGAGACGAAACTTTCCAGAAAATACTACAAATGTAGTTTTTTTGCGAATATCCCAAGAACCGTCCGTTAATTTTAAGCATATGATATGTGATTCAGATTTGTTTTGTTCTTTATCAAGGAATTCAAAAAATGTCATAACAAACAGGGCGTTTCATTTACAACGGCAACGGAATACTCCAAAATAATTTTCCGTCACAGATAACTTAGCAACCTAAACAATTTTTATTATACTAACATTTTTCCATGAAATGAGTAATTCACCGCTTACAGATAGTTGCCGATTTCATTTACCATAAGTTAAAACCGAATGTAAACAATTGTATCTCTAATACGAAAAGTGATTTTCATAAGCTTCATTACAATTACCTTACATTTCAATATTTGGTACTTGTTATTTCTAATATACCTAGTCTGTGCGCGGTGAATTACAGCTTATTTAGATATTTAACGGAAAATATTTCGGACAAAAGTTACTTAAAATTAAGTGATCTATGACCGAAAATCGGTATTTTTAGATACCTTGACAAAAAAATAAACCAAATTTGTACGAAACGCCATATACTGTGTGTGATAAAAGTCCAAATTTACTAAACAGTATCAAATGTATTTGTTTTGTTATATAAGATGTTTAGGAACACTAATTTTAGAATCTCCAAATTGTTGAAACTCTTTTGTTTTAATGGAATACCCTCTATAGTTTTACTTCAATTGATGCTTAAAAAAATCACTTTAATCACCAGACTTCTTATAACTAAAGTTAATACTTTTTGAGTTTAGTGTAAAGCATAGATTATTTCTAAAGTTCCCTCCTTCTGTACACTTCACGAAATCAGCAATTATACAGACTCATGTTTATTCGACTCATGAGAGGGAGTTCGTGTTGCCTAATGGCTTCCCCGAGAGTCGACAAAACACGAGTCTGTCTAGTCTTTGCTAATTTCATGAAGCGCCCAGAAAGTGAACTTTAGTTATTTCTAAATAAATATAATAAGCTGTGGCAGTTAATAAAAAAGTATTAATTGTTTTCAAGTTAATTGATTTTTAAAATAATTTAACTACGTCGAATGGAGTAAAAATATACAAGTGTTCCACTAAAAAAAAGAGCTGTTTAAAGATGTCCCAATTTATGTTTATCTTCCTGAACACCCTTGTTTGATGTAGCAATATTTACATTTCCAATCATTACAATTTCCTGTTATATTTTGGAATTATTGGCGCTATCTGTAACCTTTACATGTAGTTTTTTATGTAGTAACTGTACTTATTGCAAGAAACAACGCAAGAGATATCGTACAATAAAAAATAGTAACAAAACAAGCACCAGTGTAGTTTTACATAACAAATAGGAATAGTAAGATGTTAAATTCATCCGCAAAACACAACAAAACAAAAAAATACAGTCCACGCACAAATAAACCTGTTTATTTGGATATTTGAGATGAACTAGTGAACTCGCAGTATTGTTACAACAACAGTAACAACATTCTTGTAGAGAAATGACAAACCAGATATTGAATGTATTTTTTTTTCATGAAAAGTAAATATTTTAAAAACTGTTCATTCTAAGTACATAGCGTATCGTACACATTTGCCTAATTTTTATCAAGAAATCTAGAAATGTTATACAAGCTGTTCCATTCAAACAGCCTGTATACTTCAAAAATATTTTTCATATCATAAATTTAGATTATTATTTTTTATTAGCAATGTTGGTATTTCTAATGTTAATGATAATAGAAAGTACGAGCTATTCCTTGTATAATAATTTTTATAATTTAACATATTGCGCTTAAACTGCTTAACTTTACAATATCTTTTAAAAATACGGCTGTCCCTAC
Source organism: Marronus borbonicus (assembly GCA_902655005.2). Classification (NCBI taxonomy): domain Eukaryota; kingdom Metazoa; phylum Arthropoda; class Insecta; order Coleoptera; family Scarabaeidae; genus Marronus; species Marronus borbonicus. Next base: position 18,742,725 of record LR737384.1, read on the forward strand.
AATTATGAAAGATGTAATGGATTATGTCGAAAGATCTCATATTTACTGTAGCTGGTAATATCAATTTTTTTGAGTGCGGCAGTATTGGTAAGTACCTATATACTATTAAAGTTGAGCTCACAAGTAAAAGCTGTTATATGTATATAATTTAAGTCAACTTTCTTGTTTTTAAAATTACAGTACAGTCTCGATAACGTGAACGTCCCATAACGTGAACATCCCTAAACGTGAACAGCCAAATTGATATGCGTATTCCAAAACGTGAATGTCAAGAACACTTTGCCTCTATAACGTGAACATAAATGAAATTTCGTCGTGTTTCTTGTGTCGGTAACTTTAGCTTTTTGTATTAGGCCGCCAACTATGCGGCGATCCTTTTGTCGGTAAATTACCTTTGTATGTATTAGCCCGCCATTACATCGGAAGAAATATTGTGTACATATTCAGCGTTAGTCGGTGTTTATGCGCCAACCGATACGCAAGCATGATGGCTACTAAGAAGGTGAACTATTTAACATTAGAGAAAAAAGCCCAACTCTTATCCGATGTTAGTAAAGGTTTCGGAGTTACCTGTTTATCAAAAAAGTATGGAATAGCGAAATCTACAGTGTGTGCGATTAAGAACAAAAAGGCCCAGATTACTTCAACAGTTGCCATGACATTTTCTGGAGCGTCTAAACGAAAATCTCTTAGACCACCCGAAAATGGAAAAGGCCTTATACAGATGGTTTTTACGACAACGAGAGAGGAATGCCCCAATAAGTGGTACAATTTTGAAAGAGAAAGCCAAATATTTTCATAGAGAATTGTATGGAGATCAGTCTACTTTTTCTGCTAGCTCAGGGTGGCTACAAAAATTTAAGAAAAGATTTGGCATACGATTTTTGACAATAACTGGCGAAAAACTATCTTCTCAACCAGAGCTGGTTTCGCCATTTTTACAAAAACTTGCAGCAAAAATTAAGGACTTAAACTTAGACTACAATCAGGTCTACAACGCTGATGAAAGAAATGTGTAATACAATATAGGCGCATAAATTACGTGAACATGCTACTATACTTTCAACTAGACAACGTTTGCGTCAAACAAAATTAGATTACTTTCTAAAGAAGAATAAATTAGACTTGTTTATTTGATGTGTTCCTTTTTTAAATAAAGTATGTTTTAAGCGAAACACACATTTAAGTTAGTTTTAATGCCACCTTTGTTTGTGATTGACTTTATCCAGTAACATGAACTTCTCGAATATATGAACACGGTCGTCTATAATTAGTTCACGTTATCGAGACTGCACTGTAATTGAAAATGCACAGGGCGCTGAATAATCCCACGAGGAGCAATTACACTGGTCAACAAGTTTTTAACGTGATTATATAGTAAGATCAAAAAGTGGTATCATCGATTAAAATAAGAAACTTGGCGTAACATCCGGTGATACCAGAAATATAATTAAATCAATGATACTTCTACAAGTTCACAAAGAAATAGAAATCGACCATTATTTTCAAAAACATCAGCTCTTGTTGATAAGTTGGTATGGGGCCACTTTAGGGCCGCGCTGTACTTCATTTATAAATATTCATTTTTTTCTCTTATGCCGTGATGCGCGATGTAATTGATGTAATTATAATGCAAGTGATTTGAATAACATTTCTTACGCAATTAAATAAAAAAATTAAAGCAATTGAGCTAACATCGCACACCAAGCTCGCTATATGCCGATGAGAAGCCAACATGTCGATTTTATACACAAATATGAACGATAAAAATTTCCGGAAAAAGAAAAAAACAGATATTTTATCGAAAAAAACACTTTGTTGTTTCTCAAAATATTCGCTTTTAAGTTTTAAGCACTTTTGGATTTAAAGAAACCAGTTGTCGAAACATTTATTCCAATCTGATGTGGGTATTTCAGAAACATGAAATGCTTCAATGTCCTTTTCCAGTGTCGAAAACTGCTGACTATGCAATTTGTTTTTGACAAAAGGGAAGAGGAAGAAGTCATAGTCGGGCAAATACGGACAATGAGACGCTAGTTCAATGTTATTCTCTTTTAAACAATCGACTACTCAATGTGCTGTGTGAGAGCTGGCGTTGTCGTGGTGAAGGATGATGCGCCGCTGCTTTTTTCTGATTTCATTAAAGACTTCAGGTTGTATACCAATCAGCCTTTTTCGATCCTTAAAAGCAACGGTAGCAACAGGCGCAGTGTTACGAAAAAAAAGCAATAACTTTTTTGAAGTGGTTCGTTGGTTTTAGTTCACATTGGAACACCCAAGTAGTGGACTTGGTCACTGACACACTAGTATGTCCAGCCTTGAATTCTGCAAACCAGTCATAAACTGTTGTTTTGGATGGTGTTTTATCACCAAAGGCAGCACGAAGTCGATCGATGCACTGTTGTTGAGTTAAGTCACTTTTAAATAACACAAAAATATTAATATTAAACAATGCGACTGACCGTTTTTCTGTCAATGGTGTTTAACCAAATGTCAAAGTTTAAGACAAATTGAAGTCTACGGTAAGTGCCATCTAGTGGTCAATACCAGACAATTTTAGGGATCCCCTTGTATAAACAATCCCATTGTTGGGAAAAGGGTTGTTTTGCTTACTGATCAAAAAACTTTAGCATCATTTAGAAATTCTCGATAATACACAAGGCAATCTAGCTTCCACCGTACAAAGAACAGTAAACACATAAGATGGCGTCGTGAAATATAATTGATAATCTCAACTCGTCATCCCTTGCCCCACTAGTAAAGGTAATGAACACGGCTAGATTTTGGGCCCTCAATTTTTTGCTCTCGAACTAAATGCATTACGTGATGGTAAAAGTCAATAAGAGCTCGGCGAAAATCCCCGGATTTACTAATTCAAGAAAGATCAGTTTGTGAACTGCGTGACTAAGACTCACAAATAAAAAATCCTGCGGATGATAGGTTTTTGTGATTTTTGATTTTAATTTTTAACAATAAAAATAAGAAGTGGATTATCAAAAATTATTTTTAGGAATAAAAAGATCTCAGTTGCAAATTATTGACAAATTACACTTTAAACTAGGTAACTATGGTGGGTATTTTTCAGTCATGTTATTTTCTTAAAATTACGATATTAGTTGTACAGGGTATAGCTTTTCAAGAGTCAGGCTTCTTTTGGCTACTCATACTCACGAGTGTACACAAGGTATTTACAGCAATTACTCATTTTCCTTCATCTATCAGTATCTAACAACGTCATCGTCATCAACAAGCGTATACACTGAAGCCATGGCGCGAACTCACAAAATATTAATGACGTTGTCCGAAGCAACAGTCAGCGATTCTCCTCGCCGCATCGCAGCAGTTTGCATGTTTCCAAGGCAGACTACATGCTTTCGTTTTTTGTTGTATGAGATACTTCTAACGAATAACAAAATAAATCATCTTAACAATGCGCTTTAATACAATTGTTGTTCATGTGTTATTTGTTTGTGTGTCCGCTTTGTCGCATGCTGTACTAGCACGTAAGTAGTATAAATTATAGTTTATATTCGAATTAGTTTAGAAAACATTTATTTATTAACGAGCAAATATAATGTTTCTAAAGTGTTCGGATAAGGAATATCCTGCGGGAAATACCGTGACGACAATGTAATTACGAAGAACAGGTTTAAGGCTGATATATACACATAAATTTAATGTTTATTAACAGTGGTTATTGGTTTTGTAGTAAGTTTATTCAAATGATTTCGGTAACCATTATTAACATATCTAAATGTTAACATCTGCCGATTCAGGTACTCGTATTTTAGTAATATCTTCAGTATCTCATCAAACATGCAGACCACCGGATATTATGGTTTGTAAAGATCTGAATTGCAATACATAAATGCTCAAAAAGTATATATAGTTGTGTTTTTAATTTAATTTAGTCTGCTTATCACTGTTTATACGTTAAAGATAAATTTAATATAGAGTTTGTTATGGTAATTTCTTGTATCTGCAGTTTTGTAAATTTGTTATGGCCGTCATCTAGTATTCCAATCTTTTAAATTAAAATTATAAATGTTTACCACGTTTGTTTGGTACTGCAATAGGCATTTAACATGTAATTTAGTTTTATGCAATTTTACGAATTTCAATTTTTCAAAGTTATTTACAATTAAATGTTGCATACCAAACGATTTCTACAATTCTTTTTATTAAGTTTTCGGTTTCTTCGTTATTAAAAAAAATATTTTCTTGTTGACTTCGACTACCCTCCGAATCTATTAGTTAAAATAAAACAAAACATTCACTAATAGGACATTTATTTTCCACATTCTAATCGTTACAGAAGAGTAAGGGACTCCTAGTACATCAACAATTTTCAACTTGCTAAAAAAATTGAGTTTATAACTAATGTAATGTGAAAGTAATGAATTAATACAGTAATAATAAAAAAGAAAACGTTAAAATACAGCGAATGGATATAATAAGAATTATTGTAACAAAATAACTTAGAAAATAATGAACAAATTAGAATGGATATTTGAATAAACCGCCATTCTCAGCAAGACAGTAACCAAGTCTACTGTAAAATTAAGTTAACTGTCTGTCGGTAACCTTGGATTATTGCGGTTATTCCTTCATGAATCTAAATTCCTGTGTCTTCTGCAGTAAAGTTTAGGAGTTAGATCCGGAGTCCTTGCACGTAAATTTATTTTCCCGTCTTGACCCTGTTGCGTAACATTTAACTCAAAACCCTGCCGGGACCAAATATCCTGATCTAGACCAACATTATTCTGCAGAAAATTCGAATAGCTACCTGAGGATATATTTTCCACAATTTCAAATTGCTCTATTATTATGTTGTTGAAAATTCCAGCTAATTATTATTTTTTTGGAATATGTCATGTTTGTATAAACATATAATCGGCGATTTTCTTTAGCCCAAGAACGAGCATTTTGAACATTTGGTTCATTTTTTAAAGTAATGCATTCATCCCTAAAACAAATGGATGAAATGAAATCCCAGCCACGACTTGTTCTTTTGCATACCATGTTTTTTTTTTAATTTTGAAAAACTTTTGAATAGTGAAAACCACACTTGGACGCAATATCTCTTATACTATACAAAGAATTGATTTATCATATTCACTACCACTTTTTCATTCACTTCGTTATGATACCTTCTATCATTGTCATTATCATCGTAATGAAGATAGGTTCCTCGTTCGTAAAAACATCGACTATTATTACTTTTTGACATAAACATTTATGAATAAAATATTTTTGTCTTTGTTTCGTTCAAAACAAAGAAATTTAAAATGCGAAAATACCAAAAACTCATAAACATTTTTGCTTTTTTGTATGCAACATTTAATTTTGACAACTTTACATACTGCAGTAGGAGAGCAGGAAATCGCATGAAACTAAATTACATTCTTATGTTCGCACCTGACCATCAACGCCCGCAGATATCATTTTTGGTCTGGGTTCCTGCACAACTGAAGAAATCTGCTCTGTTCAAAGAAATTCTTTACTAATTATAAAAGATTCACTCATACGTATGTACCATATATAACTAATTTAAATCGTCTATTTCAAGTTGTTATATTCTGAAAATTTTTCAACGTGCTCCATAATGTTGTCTCATATTATTATTATTGCCCTTTTTAATGCCAAACCTGTTTATTAATAACATCTTATTTATTCGTTTTACTGTTGGACATCTTTAGTTATTTTGAACAATCGGTGTTTGTTTCGAGGTAAAAATAAAAGAACGTAAAATAGAAGAATGTCACTTTGAACTTGTTCCTTAATTAATTAATATACCGCGTGAATCATCTCCGTGGACTCGTCAGATTGTGCGTTAATAATAATAACAATAATTGTTTATTGCTCAACAGCCCAAAAACCAATTACAGGACAAATTTACAGAAATAGTAAACAATAAAAAAGATACAATACGAGTTGCCTACAATAATCCTTACAAAGCAAAAAGAAATACACAACATGTTGAAAGTATGCAGTGTAACAAATACACTACTCTAAGGGAAAAAATTGATCAAGATTCTCTTTATTTGCGTTGCTCATAATGTGATTAATAGGTGCTTTGCAAGGTGTTGGTGTTAGCTCTGGGTATTTGAAGGATATTAAAGAATCGACCATACTGTAAAGTTTATTTGTGGCAGAAGAGCTGGTGAGACGATGTTATTTCTTAAGATTTTGTAAATAAACTCCACACTATAATATTCATGAAGCTTAATAAGGGACAGAAAATTGTGCCTCAAAAGTAAGCGTACCTCTATCAGGATTAGGATCAAGTTTACAGGAAAAGGTACTTTAGACATCTTTTTGAACACGTTCGATGTAAGATTTTGATATAAATAGTGAGGATACCAAATAATGGAGACGTATTCAAGCTTCGAACAAACATAAGCGTAGTATTCATTACATTACATACAGGAGCGACCATCAAACCTAAAGCAGATAAACATATTGTTGAAATATATTCAGTAAATAACAGTCTATTATCTATCACCAAGAGCTAAAGTTTTGATGTTGCCTGGTATAATGATACCAAGTTAATCAGTAGTTGTAGTGCTGAATAATGCGAGTGCTATTATAGGAAACCTCGGTATAATTATTGATGTTTAGAGAGAGATAATTTTCGTTACCACAAGCATTACTTAGTAGAAGATTGTTATATAAATGTTTGCAATCGTCAAAGCTATTGATTAAATATTTTTACATTTGCGTATGCCAAGACGTGGCAAGTAAATAAAGATAGCAACCTATTTAAGTACAAATTGAAGAAAAGAGATGCGAGATTTGAACCCTGAGGAACGTCCGAAGTTGAAAAAAATGTTCCAGAGGAAGAGCCATTGTAGTAAACATAACACTGTTTTCCAGTAAAATAAAACTTAATTAACGATAAGACTCTTACATGGAAACCAAATGTATCCATTTTTTGGAGTAGCATGGCGTGGCCAACCGAGCAATGAAGCTGAAGCTTCCCCCGAACATTATGAGAAAAGCCCTAATAACGACCATTAATGCTGTACGTGGTTTGTGTTACTTCTCGATTATATCTGGTACAGTGGTCGTTTCAATTCCATAACCAGAAAAGATTCTCTCTTTCCATAAATAATTGGTCATACAGTTTCCTTTCTGCGATTTCGGCGGTTACGGTATCTACCATTTTGATGAAATTGAGGAATGAGATATTTTCGAGACATATTTCCGATACCAGACGAATGGTTTAATTCCTGGTTAGGTTACTCGACATTAATTGAGATGCTTTTGAGCGAAGGGTGGTCATTACGATTTCTCTCGATATTATGACATTCTTTTTAAGATGTTCGGAATGGGCTTTAGTAATTTCATGGTTCGATTAATCGGTTCATATCTTAAACCCTTTTCTATCACGTCGGACAATGCATTTTTTTTTAAAGAAAGATTCGATCTAGCGTCCCAAAGGCTTCCTTTTAAGCCTTGAACTCTTTGTAATATACACATCTGTTGTCCTAAGGGAATTTAAGTTACTAGTTTACTTGGAAACATCATGTCCAATCATATTCAATTTGAAGCATCTTAACGTGTCTCAGTCACTCTGATATTGTTAGGAATTGTTAAAAATACATTCCTGTTTTCTAAAGAATTCACGTATCGATAAGAAAATGGCCGACAGCGTGAGGGGTATTGTTGCAACTAGAAAATAATAGAGCTCATTTGTTCATTATGACGTTACAACTTCGAAACTGAAAATGAAAACAAAATTGCGTCAATCAATGCTTTTTATAAAAGCAAAATTGAGGTGTTTCAGTGTTTTTCAAAAAACCATTCGTGGATATTGCGCGTTACTTCATCGACTTACTGTATATTTTACTTAGTTGCGCATTATTGTGCATGGTGGTTACAAATATTTATGAGCAATACTGAATTTCATTTGTGATATTTTTAAACGCTATCAACAAAACATAGCAATTAATTACAGAGAATGTCTTAAATGTTATTTATTGCCGTCGTGCCATATCAGTAAATTTTAAATAATCAGTAAATTTCGACCATTCAAGGCAACTGCATACCAGAGTTTTGGTCTCCAAGAAAACATTCATTAAACGCGTTTTATACCTAAAAAAAAGATGGATACGTACGGTCAAGGATTAATTTCCAAACGAAACGAGGCAAATGAAGTAAGAGAGAAGATACCCATTCCCGCTACATACCGATACCTTCTCTTGCTCGCCTCACCTCGTTTCGTTTGGAAATTAATTCCCTGTCCCTCTATCTGTTGTAATACATATCAAATATATTTCTGCTATAAAAGCAATATTTTAGCATCACTAATAAGTTGTTTTCGTTTTTTTTTTTGCAGTTTTAAGACCCTAGAAATAAAATCTTAATTGGTATTATTTCCACTTCAATATGAATACCATGCAAACCATTTTTAAAAACAAATGTATGTTAAGCGATTTGCCTGAATAATGTAAAGAAAAAATAAAAATACAAAGATCACGTTATTTCTATAACGTGTTTCAGGTCAGTCTGCAAAAGGAATGGTAGATGATTTTGTATGAGTATGAGTCATAAAGAGGTCATTCTAAATGCAAGGTACATTAAAATATAAACTTTGGACATATTCATAGTAATGATAATGATCAGTAGAGAGCCATTTCTACTTGCAAATCTATCTGTAGTGTAGTAATCTAACGTTTCTTGAGTTTATTTAGTCTCTGTGTTCGTTCATTATGTTTGCACACTGCACGAACCCATGTTAAAAGTTTTTACTAAATTTGTGCTCATAATTTAATATTTACTACACTTGTCTAGTGAACAGGAAAGGAAACTAAGATTTTAAAGGCTACATTGATTGATTGAGAAGGGATTCTTTCATTCCAAGCGATATACTTTTTTTCAATTGAGTCGAACAAATATTTCTTAAACACGAAGAAATGTTTCTCTTATTACTACATTAAAAGATTGTTTCAATGAAAGAATAATCAATTTTGTTGTAAAGAATCAAAAAGGAAAATTTCTTTCATTAGAAATGCGTGTTTTTTCGAATGTAAAAAATATTACTTTGAAACAAGGAAATATGCTCAAAAAAGTGAAATTTTTTGTATGATTATACACTGAAATAAATTGTGTTCGTTGACTTCGTTTTATTAAAGCAGCAAAAAAATTATTATATTAACTAATAAATTTCTTACAGCAATGAACTTCGTTTATGAAATTCATACCTGTTTATCATCATCAGGATTTTTCACTGGACATTAATAAATGTACTATTTACATCAATAAATCCGTTTCTTATACAAAGAATCGTTATATTAGCGTAGCTTTTTATTGTATTTTTACGTATGTATCTTTTTCATTCATTGTAGAAAATTACACACGCGAATATGCAATAGGAGCAATTTGAACAGCCAATCCACTTTTGTTGCCACCAACGATACCCCAGTAGGGTATTTAACGAAGACGAACTCTTCCCTAAACTCTAGCACTGTTACAACCACGGATATCAATTGGAATTAAACTATAGTCAAAATATTGTTTTTTTTAATAAAGATGACACCCAATTTTCTGGTATTGCAGAATCGTGTCTACTATGTGAATGGTAGAATGCCAAAATTTTCAGATAATGTAAGAGACACCGAGGCACCATAAAGCTATCTTTGAAAAATATTTTTGGGTCTACATTTTATCACATTTTTAATTTCTTCAACTAGAAGCAAACCAATGTAAAATGAGTTTTATATGTAAATATCTAACAAATTTCGAGATACTTGTAACATTTTCAATCATCTATTATAGAATGTAGAATGCAAATACATTTTGGTGTAAATTATTTCGAAATTTTGGTTACTCAGTTGGTCTATTTAGAAATGTTATTAAAACACCTTCAAAATATACAGGATTTTCAATGTTGAACACTGATCTTTTCCAAACTCAAACACCAGAAATATTTCATTTTAACAGCACAAATTTATATCTCTAACATTTTTATATGTGTAAATGTGCATATATTTAGTAGTGAAAATGAGAGAGATATTTATAGCAAAACAGGGCTGCTACATTTCAACATTGCATTCGATTGGTTTCTGGTGTGAGCATTCTTTGGTTACCGTTGTGGTCTGTTGAAAATTTTAAGCCTAACAAGCTACTTCTAAATTAAATGTAAAAAAAAGTATGAAGTTATAGATAATTCAAACCCGTCGAAGTGCAACAATTAGTCTAAGGAGAATGCAGAACAGCTTGTACAAACATGTTTTCTGTCGGCTGATAAATAAGTAGGTAGCTAGTCATTATCGCAATAAAAATTACAAGTAAGATTATTAAATTTGTCCATGGTGTATTTCAATTGTGATACAGTTTTTTGTTTTATTTTTTTGTTTTGATTTTAAATTAATGCTGATATATCTACGTTTACATCACCTATTGTTAGCTGTTTGTATTTTGGTTGAAATATTGCTTCCTTTGTTGTTTTATGGCTAAAAAGATGCATTGGTATTACAATCCCCTGCTTTTTACTTGTACATCAGTAAAACTAATGTTTCCAGTAGTTTTGGTTTTAGTAGTTTTCGATTATGGACGTCGCAGCTTATAGGGGTATACATGTTGCTATCTAAAATACACCAAATGTATTATTAAAGTGCAGGACTAGCGCTTAGCTGCAAGTATCTATTTTACTTTCGATATTAGATATATACATCATTATATAGATACGTTAGAGATATCAATTTCCTAAATAAATAAAAAAATTCCCGCATGGTGCAAACCATTTTTCGGACACGGTATACTAAAAACTGATGCTTTAATAAAAATTACGGTTTATGTGGTGCAACAAGATAAATACTTGCTCTGGTTCTTAATCAAATTCCTTGAACGATATGTTGATAACATCTTGTAATGTAATATTATTCGCCATGCTATTCATTTTAAGTATTTATAAATGACGAAAACAATTTTTTTTTAGTAGAAGATTGAGTGGATGAGTTCGCTAAACAGCAATTTATCTAACTCTGAGAACGTTTACGTATATAAAAAATTGATATATCTACATAATTAGAATATCTTTCTAAGAACCGATCAACTCGTAACATAAGGACATGTATACACAAATAAAAATATGGACTAAGATTTGCCATTGTTTAACACTACCTGATTGGTCCCTCGCGTCCATTTGCACAGACACAGACGGGGAAGCAGACGGAGTTATTTTACGGTGTTGCTTCAACACCGTCGCGTAATAACTGGAGTTGATAGGAAGGACAAAAATTGTCGGTTTTAAGAGCTTCGCTCCACCATTAAAAATTTCTTCTTTTCGGTGTTAATCCTCATTCCGCAGTAAGAAATTCTCTGTTTAGGTGTTAAAATGTTTCCCTCTCTGTAAAAAATTACCCCGTTTGGGTGAAAGATTCCTTCGTTTTGGAGTTAGAACATTCTAACGGTAACAAATTTTTCCCTTTCGGTATTAACTTTTTTTTCATATTGCAAAAATCTCCATATCGATGTTAGAATTTTTCCCATGCGGTAAAAGATGTCTCTCGTTCCGTGTTATTGTTTTCTTCTGCGGACTAGAACTTACCTGGTTCGATGTTAAAATGTTTCACGCGCACTGCAATATTCTCCAGTTTGATGCTAAAAGGTTCACGCTGCAGTAGGAAAATTATCCATTTTAGATTCCATTTCTGTGTAAAGTATTATTGTTCCAACATAAAAAATTTTCATCACAATGTAGGCTCTTCATTTATTCCAGTACTGTCTTCGCTTAGAAAAAATAAAATATTTGTATCAGAAGTCATCATTTATAATCAATCTGCACTTGATTAAAGTAGTCCTAGGAGGAGCGCTGTGGTAACTGAAGCAGGACAATAAAAGATAGATGGTGGCTATCTTAACTCATTTCTTCTTATCTTGATATTTTACATTTACAAATAACAAGTGCTCATGCATTTCACCGCGTTAGGTCCTGGACGCACAATCCCGAATGGAAACTATAAAGAACAATATTAACATATGAGTCAAGATAGAATATTTATGACATATTAGCAATAACATTTCTATACGCATACTTCAAAAACACACAGATTATTGCAAACAACACTAGTATCGGCACACTCCACACCACATAAGTTTAATTAATTAATCCGGGACAGTTGTTTTGAGGATGTTGGCGTCGATACTCATTTTCAACCGTAGACCGAATGATGTGAGAAAGAACTCTAATTCTAACATGCCTCTTCTATGCCTACCGGTTTAAAGAAAAACCTGTTAATGGGTTTCTAATATTTGTCGATTTCCGCAGCACTAGTACACATATAGGTTAAAAAAATAGAAATGAAAATATATAACAAAATAGTTCTAATTCAAAATCAGTCTGCCATCGGTCGATTCCCATTGCGGCACATTGTGTAAATTGGGAAGGGCATTAAGACGTTGGTCCGGGCAGCTGGTAGATAGAAGAGCGCACTATGAAGAATTGCAAAGAACGGTAAAGTATATTTTAGACATGGGCATAATTCTAATAATAGTTCATAATCTCATTCAGGTTGGGACCATGCGCAGTTCTGTACATTTTCAAATAAAATATATTCGGAAACAAATGCGACAACAGAATTATATTTACGTATATAAGTTGTGGCTGTTCAGTTTTTGCAGGACACGGTACAAGCTTGGTTTTCTAAATGGGACACCTGTATATTATTTTGCGTTTGAATAGACCTCTTCAATTTACGTCAACATTCATTAATATTCTTAGTTTTTGAGATAATTGAAATGAGATGGGATTTTTGCGAAATGCTGCTGCTTCTTTAACCGTCGGCCTAACGCGCTAAAGCGAGGATTAACTTAATTCGGTGGAATATCTTTTATGGTTTTTGGCAATACATAGAAAAATCGCTATCGAGTTGTTTAATACCGGTTTCAGTTTGCCATGGTTGAATAATTTACGGTAGCTCTAAATATAGTGTCAACACAACCAATAGTAATAAACACAGTATAGTATTATTTAACCAAGGTTAAACTGAAATCGCATTTTTTACACGATTTTTGGTTAGTGGTACCATCCAAATCCTTGTGATGTTAAATCCTCAAGTCGTAACTGTGTAAATACTAATTGTCGTAAGTCTTAAGAGATTTTATCGTATTTACAGTTTAAGATGGTAGATAAAACATTTTTCTCTAACAAGTTTAATTCAACTGCCGTACTGTGACACGAAGCGACATCCGGTATATCTAAGCAAGACAATTTATGCCTTTTTGTCTTCTGTAAGATATTATTGAACACGTAGTTTTGTGGCGTAATAACTATAGTGCTTAAAATAAAAAATGGTGCCTGTTTTGTCTTAGCGTATTCACGGCGAACAGTAATGAAACAGCATTAAAATCTTTGGAAATTAAATTCTTCCATTCTGGGCACAAATTCATGGCAGCTTATTCTTTCCATCACCAGGTGGAGAAATCTTTACAGAAATTTGACAACGCATATGATTTTAGAGATTTTAAAAGATGCCTCATATTATTGAGATAGCATTAAGCAGATTTTACAAGTGGCCTGACCACAGTTCATAATATAAGATATCTAGATGCATAATTAGGCCTTATTTGGGTGAAAATGATGCATGTTTAGGGAAAACGGGGCAAAGCCAAAGCTTTTCATCATCAAGTATAACAAAATCACAAAGTAAGATCAAAACAAGAGACAACGAAAAAACTTAACACTAACTTACTTCACCTTGGTAGTACGCCAAATAGAAAACTCTTCTGGGAAAATCTATCCACTTCCAATAAAGAAACGCAATTTGATGGAGAATAAAAAAAATCGAAAATTTTACAAAATTAGACTATAATTTGTAGGTATACAAAACAGAATGTATTTACTTATTGATTTTCGTACTAATGAATAAACCTTCCGATTTCTTTGTGTGAAAGTTTTTTCGCTAACAGTGTAAATCTTAGTTTGATAATTAGTTAGTTAATAACGATTCCCTTGTTTTTTATTTGGCTGATGTTTATTTACCTCCAGATCTACCTCGTTACGAATATGAAATATTTCTTGACGCCTTGGAAATTCATTTCACAAATAAACAATACTGTTCGTTGGTGATTTTAACTTACCTCGCTATTTTGATCATGTACACAGCAATGTTCGCAATCCTTTGATTACCTTCTTTCTTGATTTTTGCCAATCAGTTAACCTACAACAGATTAACAACGTTTTAAATGAAGACAATAGACTTTTGGATTTGGTGTTGTCAAATCTCAATTGTAGTGTTGATATTGACCGTTAAAACCAGCCTCTAGTACCAGAAGATATGTACCATCCTACGCTATGTATCATAATTGCATTTGCATCACCTCAGAAGCCTATCAATTTTCCTCCTAATGGCATAGTATCACGATATAATTTTCGCAAAGCCAATTTTCACAATCTTTATGAAGATATATTGGCAACTGACTGGAATTTTCTGGATTCATGTATTGATGTTGATACTGCGGTTGATAAATTCTATACAATGCTTTACGCCATATTTGTTAAATCAGTGCCCAATAAATCTCCTTTCACATCGTGGTTTTTATCTGAAGTTAAGAAAAATTTAGAGACCAAAGATTTCTATAGACAGAAGTGGATATCTACCAAAGACCCTAAATACTATCAAAATCAAATCCTCTCCTATACTAAATATCACGCATACACAAACTTGAACAATGAAATCTAATCCTAAGCAGTTATGGACCTTTGTTCATGTAAGGCAAGGGAGGACACGTATTCCTGGCTGACTTTCATTTAATGGAGTTGATTTGAACGATCCTCAAGAAATTGTGGGCTCGTTTGCTTATTGTTTTGCCGAAGCATATCCGCCGACTTTTGTACATTGGATTTGCATAATAACCTCCAACACTACAGACGTTCAACATCCCTATGATCTGTGAGGACGATGTGCTAATATTATGGCCTCATTTCAGAACAAATTAACTGCAGGTAAAGACCTTGTACCAAGTTTTTTTGATCAGAGATGCTCGCTTTGTGTTAAACAAACCTATTGCCAAAATTATTAATTTGGCAATACATCTTCCCGGAGAGATGGAAACGAGCAAGGATTGTTCCGGTTTACAAATTACGCGACAAGGCTTTAATCACTAATTACCGGCCGATCTCTATTTTAAATAATTTCTCTAAAGTTCTTGAGCAATACTTATACCGTACTATATTTTTCAATATAAAGCAATACATATCACCGCATCAGCATAGATTCAGGACTGGTCGTTCTGCAACGACAAATTTAGGATGCTTTACTCAATATGTTAGTGAAATTTTGGATAATCAAGGGCAAATGGATACCGTGTACACTGACTTCTCTCATGCGTTTGATACGATTGATCATGAACTTCTTTTACACAAACTACATTTTTTTGGTTTCTCACCCAGGTTACGTGTATTAATAGAATCATATCTGACACGCAGATCGAACTGTTTTCTATAACGGTTTTCAGTCATTTAATTTTGTATCTACAACAGGTGTTCCGCAAGGCTCAAATCTTGGTCCTCTCCTTTTTAATTTATTTATAAATGATCTTTTGCAATCACTTACCTGTCCTGTTCTGGCGTATGCGGATGATGTTAATCTGTTTTGCGCTGTGTATGTCAGTAAGGAGGCTGATGAATTGCAACGTAATATTAATCTCCTGGCTAGCTGGTTGGTGAGCAATAACCTGCTACTTAATACCGCCAAATGTTTTTATATGTCCTTTACAAGGAAAACCAAACCATATCAATATATCTACTCAATTAACAATCAAACTCTGCCCAAAATAAATGTGATCAAAGATCTAGGCGTAACTTTTGATCCAACTTTATCCTTCTCTAACCATATAGAAGTTATTTGTTTGTCCGCTTCACAAATGCTGGGTTTTCTCATGAGAACTTCAGGACACTTTAGTGATATCGGATTATTAAAAACACTTTTATGTTTTTGTCGTCATTAAATTAGAATACGCCTGTGTTGTTTGGTATCCTTTTTGTCTCAACAGCTTCCAGTCGAGCGGATTCAACGCCGTTTTTTGAAGTTTTTATCATGGAAAATCGATGCAACTTATCCGGATTGGGATATATCTTACCATGATCTACTTTGTAGGCATCAAATGGATTCGCTAAGTAATCGTGGCGATCCCCATAGTGCTCGGTACCTATAGAAGCTTTTAAACAACAAAGTTGATTGTTCCTACTTGTTGTCGACGGTATGTTTTAATATGCCTCGACTGGTATCCCGCTATGCGTCTACCTTCAGTATCCCAACGCCAAGGACCAACCTGCTACTTCGAGCGCCAGTTTACCACATGACGCGTAATCCTAACGTACGCTTCGATGACATTTTTATTGGATCTGTTTTCAATTGAAATTGTGTTTATTTCCTTTAATATACTGTTTTTCTTTTCTTTCTTTTGTAAATTTATATTGTCTTCACAATCTACGTATATATATATATCTATATATAGAATTTTTGTCCTGTAATTGAGGTTAACCTGTTGGGCAAATATATTATTGTTATTATTATTGATATAAATAATATCCATGCAGCCTTGAATGATAGGATAAAATATATTGACTATCTATTCCTAAATCCTAATTAAACTTAAGACGTGTGCTACGGAAAATGACATACTTTCTCTAAATTGCTCAGGGAACCAATTATCTTGTATCTTCCGCCCACGCATTCTGATGTGAGCCTTAAAGTTTGGCGATTTAGTGTTTTTCGGACTTTCCTCGACATTAAATGCCCATCACATCCGAGCAGCTAGAACAATAGGAGTGGGTTCTTTTTGTTTGGATCTACGACGAGATGCGCGTCTTTTGGTATGTAATTGAGCGCGATACAATGCACTTTATCTTTGACAGTATTGCATATAAACTTAAACGCTCCTATCTCCTTAACGGTTAATACTAGCGAACTGAAATTTATTTCCGCCAATATGCTATACAAATCGTTACTGTTAGATGGAATGTCATGATTTTTATTTTCGCCCTTCATAATAGTAACAGCAAAAGATAAACAATATATTCGTGACAAACGTTGAAGCCATTCTTACATCTATTTTTAGTTATTATAATGCAATTACATACATTCAGTCCGTAATAATCCTTTTCATTGAAGTCCTAACGTAATGAAATTAGAATAAAATAGAAAATACTTTTAATGCGTAATTCTTCTATTAAAAATAAACTTCTCTTTTGAATCGTCATGCAAGCAAACACCGAATTTCGCAGAAGTTTATGTATATAAATTTATGACACATGCATTATGAAATGCAAAAAATACTCGTATTGTAGAAGTATGTGTGAGTCTCACTGTCATAAAGAAGAGTTGTGAAAATTTAAGGAAACATAATTAAAATCAATAATAATTCGGATTATTACGAATAAATTTAAGCAACAACAAGTTTCCGTTTGCTAAATTTCTATTTAAATAATTTAATTATTTGATTTAAATTGTTGGCTGAAGATGTCTTTTTAATACGAAACTGGTAGCAGTTTCTTAATAAAGAAGTTGTGAGAACATGACTTATTTTTTTCTATGTACCTTCTTATCGTTAATTTATATTTATTGTATCATACTAAGCAATTAGTAACAAGTGGTTTTTCTACGTATTGTTTCTGGATTAGTTTTGATATTCAACGAAAAGTTTTACACCTATAATAGTTTAATTTGGATCACCTTTTCAGTTCAGTTCAGAGTTTACATTGAAATAAATATTAAAACTTGAACTTACAATTAAGTTTACACCAAAATTGAAGAGCTTATTGCGAATACTAAGTCTAGTCTCTGCATGTAATACGGCTTCTCTATAGCAATCCATTTGTTGTAGCGGGTGCTGTAGTAGATGTATCTCATGTACATACACTACCGTTCATATATTTGGGGACGACTAAGAAAAAAAATTGAAATATTGACAATTGATTGTGTTTTATATGAAAGAAATGTATACATTTCTATATGTATGAACATAATTTACAACAGTATTCTCTTCTATCCCATCAAATTTATAACGCGTTTATAATCTACCGCAGCCTCAGGCAAAATTCCTCTTAATCCCTTTTATGGGGTTATAAACGTAAACTTGAAAATATTGTCGAATATTTCCACAATGCAATAATGTGAGATTCACAGAACACTTAGTACAACACGAAAAGAAATTTCCATCGAAACGCGCTCTGCTATTATTACTTTACGTAATGAAGGATACTCAATGGCAGTTATTGCGAAAAAATTAAAAATATCGAAAAATGGTGTATTTACAACATTAAAACGGGTGACGGAAACGGGTTCTTTGGCTGATAAGAAACGGTCTGGACGCAAAAAGAAAACAACATCTGCTGAAGATCAGTTCATGGTTCTTGTTTCAAAAAGAAACAGATTCCTAACGGCTCCGGAAATAACGCAGCAAGTCAATGTTTCACGAAGAAATCCTATTTCGCATTCGACCGTGAAACGAAAATTAATTGCGGCAGGCTTAAAGGGACGAGTAGCTGCCAGAAAACCGCTTTTGAAAGTTCAAAATAAAAGAAAAAGATTGCAGTGGGCACACGAACACAGACACTGGACATTCGAACAGTGGTGCAACGTGCTGTGGACAGATGGGTCCAAATTTGAAACATTTGGCTCCAAACGGAGGACGTTTGTTAGGCGACAGGTTGGTGAAAGAGTTAGTGAACAGTGTATTTTACCTACAGTGAAGCACGGTGGAGGTAACGTAATGGTTTGGGACTGTTTCGCGGGAATAGCTGTAGGTGATTTAGTAAGAATACAGGGAATACTTCGTAAAGAGGGCTATCTCAAAATATTACAAGAGAATGCTGTACCAAGTGGGGAACGATTACGAGGTCGAAACTTTACGTTTCAAAAGGATAACGACCCTAAGCATTCTTCTCGTATATGCAGAAATTATCTAGCATCTCTGGAAGAAGAAGATCGTTTAAAAAGAATGATTTGGCCACCTCAGTCTCCTGACCTATCGCCTATCGAATTAATATGGGATGAACTGGACAGAAGGATTTGCCAAAAAGGAGTGACTAGTTCACAAGATTAATGGAGAAAGCTCCAGCAAGCATGGACCGAGATCCCAGCAAAATTTTTGAAATCTTTTATTCTAAAAATGCCAGGAATATGTACCGCAGTAATTAAGTCAAAGGGTGGACATATAGACGAAAAATCCATATAGACCTCATTATAATTAGTACAACATTTCTTTTTGGAATATTTTTAGTTTTGTATAGTATACTCAATATACAGAAGTAAATTAAATTACAAATGACTTTTTGTTTTTATCCGAATTAAAAAAAAAACTGTATTTTTTAATCGTCCCCAAATATATGAACGGTAGTGTATGTGTGTTTCTTAACATTTTTAATATACTATAGATGCGATACATGATTTCTAAACCTTCCTTCCGATTGCATCTCATTTTCTAAAATAAATATTTAACTTTTCTACTCAATTACTTTAAGAGCCTTTTCGAAAATGTTGGGGTTTCCTGAGTAGACGCAGGAGTATAACTACCTGTTTTTGAAGACTTATAAACTACTAAAATTTTGTGTATTATTTGCATTTTTGGCAACGTTATAAATTTGGAAGTGCCAACAAATATAATGTGTAACAAACGGATATTTGAATATGGATTCTTTCGGTAAATAATTCCCCTATTTCCTCATCAACTATAAAAATCGGTACTTGGTTATAATGATCATTTCTTATGTAATCATTATATATTCTATTATATTTACATTTAAATACACTTAGATAATTATTTCTTAGTAATCTATTTCTATTAATTATTTAGAAATATAAAAATTATGGAGGTAAATGTCCTGGGTGTGGTTCATCAATCATAGGAGAGGCGGTTAATAAAATGCTAAAACAGAAACTGATGAAAAATGTAGTAATATACAATAAACAAATAATGGATATATCAAAAAAATAGTATAACTACAGGTTGTTCAAAGTTCCGCAAAATTCCGCCTCATACACGTATGTATAAAGTTCTAATCTATACATTATTGAAATTAACGTGGAAGTATATATTTATATTCTACTTGTTTCCAAATGCAGAATCCAGTTTATAAATTATAAATCGATAAAACGTGTGAAATTTAATACATAAATCTATATAGAAATCTTCGCTTTTCTTGAGAGCCCGTTTCGAAGATCACTTTTATCCTGCCTGCATAGGGACAGGTATAGAAGACTCTCATTTTCTGATTCCGAATTATGGTAGTTTAGTTAACTTTCCCTCTATTTAACTCGTTAGTCTAAATTCTGGAAACTACAACTTTATTTTTGGACTTTTAACCAGCTTTTCGAGATTTGGGACCATTGGGTTGATGATTTGATAAATACAAGGTGGGGTATAATGGATGCCTATATTTCGTCGTGGAAGCTTACTGCGACGCAATGGGCACTTCGCACTTGGTTCGATTTAAATCAAAACGAAAATTTTCCAAAACAATTTTGAAATGGATCCAAAATTTGAGAGCAATAGGATCTTGCAATTTCGAAAAAATCAGCTGGGCGTCGCAAATCCGTGAGGATACCTGAAAACATCGCCGCACTCAGAGCGTTAATAGAATGGTCTCCAACGCGTTCTGCTCGGAAACATGCCTCTGCACTTTGGATTGAGGCGAATTTTGCACTGCGACCTTAAGCTACATCTTTATAAGATTATGATTGAGTCTAGCAAAACACGATCCTTGCACCTGTGCATCCTAATGGTATTGTGTGAAGTAGCGACGAAAGGCATTTTCATCTTTCTGGCATAGAATTTTAGTTATCGGTTTGCTGAAAACCCACAAAAATTCCATCAACGATCTCTTCATAGCAAAGCTCCCCGTTTGGTGTGGTTTGTCCTCTGCAGGCATTGTGGGGCCTTTTTTTTTAAGGGGATGAAGTCGCTGTTACTGTGATTTCCGACCGATACTGCGACACGCTGGAAAATTGCTTGCGCCCCAAAATGGAAGAATACGATACAGGTGGCTTTTGGTTTCAACAGTCGACTAATCTCGGTAGTCTCGGTAATCTCTGTAGTCAAGAAGTCGTTGAATGCTCCCCCTCGCTTCCCTGATTTGTTTGTGCTAAATTGTATACAAGTTTATGAAAATCACAGCAGTTTATCTTTAGGAGAAAAAAAGGAACGTATGGGTATTTCGCTTAAAATGGAATTCATAATCAACAAAGAAAAGATTTTTAAGTTAGCGTTCTTATGACACATTTACTATGTTCTCCCTATCTTTTGCGGTTGTGCCGATTTATGCAGAAAGGATTGTTGTTGGTTTACCTTCCGCTAACAATATATATTGACTTGTCTGCTATAAAAGGAATGTGGTTTCCTTTTATGCAATGATATGAAAGAGCAAATCTGTTCTTTGAAAAAGTACCATTGACATTAAGATAATTTTTTTAATTAAATTGTGATGTAGCAAACCATTGCTTTATTTGATAATCAATTCCCAGTAAATATGAAATATTGTATTCGTATACATTTGGATGAAGAAATAATATGGCTAACAAAGTGGACTGCTGTTTGAAGTTATCAATACAACAGCCGAACTAACACAGAATAGGGGAATTATTGAGTTAACTATACTAAATACCAATTAATTCTGTATTTTCAGTATGTATAAATTTTGGTACGTGAATACAATAAAAATGCCTCATTATTGTGTGTAAACAATGTATATTTGAATTAATGTATTTCAAAGATTACCAATAATTGAGGGAATACGAAAACTTTCGTACATAAGTGTGAATTTGTGAATTCAAATTCTCTTGAGTTCGAGAATAATTCATCAAAAACAGCACAGGTGTTCCTCTCGGAAGATTAAAACATATTTTTTTTATTTATTAGAAAATAATAAATAAGTATCGTTCTCTTCCATGTTATAATGCCAAATGGCTTCACGCCAAATGATTCGATTACGTATTTCACTCCTGTAACTCCTTGTTTAATAACAAATGCGCTACGAAGAACTAATAGAAATAGGTAACCTACAGTTTCTGCTGTATGCAGTTCATGCAATTTACAGTAGATTGTTTTGAATTTGGGCTTTACTATGCCGCTATAATCTAAAGCTTTTGCTTGCGTCATAATATAATGCTGAATAAATTTTACCAATCAATAATTTTACCAAACATCTTTAAACTACTTTGAGTCATATCTCACGAATAGCAATAAGGTAGTTCGTATAGATGGCGTAACGTCTTCTGAGCTTCTAATTCAGTTTGTCTTGCAGGGATCTATATTGGGCCCTGTACTATGTTCGTTGATAAAAGCTTTTTTTGCAAATGATGCTACTTTGTTAGTAAAGTCTGAAGATTGTAGTGACGTCTTAGTTAAAGCACCTTTAGCCCGTAATTGTCTATGGGGTTATTTGCAGCAAACCATCTATCTCCCTCAATGATGATAAGACCACAACATTGGTGCTTTCCCTTTTCTTTGCATTCTTTTCTAATGTTAATAACACGGAGTTTTTTGCTTGATTATTTTTGTTGATTATACGATAAGTAAGCTTGTAAAGACTACTTTCCTTCTGAGAAACCTATCTTCTGTAGCAATTAAAAATGTTATAGAGTCCTGCATACTTTTCATTGTTTCACTCAGTGATGTCCTATGGGATGGTATTATAGGGACACAGTTTGTCGCGGCACAGGATCTTTAGTCTGCAAAGAAGGGTTATTAAAATTTTAGGTAATTTGCCTTATCGCTCCGAACTTTTTGGTCTTTAAAATATTAACCTCTCCTTCGCAATATAATTTCGATTGTCTTCTGTATATTAAAAGCAACATTCGTAGGTATGAAACAAATGCATCGTTTTACAAGTATATTGTAAGAAATAATAATAATAATAGTAATAGTTGTAATAATATATTTAGTTATGTGACACATAAAGTACATATAACAGGTCAAAGAAAATACAGAGTGAATCAAACTAAATAAAGGAAATATGGTCTATGTTTGGTGAAAAAGGTTTTATTTAGGCATTAAGCAAATTGTAAAAAGAATTATTAACCCATTCTTAGTTATTGTAACTACAATCTTCATTTAATCTGATGTGAGAGTCGCTTTTTTACATCGATCCATGTTTTCTACTGTGAAAGTATTCTTCCATGCAGTATGTGCTTTGAGAATATATTTTGCAATTTATTTATTATTTCAATTTTTTGACCAACAGTAAAAGTACTTTCCTTTTATCACTTGTGTTTTAAATAATTTGACGTATTATGGATATTTATCTTAAGTTATAACTACATCATTTTAATTAAATTAATATAATTTAAATATTTAATCGATATTTTTTGTACTATATTAACTATAAAAAAGCCTTGCAAGCTTATTTTTTTATTGTATAATTATTTGTTATACTTAAATTATAATCAATACTCGTTCATACAATAGATTGTACCCTCTTTTTTTGCGCTAGCCCTAGGATGCGTTATTAACGCGGGTTAGATAACAAATTTTTCAATGTATTGTCGAAAACTTCAAGAAACACTCCGTTCTCGCTTAAGGCGTTTAAGATATCGGTCGTTAAAAAAAAAACGGGAATTTGACTTGAATTGAAGCGAGGCATATACGATAAAAATTCGTTGTATCGTTTGTAGCGGAAATTGAACACTCAATATCACCCGGGATAGTTTTATGTTGTATAAAACTTGTCTCTGAATATTTTTTATTTGAAATCTTCTTTAAATTGCTCAGGAAAGGAATTATCTTCCGCTGACGCATAATATGGTGGATTTTGCAGAAAATTGAGGAACGTTATGTGCAAATACTTAATATTACGCAGAGGTTTCAAGATTAAGTTAGGTGTATGAAAGCAACCGCTTTATGTATTATGAGGCAGTATATTTAAACTTTTGTTTAGGTCAAGGTAATTTCGTAGTAGATGTAACTGCCAGGAGCCAACAACGTTACTTGTTACGTCGTAACATTTTACGAGTGATTAAATTTAGCCTAAACAGTGAAGGTCATCAGAACAACTATTTATCTGCTACTCATTTTTCACTTTAATATTTGAATTAATTTTCTTCCAGTTACTACCCCTATGATAGTTTATTATTAATAATAATTTCTAGTATCCAACAGATACATGCATCTATTAACAAGATAATGTTAAAGAAAAACTGAAAGTTGTAGGGCACCTCTAAATACAAAAAAAAAAAACAATATTTCTATATATACATATTTATAATAACAAACGTTTACAATAATTTAAAAAAGAAACAATTAGGATGCTAACGGGTATTATCCATGGACAGGATCTGCATAGTTTTATTAGCGTTCCTTGACATGTGCATTAGTGGTAGTGGTGCAGGTATCCGAAAAAATAGAAATCGGAATATCTATCTCACTATCCGATTCTCGGATCAGGACCCCTATTACTTTACAATATAGAAGGGAAATGATCCATGTCGAGAAAATGTTTATTAAAGAAAACATCGAATTTGTGTCATATGGAAAAAAAGCGCAACAGTTTTTCAAATCCGCGCATTCAGAATAGTAGTGTCAGTTTCCAAACGCACAATTCATAGTTACTTCGCATTACAAAGGTGTTCAACAAATGTGGTGATTATCAGAGTGTGCAGTTTGTCATTGGCGTTACGTTCGGTGGCAGGCTAAGTTTCGCATGTGTGTAACTCGCCACGTAGGAGATAGGCAGAGAGCGACGGCAGTACTGGCCAGTACGCTACCGTATATACCCGATCGACGCTTGGCTGACTGACACTTGCCAGCAAACTGCACCGAACGTCCTCACTATAGTGATTATTGCAGCTATATTGTTTCATAATTAGAGTGGGCCACTTTTGTCTGCACTAAGTTTCATATATGCATACATATTATATTACTCATCAGGGTTTAACGCAAGTATATATCGGGAAACAGTAATGTTAATTTATTTATTTAATTATAAACATTGTATATACCCTACTTACCTTATCTACGTAGCACAAATAGAATAAGATTGCTGAAAAGTTTGCAGTATTAAGTATGTTTCCAGATTTGTCTCGCTGAACTGCGTTCGTCGAGATGAAAAAATGTTTTTATATTTTGAGAATGACCATTCGACATCTACGGATGTAATTAAAATAATCTTTATAAATAAATAAATAAATAATGAATCAGATACACCACCAATTTGTATTAATCTGGTAAAATCAGAATCTTTGTTTATAACTTCCTCGAATTTTTCATTTTCAACACACGTACTCTTTATATTCCTTCTAGCACATAGCAATGTGTGTAATGTATGTACATCATTCACAATCCGCACTAACTCCACAAATTACAACGCAGTATTTTGAAATCTTTCTATCGCATAAATAGTTATTAAAATAAATAAATTTCAGCGGAAGTATCTTGAAATCTTATTTAGCTTTCCTTAATAGCTGCAGCTTCGTCGGGATTGAATTGTAGAACCATAAACTTTATTCGTTCGAAATATTTTGAATAATAGAAAGTTGCCATTCAACCATGATCCCCAACGTGTGGAAATCGGTTTTGGTGGTTTGGGAATTCATTTCGGGTTCCCGAATTCGTTCGTGAAATTTCAAAAACACCTTTTCGGTATTTCAAGTTAATACATCCACCTTTGGATAACATTTGCGAATTGTTTGAGCAACAAGATGTAAAGAATCATCATACATAAAAGTTGTTCACACTCTTGTTGTAGAAAATGGCCCGGGCATTGCATTGTTGCTGCGCGATCGCTCATAAACATCAACAGCTGATTAGGTGTCTTCAAATTACTGTAACGATCCAGCACTACCTTCGTAATTGCTTCACCAGTACACTTTTGGATTCATTTACTTGCTAATAAGATTGGAAAATTCGGTTGAAGGGGTTCCAGTACACGCCCGTAACATGTACAATGGAATTTTTTTTCAATCTGTCGTTTCGTCCACGCCTAACCATAGCCCTTTATCTTTAACTACGGCTTTGACCTTTTTTCGTTATCTTCGCGCACAGATGTTAGGTACCTACGTAACGGTGCTTGAGATGGTAGCTCCCAGTTGGAATTATATTTATTCCAGAAGTCGTGAAACGGACTTTTATCCAGTAGGCGAAGTTGCAACTCACACTCGAGAAACATGGACAGAAAATGCAAAATAAATTGGATTTGTGTGCTGCATGCTATTGACATGCTTTGTACAGTCGTATTTGCGCCAGCAGACTAACAGTTTATCGTAAACTTTACGCACTATTTTAATACCATCATAATATAAATCCCGAAATTCACCTATATACTATTTTACATTTTCAAGCGATGGCCATTTTTTACGCTTCTGTACGCCCGACTACTATGAATTAAATAAACGTCGTCGACTAACTCGCGTGGAGACCCAAGATGAATTAATACAAAGCGTGACTGCTTCGCTTTCTGCGTTGCGTGATGTTGCATACTGGATACTGTCCCAATATACAAACACGCTAGCCCACTCCATTCATAATTACTTGATCTATTACAGGTATTTGCTCAAAAAAATCGATTAGATAAAGAATCCGGATTTAAGAATAACGGATCTAGACCCGAGGTTCCGGATAATGGATCCAGACCCGGATATCCGGATAGCAAATTATTCGGAATCGGATAATAGCTCTAATTATTAGCCTCTTAAGAATGATCGTTTGCGCCGTCGGAATATAGAATATTAGTTTTATTTATATACAAATACCAAATCCAGCAGTGGTTTTCGTTGCAGAACAATATTCCGACCAATGTACAACCGCCGACGACAGGTTAGGGGAGTGTGTCCTGCTCCCCCTGTGTCCAACGATTTCTCAAATTTTAAGCCGGAAACCGATTTCACGAGATGATGCTGAATTTTTGCGAAGATCAGGATGCGGATTCGAAGGATTGGATCCAAAAGTTTGCTGTCCAATTGATGCACCTTCAACAACTACCCCACCTGCCCCAACCACCGAAGGTAAGTCCACAACGTTATAAAATTAATCCAAATAAGGTATGCATTGTGGTTACTTTATTATAGAATATACAATTTAAGTTGACGTAGCAAAAAACTGGCAAAAAAACGTAGTTTATTTAAACACTGTATACTGTACACATTGTAGTCGACCTAGAAGTTATCTGTCATCAGCACCGCCCACGTTTAGTAACTTCGGTTTGCCCACCAATCTAAGGTGAGGGTTTCTTTAGAGAGCTCTATTTCTGGAATAAAACTCCTTTCTCTGGCTTATTATTATTATTAGAAAGTTAGAAAGATATTATAAGTCCAGCCAACGGCGGTAATGGCGAAACGGAACAATACCTTCTTTTGTATTCAATTTTCTCTGTTACCAAAATTTTTAAATTAATGTAAAATCTTTTAAAATAAAGGCTCGATGCAAATATAGATGTATCTAAGTAAAATGTTATCAAATAATAACCGTTCGTTTAGTCATCGTCAAAATTCACAGCAAAATTCACGTTGTAGAGTTGTGCGTAGCGTAAAACGCATAAAATCTGTGTTCCTGCATCATTTGCTCAATATATTTTTAAATAGGAATATTATCAAAGTTTGCCGTAGAAATGAAACAATCACCAACTCGATTAAATAATGGCGTGAGGTGACGTCAATTTTATATTTGACTTTGAGTCTCCAGCTAACTTATGTCTGAGTACAGAAAAGTCACTGGCCTTCCAGTGACTTTTCTGTTTGCTAAGTTCAAAGTTTCGCTCGAAGAACAGAGATTTTCGCCAAATGAGGGTTTCATTACATTCGCAAACGCCTATTTTGCAGAATAGGTTGCCAACTACTACTGACGAATTAAAGACATCGCTGGGGAAAATGTATCGAATTACAATGAGACTATGTATTTCTGCGTTAGGCTGGGAACTTTTCGGACAACATTCGTAAAGCAGCAAACGGGGCATCTCTTTGGTTATACAATTTTTTAAGTCGGGAAAAATGCAATTCTTTTTAAAATGCAATTTTCCTATAACATTTACAAAATGTATAATAATCTACCATCGCACTTAAAGCAATGTTCTATCGGTCAATTCCGATCTAATTTACGAGCGATTCTGCTTTCGGGCCAGGGATCTGGTTGATGTGTTGTGGGTTTATAGTACTCCTGAGCTTGCTCAACAGCTAAATTATTTCATTTTTATAGTATTTTTTGCAATTTGAACTTAATCACCCTAGTCTTATTTACTCTTTTGTATGTTCTTTTCTTTATAGTTTTAATAACGTGAACTGTCACAACGAACTCTTATTGGTATGAAAGTGTAGATATAGGCATTTGTTTTTTATTATATTTCAGGCATATGTTGTAATTATTATTATTGTTGGTCTGATCACCTTCACGTTATTTTTAGACTTTAGCCCTATTAAAAGCATTAATATTTTGCTAATTACAACGAGCGGTCGCATAACGTTGATTGCTCTGTATATAACTGACCAATATGAACCATTATTTTACAGATTCTCAACAACATGACGATCTGCTGCCTGGATTAAAACAGTGCGGCTACGATATCGCAAATAAGATTTATGGTGGAGAAATAACCGATATTGACGAGTTTCCGTGGATGGCTTTGCTGGAATATCAAACGCGTAAGTTGCACAGTACAATAATACTTGTCAACAAAATAATTTCCCTCGAACTTGCTGTTAATTAATTAATACAACTGTTTTTAATTTTGCCTATTTCTAATACATATGTGCTGCTAGTGTTTTCTTCTTCTTTTGACACTTTGCTTATCTTGATGAAACAATTTTTCACACAGTTTATTGCTAGTTATTTTATACTGGCTTCTTTAAAATGCGCATTACAAACTTCTACTGCTTGTATACTTGTTTTTACATTTTTATGTTGGTTTGCCAACATACACATGGACCGTGTGAGATAATTCTAATATTCCATGGAATTTAATAAAAGGTACAGTTATGGAGCCAAAAGTATCTGGGAAATTTGCACTGGAGCACCGGGAGCATTGATCGCTATATAACCTATATATTATTACATTTTTGAATTCCTAATTCAATTTCAACGTTTATTCCATAAAACAACTGCATCGCTTTCTTACTATATTTGAAAAATTTAGATTTTTGAAAATTTTTGACAGATAGGCGACTGTATGTGAACTTTTATAACTGTGAAGTGTTCGACATGAAAAATTGAAATTTTGCAGAACTGTTGGCCGTACAGTGTAATACTAGAATCCGAATAATTTTTTCGGAAACATCAAACAGCGTGTCCGACAACTACGCTTAAACTTTCAAATCGAAAAAGTGTCAAAACTAAATTTTTTAATTACAACTACTTATTTTCCTCTATCTTATTAAAGTAACACACTTCTAAAGATATTTAGGAAAATGTAGAAATGTACAGGTGAACCACTTAGTGATACATGGAAATAGTAAAGAAGGAAAGCAAATATTGCAAATTCTGGGCAGATAGTTATTATTAATAACTAGATAGAGTTATTTGAAAGCCGTCGCAAGAGCAACAACATAAAAACTCGAAGAACAGGCATATTATCTGCCAAGAATCTGACAATTTCGAAGTAACTTACCATAAATAATTAATTCTAACAAAAATTAGATAAAATTAAGAATTACTTTTTATGCCGTGTGTTACGTTTGTATCATGCACATTAACGATACTAATATGGAACTAGACATTTCAAGTACTAAGAAATTTCAGTGTATGATGCTATCAACTTTTAAAAGAGTTTACTTTAATGGTTTCATCTTTTCAGGGAACGGAAAAGGTTTTTATTGCGGTGGAGTTCTAATTAATTCGAAATATGTATTAACTGCTGCGCATTGTATAAAAGGAAAAGATCTACCAACTACTTGGCGACTGTAAGTACATCATTAACATTACAATTATACACGAAACATTGATGCTAAATATTATTAAGTCCAACACTATTATAGACGAGCGCTTTCTCGATCACCTAGAAAGCGAGTATAGATGACCTTATTTCCAATTCTTTCTGTTTTGAAGTATTTGATGCTTTTAGTAATTTTTCTGATCATTTGTCTGTAATGATAAGCGGTTTTCTATATTTCTGAAATATCAAGCGGGTTTTGGCATATAAATCGTCTCTTGATCACTAAATATTGTAAACAGCTGGCGTTTCTTTTGTTAGAACTATTTATTTACTTATCGTTTAAAATGCCTGCTTTCGTTATAAACATATTGATTGACAATTGAAAAGTGAAATGTGCTATCAAAATATTATACGTGCAATAAAATCATGACACTTTTTGAGATGTGCAAGGTTTTTCAAGAACTGTAACCAACTAGAACTTATTTTAAATATTTTATAAAAATTGTAAGAATACCTCTAAAAATCAACAAGCTACCAGCACGCCAAGAAATTTGCGAATATGTCCTGTATTATTTGAAACTTGTGAAGTTTAAAATGTTTTACCGAGGGAGACTTTTAAAATAGATAATATCCTTTTCCAAATATCTTTCGAACTGTATTCAGAAAACTATATCCTATTTAAACAAACAAAAGGAATCATAGAAAAATGGATCTAATGTTGCTCTGGTACTTCCAAAACATTAGAATGAAATAAATGTGTCTATTTTACTCTATATGAAAAGTTGTTACAGCAGTGTGTAGTTTATTATTTGCTAATACTTCTAAAGTTGAGTTACAATCGTAATCACAAAACGTTAATTTTTTTTCAAATATGTGTCAATGTAACTCAGTGGGTTTTCAAAATAACTGCAACCATTTGTTGAATTATTTGGCAAAATAAAGTTTTTGCAAATTTTACTTTATAATAATCGAAATCACAAATATGGGATAGGTTGTATATACGCCATATTTGCTAATGTGTGTCAGAAAGGCGTATTGCAAATGCGGAAGAATATATTTTCCTTTGGTACCTAGCTTTTAACAATATGCATATACTTATGTATATACATATGACATTTTTTTCTCTTGAAGAAGGCTGCTTTTGATCCATCGAAATCTTAGA
The DNA here is from genome assembly GCA_902655005.2 of Marronus borbonicus. Lineage (NCBI taxonomy): Eukaryota > Metazoa > Arthropoda > Insecta > Coleoptera > Scarabaeidae > Marronus > Marronus borbonicus. The sequence continues at coordinate 18,773,684 of LR737384.1, forward strand.
CTCAACATATAGTAATTAAAGAAAATAAGCTACCACGCTCAAGAATTTAATTTTTTCATATAAATGTTACTTTTCTTAATGGAACACGGTATATATTGAAACATGTAAAGCTTATCCCTTAAATATTTACGAAAAATAAATAGTTTGTATAATACATTTGATATTTGTCACGTTAAGTATTGGCTAACGTATAGACCTAGCAGTATCATCACGTAGAACAAAAGAACCTCTGGATCAGAGGCTTTGTCTAACAATGCATTAAAGATTTTATTGCCATATAATTTTTTTAATTTTTAAATTGCCGACATTTTTGCATTAATTTCGTGTACCTAAAGATAGTCGTTTTTTTTAGACATCTTGCATTTTCAGCTTGTTGTAATGATTATGACTGAAAGTAACCTATCAAAAATGTCAATTTGAATACAATCGCGTTAGTATGTACCTATGTTAAGTTGTTTTGTCCGTTTCTAGACACTTAGTATTCTTTTAATTCTATTAGCTGTAGATAGATCAAATACAAATTTAATGTTAATTAATTAACTAAAAATGAATTGTTCAAACTAATTAAAATAGTGGTACGCAATATTGAGAAAATATATAACTTTGTTCGAAAGTATTCCTTTTTGACTGTATCTACATAGTTCTACTTTCTGTCTAAACGTTTCCCCTAAATGTGGTCAGCCTTTGAATAGAGGTGGGGAAAGTCTTGACTTATAAGGGAGCAATTTCTCATCTTTGCAAATAATTGCGCGGAAAAGTGACATAATGTCATCACAGGCATTCAGGAACAGAGCTGAGGACCTGTCTACCTCTGCCCTTACCCAGCTACGGCGACCTTGACGCGTCCTATTTAAAACAACACTCTAACAACAAACTCTTTTGTACCTACGTTACATAAATGGTCTATCACCAATATGTTTTTTTCTTTCGTTGACTTTGTTACTGTAACCTCGTTGCAAAGTGTGAACCGCAGTTGATTATTAATAGAACATGAGAATGGTGACTAGAGATTGGCAAAAATCACTTGACCTTACATTTAGAAGAACTGACTAAGGTCAGTTAAAGAGTCAGTTGTTGTATCAGGCTGTAATAAGCAGCCTTATACAACAGCGATTTGTTTTCTTAAGTGTCTCCCCTGCTTAAAAGCATTGTTTTTCAAACGTTACTTTCGACCGCATTTTTCTACATTAACATGAATATTATCTGATTACAAAATAAGCCAGCTATAGAAACGTACAGGTGTTACTTCCTTTTTCTTCTTCTAGTGCTAGTGTTAGATTAGGAGAGTTTAATATTTCGTCTAGTCAAGATTGTGTTGCGATACCTGGTGGAAGGGACTGTTCGGACGATCCCATAGATGTACCTATAGAAGCGCAAATAGCACATGAAGATTACGATCCTTATGACGTGAATCAGTACCATGACATCGGTTTGCTGCGATTATCAAGATCAGTACAACCAACAAGTGAGTATGTATATTTCATATTAGATTGTCTATTCAAGAATCTGTTATGTTTAGGGTTCGTGTCGCCGATATGCCTACCCCGAGGAGATCAGTTACAACAAGCATTTGTTGGAAACTCTATGTATGTGGCGGGGTGGGGAAAGACAGAAAATAGGTCATCCAGCGATGTAAAATTGAAATTACGGGTAAGTTTAACTTTCGTACATTTTACCATCACCTCTGTGTACTTATTCTGTTTGTGTACATAATGCATCCGTCAACTTTAAAATATGCTAATAGCAGTTCTTCAAACAGGTCTTTATTGATGTTGTTATATTATTTCGTAAGATACGAAGGAGGTACTTCTTGGTTAAGCTGACATTAGGTGTGTTTCTTCCGTCTATGCTAATTACATTCTTACATTAAACAATAATTCTCGTTTCTTTTGTCTCATATCAATGCACCCATCATCGTAGTCATTATACTTGGTGCAGATTAGTGCTGTATTTTCTACACCAGGCTTTGAACACAATGTAGGGAGAATACAGTAGCGACATTTGCATATTTGTGGGTGAAATCTGCCAACCAACATTGATAACCTTGAAATGGTGTTGCTACCGCCACGCTCATCCTTTTGCCGCTGTTTTGGAAAATTGGCTGACTGAAAGGTGTCAGTGTTTTCTCCTTATACTTTGCTTCGAGTAGATGTACTTAGTGTAAAACCTCTGAATCACAACTTCCAATATCTAGCAGTAGTAAACTTACGTATTTCATAATATACTTCGCCCGGAACCTGAGGCTATGCATCGCATTTTGCAAAATTTTGTCAATAAGAGGACAAATTACTTTACTGTCGTATATTGCTTTTTAAGATGACAACTATATTTTTGTGGATTTTTATGAACTATCTAATTTCTTTTGTGTCCACAGATTAAAGTTACAGAAAACGCAGCATGTGACAACACTTACAGATCGGTACGAGTAAGAATTAACGATGCCCAATTATGCGCAGGAGGAGTTAGAGGTCAAGATTCTTGCAGAGGAGATAGTGGCGGACCACTTATGCAAGCGTTACCGGTAAATCGCGACCTCTACTTTTATGCGTTGGGTGTTGTATCATTTGGACCTTCGCCATGTGGGATGCAAGGATGGCCTGGAGTGTATACGAGAGTTACAAAATATGTTCCATGGATTATTAGTAAACTTAAGCCATAAACGTATTTAAAAGTATACGCATTTAATATAACTATAAGAAAGTCATTTATATAATAAAAGTAAGATGAAAGCGTATTTTATTATTGAATTTTGTGCAAATATTTTAGCAAATAACGAATGTAGTGAACCTTTCATTAGTGTATTGTTTCCAATTTATTTTTATTATTCGAAATATCTATTATGATGTTAAAACTATAATGTCGAACATCAACTGTTGATTATCGAACTTCTTCAATACTCCACAAAATGTTTCGAATGGTAATAAGTAAAGATGACAAAGGCAGGTGAAATTATTACTTTTTTGCAGCGACTAGACACACTTGTGAATTGTCGACTTTTGGGGAAACCAGTAGGCAACACGAAGTCTTTCTTATGAGACGAATAGACGACTCTGTCTAGTCGCTGTAATAATTTCCCAGCTTTGATCATCTCCAGTAATAAGTTCTTCTTTTGCAAAATTCTTCATCCGTTGAATCGCTGGAAGAGGAGCTATTAGAGTTCGATGTTACTCTATTCGGCAGTTCGAACTAAAAAAATATAATACATATTGCACATTGCTTATTTGTTTGCTTCCTCGAATGTCGTAAAATAATATTTAAAAAATTCTTCTAGATAGATGAGTAGGTGCAAGGAGGTTAAAAAGGCAAAATAGAATGTTTACGCTTCGCTTCTTCTCGCTTATTACATTTTAAACGCGTTGGACTATTATTGGTGAGTCACTTCAGATGTAGTAAGTGATCCTCTAAAATACTTGCGGCTATGCGAGAAGCGAATTTCATAATTTACCATCGCTTAGGTGATGTCATAATTAATTTTTGAACTAACCCTATCTGACGTTAACTGATTCGATTGATAAATAAAACATAGGCATTGCATTTCAGTGGGCCAGAGAAATTCCCAAACTTACTTACTGCTTCATTAGAGGAACAATGCGCCTTTTCTTTGTTTTAGTTCAAGTTTTAAATCTTTTATTTACTGAGAACGCTTACTTTATAACTCTAATAGAAATGGTCAGATATTGGTTTATGAGTTATTTCAAAGCGATTCATATCACAAGATTCAATACATATTAATCTGGTAAGCGTAATCTTTTGTTATATACCGTCAGTGTATAACACAAAAGTCAGTTTCTAAATTGCTCTCCTAATTTAAAGTATCTTCCTTAGCGTTATCATAAACCTGCAGAAACGAGTACATTTTTAATCCGCTTCACGAAATTAGAGACTAGACAGACTCGTGCTTTGCCGATTCTTGGGGAAACCAGTAGGCAACACGAACCCTTTCTTGTGAGACGTATTAAACACGAGTCTGTCTAGTCTCTGATAATTTCTTGAAGCGCAACTCGTTTCTGTGGGTTTAGGTTATCATGAACACTAATGTATATGGCTTATTAATTAATGGTATTGCAGTTACAAATAGACTACGGTACTTTATACTTTTTTATTTTCTAATTAGAGGTAAGTTGATGACTATGTTTTAGAATTAGTAACATCACAATATAAATATTAAAAAATTTAAAACTTGGAAATTTATCAAATGTAGAGAAATTGCATTAAATCAGTATTAAATGTAAGCAGTAAATGGTAAAAGTTGTACATACCTCTTTGAATATATTATAATACTAGATAAAATAAAAATAATAATGCTAGTCCCTATCAATTGCAGCGGCTTCTAAACTTTTTGTTGCCATTTTCAAGGCGCCTTCTAAGGTACTATTTCCACCAATAAAGCCGGTTGAATGGCAGAATATTGCTCCATCAATGCCAGAAATTTTTTGCAATTGTTCATCTCTCGCTCCTCTCCAGTCTTTATGTAAAAAGACCCTGTAAAAGGAACAGACAAATTCATATCAAGGAATATTTTCTACAGTTCTCACGCTATATTACATAGTCCTGTCATCAATTCTATATACAAACGTATGTAAATTAAAGAAAAAATAAAGCACATAGAAGTAAAGTGACTGCTATTTATTACCTACTTTAGAGAGAACTTAAAAAAAATAGAAATTATTGAACATGTTCTCCCTTAGCTTTCACACACTGCTTCAAACGGCCCGCCCATTCGTCAATCGCTGCATGCACCTTTGGAAATACTAAAGCCGCCGCTTTTACCAAATCTACTTTTAGTGTCTCGATATTTCGGTGAGGTTTGGAGCACGTTTTCTCTTCTAAAACTTCCCACAGATGGTAGTTCAATGGATTGAGATTCGAATTTCCGTAAGCAGCGATGAATTCGGGCGTATTCGCCTCTAACCAACGTTATGTGAACCTTGCCTTGTAGGCCGGTGCGGAATCCTGTTGAAAGACTCAATGCTTTTCTGCGATGCTGTAACACGTTTTCCAAAATATCAGTTTGATAGTTCGCTGTACGTGCTTGCTCGGAGAAATGCTATTGTGACGCCGTCATGCGCCACCCTCACCAAACCATCACCGCAGCAGGATGATGACCTTTTTTACTTTCCCAATTTTTTGTGCAGCTTCCAGGGAATTGCGAGCATACACTCTATCGTTTTTCCGATTATATTTTTGTTCCATAATGAAAAGCATTTGCCTATAATCTCAGTTTGCATATCCCTAAACTAACGCTTTTGCTCTCGTATACCTGATACTATGTAGAGTTGCCCTCAATTGCTCTCTCGTGGTTCTCCAACAAGCTCCAAGACCAGTCTTATTTAATAGTGCAAGACATTGATCTAGGAGGTATTTCCATCTCACTGGCCATTATTTTCAGTTTTCGGAGAGGATTTCTGCAAATTCTTTCACCAACTGCTTTTACGACTGCTGGAGTTTCCATTTCACGTGGCCGACTACTTCTTGCTTTGTTGTCGACCGAGAAGATCTCAATATATCGTTTAACTGCCCGGTAAGTGAATTTTGCTGATATTTTTAACAGCTTTAATAAGTTGAAAATCTATAGCACACTATAGCATGCAAGTCGTTTCAGATATTGGACGTTTAGAAACAACGGCATTTCGTAAAAATCTTAATTATCTCAACAACTAAGCTAGATATGTATAAGCAAAAGAAAAAAGACATGAAGATGTGCATCCAACAATACGGTAAAATCAAACGGGCATAATTTGTAGCAAAAACTGAACATCCTGTATATTTGGATATGATTTTATGTTGTGTATGACTTGTCTCCGAATATGTTTTATTTGAAAACTTTTTGCGTGGTCAGAGAAGGAATATCTTCCGTCCACTCACAGGGTGGACATGGTATATATACGTGCAAGCGTATACCACCGTAAATTTTTTATATAATCACCTTAGTTTGCATGATACAAACAACTTGTGCGTAGATGCGTAGATTATATATTGTCTATCAAAGAGTGACAAATTGAAACAAACTTGCTATCAGTAACTAATTGTAACAAAGAATAAAGAACGAATGTAAGAAAATGCAAGATATAAAAACAATAAATAAGAATAATATTCGTTTTTAGAATTATAGTTGACAGTTGGGTAATAATTACCAAACGCAACGTAATTATAATTATTATGATTACGTTGTCTAGCAACGAGCTCTTTGTATTAACCTGGCGACACAGAAGATAATTTGGCTCTTTTTCTTGAACAAAATTGCAAAACTGGATATCGCAATATTTCTTTAGTTAAAGTGTAATGCATGTGGTATCGTTTAATTCGTCCTTTCAAGAACGTAAAAATGTATAGGGTAGTCTATTTAAGATACGAAGGTTGACGTCACATCCGGTGATATCGGAAATGTTGAGAATACCAAAAATTTAATAACCAGAAATAAAAATCGACTTATTTTACAAGAAAATTTTTTTACAGTATCTTTACCTGCATATGAAGCTGTCCGGCTGAATAGGAATGCCTTGTATTCTCCATGTATCACTCGAATCATGGAAAATTATAAACTTAATTTCGCCACTTATTCCTAATTCATTTTCTAACGCAACAAGATGATCTTTCCAAGGGCATCTATCGTTGAGTTTTACTATTTCACCCGAACTATGGAAGCCTTTACGTTTCAATATTGCAGATTTTACAATTTCTCTCGCTGGCCACCAAACAGTAGCGGTCTGAAATAAATTAACACAGCTTACTTTTTTACACGTGTGGTGACGATGCAAAAGAATATATGAGCTATTTAGCTTGTCATAACCACAGGTGACGTTTAATGTGTAAAATGTTTTAGGGTTTTGTTCCAATCGTCTCTTCGCGCACATTTAATTACCTCCCCACATGCGAATGATGAGTTGTGACTGTACCAGATTCACTAGAAAATTACCAACAAGCCCTAGTCCCGCCATAGTCAAAGATAGCGACTTTTATTGCTGGGCCACCGAGTTTGTATGCAGCAAAAATATGACGGCTCAACTTGTCTCTGATTTTCCGTTTTCTGTAATTATTTCAGTGTTGTCTTTCGATCATTATTCAGTGATTTAGTCTTAAAAATAATTTTTTTTAAGTTATAAATTGACGAAACAATCGAAAACAAAGCTGTAAATATGAGTAACAATGCACATTCTTAAGTTATACGAGTATTAAAGGAACATTGTGCAATAACTACTATGGTTGTACCAGTTGAGTTCGTTTTCTAATTTTAATGCACCTTTTCTAAATGAATTTTAATAAACATGAAAAAAAAATGATACGAATTTGTTTTGCTTAAAGTAATAAAATTTTTCAGAATATTTTCACCTTTAGATCAAAGGACCGTCATTTTGCATGACAACTCAAACCAACAGTAGCAGGTCAGGGGTGGCTGGTGGAATGTAGCCGTGGAACTCCAAATACGCTTTGATTTCCTTGTGTCAATTACAATGTACACAATATGCAACAGGTAAATCACAGTATTGTATTTACGTCACAACCAGTCGCCACCGATTAGCATACTTGTAATATTTAAAAATTAAATTACCTGGATTACTCTATCAGCGAATTCGCCTCCCACAAGATTCATAGCTTTTTGAAACAATTCATCTGCAGATTCTTGATTTATAGAATTCCACTCGGGGTTCAATCTATGCACTCTTGCGCTTAAATGTGTATTAATTCTATACCTCGGGAGGCCATCAGAAATCATTGGTATGCCATTATCAATTGCATCTAGTTCTTCCACGAATCCTTCATATACAGCTAAGAATATTGCCTTCAAGCAATCAGTTGTGGGAGTGTAGTCGATCTTCTTTAAAACTGATGTAATTACTTCCATGCCATAATGAACGTATATCAAACCAGCTGAACTTAATCTTAAAAGACGGTATATTAATAACATTGTATAAATACTCTGAAATCATTTAAATCTTTCTTTAAGACACTGTAACCTTAGCTAACCACTTAAAACTTTAATTTTTCCAAATCTGCGTACGGAATACAATATAAATTTATATAAAGACATTTTAGTTATTTGCGTAGATTACTTCTAAGATTAAAGGTTAATACCAAAGAATTATGGTGTACTGCATACAAATTAAAATGAATTAATTTAATATTACTCTGAACACATACAGTGTAGCAAGTATAGCTGCAGGAATACTATCGAGTTAGAATCAATTAAATGGAACAATGCCAGTTGGATATTATTTGTGGATCTTCTCTTCCAACTAACTTATCTTTGACTAATCTGTGATCAGGCATGTTGGCCTATTAATATTCCTTTTTTTTAGTCAATATATTTTCCTTCAAAGCAAGATGTACAAATCTGTTGATTTCTAAGTGACATGCGAACTATTGCTGCGTGGAATACAAATGATGTAGAAATCATGATATTAGAATCGTACCTCACAACATGATGAAACGTTAAATACATACTTGATGGTTGTGTTGTGTGCAGTGTTTGGCAGTATAGTTGAAAAAGTTTCCTCAAAACCTCTTTGATGGTGATCAAATCTTTGTCTTTCAACATCATATTCACCACCAACATCAACGACAATGTCACATGTATTTAGGATCTACAAGGCATAATACAATAAAGTGATAGTAACATTGAGTAGAGTATTAGCTTACATTTTGATCTCTCGTTCTTATAATTTCAGCATCTTCATAGTGAGGTAACTGTTTGATCATGTAACAGGCTAAAGCTTCATCGCAATGGAATACTCCACTGTGTGTACCTATTCGCTTCAAAACACGTGGAATTTTATTTTCACTCACCATAGTGCTAAATCTAAATAACAATAAACAATATTGTGAGTTGTGGGCGATCTAATATATTTATCAAACCGCAAATAAAAATATTTGTAAATAACATAAACTAACCTACCCAGACCACACTGACTCCGCTATCTTCAACGGTATCTGAAAAAAATTAGCGGGAGAAGTTGTTGAATTCATGATTGTGTTTATAAAATTTGTCGGGGTTTTAGGCAATCTACTTCTTGATAAAAATAATAAAAACGTCTTTGTTTTCATGCCAGACAAATACACGTAAATAAAGGTGGGAAAGATGAAATTTAAACTGAACATGTATATATTTGTTGCAAAAAATATTTTATATTTTACAAACAGGAACATTTATTTTTTTGTAATAACTAATATATGCCGTACCCTATTTAAACGGACACATCTTCAGTAACTTAAAATAAACATGGAAAATTGCCGAGATAAATTGTTTTTTGCAATTTGTTCTGTAACTGTCGCATGAATTCCTGAAAACAATAAGAATTATTTTGGATAAAATAGTTTTCCAAGTGATGCATCACTTGCCCAGTGCTTGCCTCATAAGCACATATGCAGCGTTGTCAGACTAGAAAATGTGGAATTTATGAGCTTGGTTATGAAAAATCCTGAAATACCGAGAAACTATTTTTTACATTCGAATGAGAGTCAATTCATATTTTATGAAATGGTACAGTTAAATAGGTACGCAAAAGAAACAATCTAAGGCACTAGAATAAAAATAAAATAAGCTATCATTTACAAAATTATCATCATTATTAACGTTACCAAAGTTTATTTTGAAAATTAATGGTACCTATTGTTTTCGAATTCAAAATTTGTATTGGCGCCATCTACTGACAAATACATTAGTTGGCTACTGTAGTTCTTGACCACTTTACTAAATTTAGTTGTAGATGGCGCTGAAATACAGTGCCTATGTATTTAAAGATGCTTTATACTATTGCAACCTACCATTTATGGACGTATGTACTTCATATAAGTTCAAAAAACATTTGTCTTAGTTTTGGCAGATTTTTTGGGACATTGGAAATCGTGAGATTTGCTGTGAAATCCTGAAATCCCATGATTTATCGAGAGATCTACCATTACTGCATGGACAGTAACACTTGTGCAACTATTTTTTCCACATTACAATGAATGACATGACTGTCCACGGAAGTCCATCTGGCTTCTAAATAGAAGGAATTTGTTTGGGTGGTGGGAGATGTGCCGGATTAAATTGAAGAAACTTTCCCAGAATTCATAATTTTTATTTTGGTATTCCAATGCAAAATGTTAACGAACATTCTTATTTTTCCGGCTTATATATGGTTTCTCTCGGATTATTCTTCTGTTCGATTTTATACACTGTTCTCCAGGCAGTTTCTATTGTTGCTCAAAACAGGGTATCCGGGAACTCGGAAATTTTTAACATTGATTCTACCCGATTTTAGGTATCTGGTTTCGGGTACCCGAAATGGTTCTAGAACCGAAAATATCTTCGAGTACTCGCAGGATTTCAAGGAAAGTTAAAATGCTAGAAACTCTTCTTTTTTATATTTATTTTATTGGATGTGCCCAAATATTTTTCCACTTTGGCAAAAACGTCGTCGATACATTAACCACAGTACAATAATAGGTTTGCGTTCCATTATATGAACAAGATGTAACGTATCTGCGATTTGGAGAATATCCCGCATCTGTTTGTTAATTGAACAATAATCTTGCAAAAGGTAATACATGACATTCACTTAATCGTGCGTACGGTTGTCTGAAGAGCGGGGAATATTGGGTTGCCTATATTGTTTATAATTTCTTCATTTCTTGTTAGTTTGTTCTAAATTTTCAAACGCCCGATCACATTAACTGAAATGTATAGGTACAGTTCAGCTTCAGATATAAATATTTCAATATTGTGTAGTTTCTCTTCTCAAAAAACGTTAACGATATTGAAAAACGGAAAATGTTAAGCTTTTGGATTATATTGCTAAACCGCTTCATGGCAATAGTTTTAGTTTGATTTTGTTAGTACGTTTTTGGGAACATTTGTGATTTGATTCGTTTCTTTTTTAGAGTTGAAGTTTAACGCCAATATTCAAGGCATCATCCGGCGTCTGTTTAATATGAAGTTAAGAAATTAAATTCATAAAATAAGTTTTACCTGTTCCAAAATTCTTCAGTTTTAGATATTTGTGCTTCATTTACGATGGGCTAAAAAAGTCGTTTCATGAATATTCTCAACAGCTTGAAACTGTACTTGCCGTAGTCAGCTAGTATGAGAATATAAATAAATTACCAAAATGGACAAAATTCGATCGAAAATAATTTGTTTACGTAAAAGGGAATACTCCCGATATATTTGTTGTCCTAATAAGTACTTAAAACTTTTCTTTAAAATTTGTGGCAAAATATGCACAGCGTAAGTTTAGTCCAGGAAATTTTTAATTTATCCACAGAGATAGATTAGATAATTTTACAAAATTTAAATATCTCTTGAACTATTGCAGGTAGGTTGGTAAAAATTAAATTTTGTCAATTTTGTCAATTTTGGCAATTTATTTAGCATATTTTCTTTAGTTTTCAGGATATAGTGCACAATTCAAAAATTATACAATAAGCATGGTGTTCTATCTTTAAAAAAAGTTAATTTAATTGCGCCACTTTGTAGATAATCACATAAATATTTTTAGGTTACGCACTAATTACTTTATACGTTAAATTTTAGTTTAATTTTAGACTTTGTCAAACCTTTGGCTCACTCTGTATACTATACTATTATACAAAATGTATTATAAAATACCTTTGCATTACAGTAATATTCTTCTAGTACGGGCTACGTAAGAAAATCATTACTACCCTGAATAGAGGGCCGTACATAAGTGCGATTTGCGGGTTATTTACCTTAGTTGTCCCGACTAGCAAGATGTAAAGAAAATGGATGTAAAGTAAAAAAACATTAATATAGCAATAGGTGTTAATATAGAAATTGACAACTTCCTTGCAAATTCCTGAATTTTTGGCAATTCTAGGTAAGTTTATATGACATGGAAAAAACACCGAGAAGAGGTCCGAGTTTTGATTCAATTTTCACTGTTTTCTCTTGTCATAGTTTTGTTTTACGTGTTTTGAGGGTTTGATTACGTTTAGAATTTGTCAATGTAGAAATTGGAGAGGCCGAATTGTTGGCTTACGCGAAGATGGCTTTTCGTTCAAGGAAATTGTAAATCGCTTTAACCGGAATCAATTGACCATCATGCGCTGTTATGTTATAGACTGGGGAAGTCCAGGAAAGTTACTGAAGAGAAACCGGGAGACGAAGAAGAACTAATCAGGTACAGAACCGCCACATTCGCCTAGTGGCACTAAGAGATCGATTCTCTAGTATCGGGTTAATTGATGATCTAGAGTTATGTAATGAAGATCGTTCTGTAAGATCTCAAACCGTTTATCGCCCAATAAGGCCTTTCGGCTTGATCACATTTTGTGTTACCACTTATGGCTCAACACCGACAGCAATGTTTGGAACGATATAGGTTCCGAATGCACTGGAACGTGGAGTGGTATAGGGTGGTGTTCAATGCTAAATCTCGATTTTATGTATGATGTATAAGGATGAACTTCGCGATATTCAATTTTCTTCAATTTCCGTATTCTTCCATATCTGTAGCAACTCGAAGACCCACTTTTCTTGCAGGGCAATACCCCTCTCCACGTAGCGATAACTTCTCTAAACCGCACAGCGTGATATTTTAGCAATCTAGCGGGAGGAAAAAAAAATCAATTGATCAGGTATACAATCTCAACTTGTATTTTCTAATAGAAGCACCATTTTATGACAGATATTTGTAATGTCGCAAGATACCCTTTACTGGTAATTAAGTGTCGCCTGTAAGCTGTAATTAATGAAAAAGTGTTCATTATTGTGACATTTACGTGGTAATACTTTGTACCAGCTAAATTGCTGGCGAAGTGTAACAACGAAAGGATGGGAAACGAGATTCTACATGAATCGTTAACGAGCTTTTTAACGGATCACATACCAAGAGCAGAACAATAAAGAAAACACGACGAATTGTCTATCTGGGAATCAGGCGCTTGCAGTAATGATTGATGGAAATCTTTGCGTGTGGAAAGAATTATAGTATTAGATTGATGTGTATCAAGTTATACCGGTAGCTTGTAAATTATATCCGCCTTACTATAAAGTAAAAGGAGCTAAGCAACTGTGTTATCTCTCTGCTCTTACGACCTCGGAAATTTCTACCGAAGTAAAACTTTAGTCACTAGTCGATCACACAGTAATATATTGTGACAGGTACAACAAGACCTACTAGATGTATATAATAATAGTAGTTTAAATATAATTAAATAAATGCAATATGTGAGTTTATTAATGGAAGTGGACTCTCACCACTACAAGTGAGAGTTTGTTTAGCATTCCCATGATGTCATGATAATTATAATGAATTAGAAAAAAAACTAATTTGGCAACATCCTGTATTATCACCTACCAGATTTTGCCGACCAATTGAGATTATATTCAGTAAGGAGTCGGTCGATCTAGTAATCTTGGAGGTAAAAGTGTTGAAAAATAAATTTTAGAGCTGGTAGCTGCAAAGCTGATAATAAATGAGAAGGAAATGTTTATATTTTTCGTACGTTAGATGATAAGGCGTGTATTGGCGTATAAGGCGTGTATGCATAGACTTGCTATTTATGCGGAGTAAAACCGAAAGAAATAAATAATTCAACAATTATTCTAAGAAAATCAGTATACTAAAATTTCCATTAATTTGGATTATCGCCGTTACATTCGTGGATACGGTTTCTTGAATGATTGCTGCATATGTCATATAGATACGGTAAGTGCTAGAGACAGAAAGAAAAAGCACGTTTAAGAAATATTTCGAACCGAACCAGGTTTATTGGTTGATATGCTCAAATAACTGACAGGCAGCACCAACGACGGCGATACTGCTCGTACATCTTTTAAAAACCCAGAAAAGTCAGCGGAAATAACTTTCAAATTAATTTGAATAAATTTAACGAAGTCTCTATTCAAACTCAAGAAACACAACATCCAAATTGGTTGCTTGTATATGCTTTGAATATTGTTTTATATACCAAAAATGTGCTTAATTGTAACTTCTATTGATTAAATGTACAAAAGGCAATGAAAACTCCTATTTCTTCGTTGTAATATTTTTGTTCCGATAGATTATTAAAATATTACAATGTGAATATAATGAAATTGTAGTAATTTTTTCTTTTCTTTGAAATTGTAATCAATTATTACTTTTTAATAGTTATACGTTTTTGTCAAGTTTGGTAAAAGATTTCGCATCTCATCTTGGTGTTGCAGTTTCTGTGGTATGTACCACATATTATGATGTATTGTAAACTGCTCTTACGTCCCTTGTCTTTAAATTAGTTTAGAAAATATATACAATTAAATGCCTAAAGGAAATGGAAAACTATACCTACCTCGTTCCTGTCGTTAATGGTCATAGCCGTTAGATTATTACGATCATCATTAAGAATGGAGGACTGAATTAAATGAATTCAATGAAAGTTCTCGTTCCACTGCTAGGCATTTATTATAGCTATAAACTTAAACGCTTTATGTTTCCTTCATTGCTATTAACTTAACGTATGCGTTTCGTTTCTAACTTTGTAATATGCGTTTAATATACTTGTACTACCTCATAAATATTCATTTTGACTTAATGTAAGGAGGCTTTCACATATCAATATAGTTTTTTCTGTGCGTAACTTCCCCACACTCAAAAACGTGACGAATATTTGTTGAAAGAACTTTTAGTTGTTGAACAACAACGACCAGCGTATCACGTTGTATACGCTTCCATGTAAAAATATTTTAGAATGCAAAAAATTTTGATCAAATTGCAAGTAGAACCCATTAGAAAATGCGTAGAAACAATAGCAAAAAATACAAACAAAAGGTATTTCTAAGGTAATAATTATGGACGCTGATTTCGAATCCGCAATATGAGTTTTCTAATCTCGTCAGGTATTTGATGTGAATGAAATGGCTATTTTATATCATTACAATTTTATTTAACAAAAAAAATGAAACTTTAGAAGTGTGGTGCCGTGTAACTGCGTGGTTTGCAATGTTTTACCTATATTTCAAGTAAGAGAGTACAATAATAACCATTCATCATTCCATCGTCTGAAAATCCTTTCCGATTCACTGCCAATCTTGGCGAAGCCATTTGCTCTGCTCATTACTCGTTTTGCCCGAATTTTCCAGGAAGAAATCAAAGTGAGAATGGGGAGAATTAATTTTCAACGACACACAAGTACCATTCTCTTGTAATTTTGCAATAGATTCGGCGGTAGCTTGTAATTGTCACTTCTATGTTTTTCCGAAAAAATTACGAACGATGCTCTTATCTTGCGGCTTCTGCGGTGGACAAACACTGCGTAAACTTGTTGTCATTCGTTAATTTTCTTATATCATGTCCGATAAAAATTCCTTCCTTTATTTGAGCGTAAAATAAATGCCACTTTGATTAATGTGGATTACTAGAGACTTTTTTGTTTTCTAGTGAACATTGTTGTTGAGTTTCCAATATTTTTTTTTTTGCTACCCTAACTATATTGCTACCAAGAAAAATCCGCCTACTTAGCGAAAAGCAGACAATGTATTTTGAGTTCGACGCTTAAAAATAAGTTAAAACACATCTTTGCTGTTTTGAATCCAAAAGATGACTCGTATTTGCATTAGCTTTGTCTTTTGATCTCCACCGTAACTAAACAAAACAAGGTCTTGTAGTCTACTTAACGTTACACTAAATTTGTTTAACGGACGCTGTAAAATGTAAATTTTATACCCATACGCCATTTTAATACGACAGTTCCGACAATTAACACTATTGTGTTAAAATTGGCATTTTAAAAAAATATTTTTTACACAATCTGTAAATTACACTCGCGAGTGTGAACCTGTATGTATCATATAATTTTAAAATATGTCTTGTAAATGGTCTAAATTTTTGCTTCTTTTCGAGTTAGCACGACTTAAAAATATTCTTATATGTTTTTTATAGGGCTGGTTCAAAAATGAAGTTTACAAGGTAAAAATCGACACTCGGGATTCATTAATTCGACGTATTAGAAACACTTCAGACACCGTTCGTAGACAAAGCATAAAACTTTTATGTAGTAGTTTATATCGCACAGAT
Organism: Marronus borbonicus; assembly: GCA_902655005.2. NCBI lineage: Eukaryota > Metazoa > Arthropoda > Insecta > Coleoptera > Scarabaeidae > Marronus > Marronus borbonicus. The sequence goes on from LR737384.1 coordinate 18,789,682, forward strand.
GTCCACATTGGTTCATACAATTATTTTTTTTTTATTTAACAATATTAACGATAGCAGTAATGCCACTATAATTTGAACCAACCAGTATATATTATACATATAAATATCTAGCCTACGCATTATTCCATCAATATTGAACTAATAGAATCGTAAAATATTTATTTTATAGTTCAGAGGTATAAAATTTGCAGACTGACAATATAACGGATCTGACGAAACCGATTATACAGTTTAATGGAATATTTGTGAGATTCTGAACCTAAATTTTGAATTTGTGTTCCTTTAAAAGTGCATTCACAGAGTATTTATAGATCAATATTTGTCTTATAATTCATACAAATAATAAGTATTCATAGATAATGTAAGGATCATTTAATTTGACCATTGAACTAGCTGATTTACATGGATAAGTAGAGTGAGAGGTGAATTCGTATTTGCACGGTGGCAGCAGATGGAGGCCAAACCTAACCCTTGTCACTGGTTTTGTGTAAATAATGAGATAATCTACAGGTGTTAACCGTTTGTGTATTAATTAGGGAAGGGCAGCCAATGGTAAAACCAGTGAAAGTAGAATAAGCGGGAGTGCTTGATTTATTATTGAGCGGCGTTGGCGAACCTAGACGGCTAATAGCGTTCTTTCATTCAAATAGTAATGAATCACCGCATGCATATGTTTCTTTCTACATACATTTATATTATTAAATAAATTGAACATTATGAATGAAGTATATGGTATAGTCACTTACATCCTCACTAATTAAGAAATATTACATTTATTCGGTATTTGTACCAATGTTAGATCGTACTACATTATATCGGGATAAATACATTTATACGCCACTAGAAATTAACAAATATTAATAGTGAATAGAACTTTCATGTAATTCGATTTTGAAAACGTCAGTATATAGACTACCTTAAATTTTATATAATATATGTTATAATTATAACATTCTTTCATGTTCAGGGTGCCTCGTTAGTATGAGGAAGTCCACTATCTCAGTTAATAGGAAGACAGGAAACAATATTTCAAATTAAAGATACTCTAATTGAACTTGTGCATATTCTACGAAATATACAGGGTGTTTCCCAAAGTTCTGCGAATTGTGCTCTAATTAAATTACGCAGAACTTATAGGCAATGCTATTGATGGTAGACATGTTTATGTAGCTATCCAGTGCAATATAGCTCCTCTGAGAAAGACGTTCGACCGATATAAACCCGTTTTCATAGCACTGTTTTTATAACCATGGAAGACGCGGTTAAATCTCAAAGAGTAATAACTTTCTTTTCGTGAAAAGAGGGTGCGAAAACTTCAGAAATTATTCAACGTCTACAAGGAGTGTTTGGTGAGCTTGGAGAATTTAAAAGTAGTGGCGGCGGATCGATCGTTTTAAAACTGGTAGAACATCATTAGAAGACGATCCATGCAGTGGTCGCCCGAATACGTAGGTAAACGAAAGAAACATTCAAGAGCGGTTAACCCGTTCCGGTGATAAATTTTGGCAACAGATAATGATCACTGACGAAAAGTGAATTTCTTACTTCAATCCTGAAACCAAAAGTCAATCCAAAGAATGGCGTAAACCGGAAGAAGGGTCTCCACTTAAGACGCGTGCAGTTCCGTCTTATTTTTATGGATTATCTGGTGAAAGGTACTACAATTAATGCATAATGTTATTCGAATTTACTGTCCCGACCACTGCGGCAGACACTTGTCAGAAAAATACCTTTATAGTTGCATAAGCGTCCGTTATTGCAACAGGATAATGCAAGACCCCATACCGCAAGAAAGACAAAGGATGTTTTGAACGTTTACGATGGAAATTGCTTCCGCATTCACCTTATTCACCAGATCTCGCACCCAGTGAATTTCATCCGTTCCCAGTTTTGAAGAAACCTTTACGAGGTGTGTTTAGTTCTTTGAGGACGGCTCAAAAAAATTAGTTTATTGTTAGGATAAATGGGGATTATGTAGAAAAACTACATTGTAATATTGATGAAAATTAATAAAATAAAAAAATTATACCAAAATTCCCAGAACTTTCCCAGAAACATCCCTCGTACACTGCCTTACCTTTTCATGAAAATTGCGCCTTTATCAAGCTGTTTCGAAGAATGGAAATTTAAGAAAAAACACTGCACTATAATAACTATCAAGATAACATTATCAGTGAAAATTAACGAAAAATATTTGGCAGGTACGAAGAAAAGTGTCTTAGAGAGGTACAAGTTGCGCTTCATGTACAGTGAGTGTTAGAGTGTTTTTTACATGCGCACAATCTTCGCAATTGTTAAATATCAAAAGCTTGGCTTTTTTAAACGGATCACTCTACTTTACCATTTGATAGACTGTTGTATCCCTTCCAATTAGATTTATACCATAAACCCCTAAAATGGATAGCTTTTGAGAAACTTTTAGAATGTATTCATAAATATTTAAGTAAACTGTGTGAATTTTATTAACAAAGAAGTGTATTTCCCATGTTCCATTTTTAAATATTATGTTACCGAAATAAAAAACAATATGTGCTTCGAAAACTTACCATAAACAAAACAGAAGAACAAAGACTAAAAGGAAAATATTATTATTTTATCTTTTTACCCTACTTTATCTTACCTCAATTAAGTTTTCACAAATATAAAACAATGAAATGTAACAATAACCGAAATCTAACTGATATAATAACAATATTAATAACAAAAATAATAGAAACAACAAAGATAGATTTATTTAATTAAATGTTCAAAATGGTCGTCATTTATTTCTACAATAATGTATTGTATGTATAACGGTCTTCAAAGGCTCCATTAACCCGTTGGATCAATACTTTGGAATATTATTCTAATGCGGTTTTTCATATCTTTCTTGGTAGTTGTAGGTGTTTCGTAAATCCGTTCTTTATCGCAACCCTACTAGAAAAGTCTATTTTCGAAAGTTCCGGAGACCGCGATGGTCATTTATGCGGTCTTCTTTTTCCTATCCATCGTTCTTGAAAATGAAAGACTTTGTACTGAATATAAAAGCCAGATTCATTTACTACGAGTTTTCAATTATTACATTTTTGAGACAATTTCAGCCAATTCGCTCCATAGTGTGTTGGACTTGTTTATATCATAGATTGAAATACGATAGAAAAAGCATAAACATAACCAACTTAGCGCTCGAATGCGTCGGATACTAACTCTTAACCACATGTACGGTTGTAGGTATTTTTAAGGTATAACGGTATCTCAAAAACTTTTGCGTAATGCGTATTTGATCAAATGAAGTTTTACTAATTCGTTCTCGAAGATATAGGTGTGTGTACTAGCCATCCTCTATATTTTATAAGCGCTGGGTTAATTATGGCATTTGATAGAATTTCTACAACTAACTAAAGGTTCCATATTTAGAATACGTATTATTTATTTTTTTGTAATGTAAATAATCTCTACTCTCTGCGTTTCCGGAGATTGGTATCAGGTTCCGTATTTCAAATAGGAATATAAAATATAATATATTAGGAGAGAAAACGCTGACCACCAAACATGTTCCTGCCTACCCAATGTCATCGCCGAGCATATTCTCTACCTCACATCGCTGTTTTCCTCTCGGTTTGTATCACCCTTCTTCGGAAACGATGAGCCGGGTATATCTCTTGGCTCCATCTAGTGCCAAGAGATACACGGTTACGATAAGTCTAAAGAATCATTTACATGTGGAGCTGGCTAGAACACTCTGGTGTTGCGCTCACTCTAGTTTAGCAGTCTAAGAACTGCTTGGGAGACGATTGCGGAATTGTACCCGCTTTTTGTGGCTGGTTAGCTTTTCTCTCCTCACATTGTTTTTGCCGTGAGCGATTCCACCAATACCATGAGTAGTGGTATTAGCAGCATTATTTTGGTTATTGTTTCTAGGGTTTTTTATCTGTTTTAAAGGTTATTGATTATATATACTTTTCTAAATATTTTCGATGTATCCATTATGATAATATTTTAATATATGTATTCTTATTAATTCGCTTAGTCATATCTAACCATACTTATTTTTTGCGAAAGCATTGTCCAGCGAGATTGTATATAATATACCTAAGATTACATTGTATTATATTAAAAAAAGTGTATCTATAATGTGTTTAGCTTCGCTCTTCTAAACCTGACACAATTTTAATGCAATCAAAGATACATACTCACTCGATCATCCATCAAACACTGTATAAAAACATGGAACAGCTTTCCATTGTATAGATCAAGTGATACTTGTTATCGTCGCTCTAACGCATTAACGATTAATAAGTTTCGGTTGTGTAAGATACGCTGAGAAGTAATTTTTCTTTTTTGGACATACTTATACGGATGCACTCGTGATCAACCATTGATCAACACATTTTCTAACGAAGCGCTTTATGTGAAATATTTAATTAATGCAACGGAAATAAACATCGGGAACGTAGATGTAGGTTGAACGTAACAAAATCCATTGGAACTTTACTACTCCATCACAAAATTAATTTTACAGGTGCAATGTTAGAAACACTATTCAGTATAAATATAGATACCATAAATAGCAGGTAAGTAGAATATTTGCAAATATTTACAACGATAAAATTCTTCAGTGCTATAAAGGTATTGTTGTGAAAAACACGCTTCTGAATATTTTCTAATTTTCAGATTCATAATCCGATATGGGGGCCAAGTCGAAATTATTGAGGATAAAAAGTTTAGTAGACCATGAAAAGCAAAACATAGACTCTTGTTTAGGATGTGTCAGTTGAGGTGTCGTTATTTTATTTCTGTTAGTTAGAATCGAAGTTTTGAATTTATTTTAAGTGCTAGTACAAGAGAAAGCTTGTTGTATCTTGTATACTAAACTGTAGATGGCGTTCCACAACAGCATTTTCTGAGCCCACGGAAATGAGTCAGCCTGTATATTAATTTTGTTCAATGTGTTTACTTTCGTAGCGCTTGGGGGAACCGAACAGTTTAAAGAAAAAGTTTTCAAATAGGAAATGTTCAGGGATAAGTTTTGCACAAGATACAATTATGTTCAGGTTTATATCATGATGTTCAGTTTCCGCTACACACGACACAAATTTGGTTTCTTGAATGAAGCAGCCTATATATTATTGCTTTCGTTGTTTCTGTTTTGAGATGACTGAGACAATTTTCGCGAAATGTTGTTGCTTCTTTAACACACAATATCTTAAATGTGGTACATTACTAGAGGCACTGGAGAGACGACTCAATTTGCAGCTTTTCCCAAATTAGGCCAATAGTATCTTCTTTTCAGAGATTCGTAGACTCCATTGATGCTGCGCTGCAGTGTTAGTTTCATGATAATATTTGATTTTCAATTGCTGTTCGCCGTTATTCTCCAATAAAGATTCTATATCAGTATTTACCGTCTTTACATAATTTTCGGTTGTTTTAATTTTTACTTGTGGCAAAGGATCTGCTTGATTTAACTTATCTTTTTTTTTATATCGAATCTCATAATCATATTCGCTTAGCTTCAATCGCCAATGGGTCAACATGGAATTGGGTTCTTTTATGGAGAACAACCATTGTGATGGTTTAAGATCGGTTTTAATAACAAATATGTTTCCATACAAATAAGGACCAAACGATAGCTAACATTTCCTTTTGCATAGTGGAATAATTTCTTTCCGCGGGGTTGAGGGTTCTTGATGCACAGGGTACAAGATGATCGTCTTGCGATAGTATCACGCCAGTTTTGCCTTTTTTTAAACATTTAGTTAGAGGTTTAGTAATCTTTGTAAAGTTATTAATAAATTTTTTATAATAATCCAGTAACCCTAAGAAGGATTTGATTACTCGTCGTGTAGTTGGTATAGGTAAATTGCTTGACTGTTTCAATTTTTTTGGAATTTGGCTTAATATCGTCAGGCGTAATAATATGCCCTAAGTATTCTGTTCCTTTTCTTAAAAATTCACCTGTATCTAACTGAAGTTTTCGATTTGATTTAGATAAACGTCCGATTTTTTTTATGTGTTTATCCGGAGAGAGCGAGAATATAATGATATCATCCAAATAGACAAGATCAAATGCATTTAAAATATCGTCCATTACTCGTTGGAAAGTAGCTGGACTCTCTCTTCGGTACCGATTCCGCATGCATTCTATTCTCATCATATCTAATGATACCCTGAGGGTCATTAAGTTGTTGTCTGGCTTATCTAGAATTTACACCGAATCTGCCCAATTTCTGGATAAATACAGAATTTTGTTTACCGAGTATATCGCCATCACTACCAACTTGGAATAAGCTTCCGCGAACTCGTAGGCCAAACATATCTCAAGTTTTCTTGAGCAGTATAAGCAAAGTTAGTACAGCATAACTACGTGTTCTAATTAAAAACTTTAATCTGCGTTATAAACATTATCTGCACCACACATTTCAATGTACGGTTTTATGGTTACTACGAAATTTTTGGCAATGGTTTTTGATTCTGATGCGTCTTGAGGTGATTGGCGCCGTGGAATCTTCCATTGTAAGCTTAATGTTAGTTGGATCAATAATGTTGATTACCATTTTGTAATTACCAACTGTAAGTTTTCACTTTGTATTTTTCTTTTTATTAATTTGGTAGTGACCAAAATGGTAATCAACATTATTGATCCAAATAACATTAAGCTTACAATGGAAGATTCCACGGCGCCAATCACCTCAAGACGCATCAGAACAAACATGAACATATCTGAAACCAGAAATATTACTTTTTCTTTAATTTCATTAAGTTTGTCGCAATCGTAAAAGTCTGTTATATATAGGCTGGCGCAATAGTGCGGCAATGCTCGATATATCTACTATTAAGAGAGATGTCAAAAGAACTTCCTAACAAAATTATAGACACACCTAAATATAACATTTTTAAATTATTTATATTAATATAGGGTGATCCAGGGTGAACTTTTTTTAAATTGGAACACTATATATCTTAATTTAAATCTTAATAAATAAATTTAATCTTAAAATGGCTAAGTTCAACTCATTGCGTCATACTGGGTATTTGAAAAGTTATGGTTAATTTCATTCTAAAAACATGACATATTTAATAACCCGTATCTTGATAAATAATGAATACAATACTACCACGAGTTTAGGAAGAGTTTAGGAACATATCCTTACTTAGATATCAATTGCAATTTGTTTCTTCGAGTGTTGCATTTATGCAGGGTATATCAAGATGGACATTTACGATTTTCAAATTTTTTTTTCAAATGGACCCCATCTATGTTATATCAAAAGTAGAAGATGTACATTACATACTGTTATTTCTATTAAGCAATTCCTATAACTAAATTCAATAGTTGACAAGATATTTCAAATTATTGAAAACGTTTTGGAGTTATAGTTATTATTTCAGTATATAATGTTATCCGTCAAACATTTAGTCCATTTGACCATAACTTTTCAAATACCAAGTATAACATTATGAACCCCTCTATTGGAGTATGGGGTCGTTGAGCTTACCCAAAATTTAAATTAATATATAGGGTGTCCCATTTAAGAAAAGTTAGGTTCACCCTGGAATTATGGAGTACCTTGTATAGATGTAAATAACCTTAAAGTGTTATGGTTAAAGGTTGTGTAAAGTATTTCATAGGTTTGCAGTTGCTTATCTCTCACATATGGAAATGTTGATTTTAAACGGGTACCAAACTTGCCAAAAAAGTTACCAATTTCCTTGGCAGGGATTTGAACAATGAGCTTCTTGCATCATTAAATCGTTTCGATATCTCAATTTATTTAAGAATATACGTCTTGCTAATGCAATTAAGAATTCTTACAAGGTACGAACATGTGTTAAATTTTCAACTTTTGTATATAATTGTTTTTTAGCAACTTCGTTGCTGGTGTAGTTGGTGGTTACGGCAAAAAGCTTTTAACGTTAAAATCAATATCGCTTTTACTTAATTTAATTAATTAAATTAACTACACACATTAACTAGATTGATTTCGAATTGGGCACTCTTTCAATTCTTTAATATTTGTTTCATATCTGAAGTGAAGTATATATCAAGCATAGCTATAAGAAATATAAACAACAAATTTCATACGTAATAAAATATTATTCCAACAAGATGATATATTTATACATAGAGTTTAAGTGAAGTAATAACTTGATTATAGCCAATTTGCTACCACTTGTACATGTAATTTAAAAATACTATAAAAAAACAAACAGTTCACTGATGTGAAAAGAATTCTTCAGTAAGCTTGCATGAGTGTAACTGTAAACAAGAATAAAAAGAAACACTGGTTATTACATAGAATGGATGCGCAAGTTTTATATCGAATTGCGTTACATTTTGTTCGATGGAGTCTTTTGAAAACGTATTGGAAGTTAAATTTATTTTTTTAATTTCATTCACCGTATCGGTAATAGAGAAATATCCCGTTAATATTACGCATAGCAGAAGTTTATTAAACATGTCCGTGTTTCCAATAACATTATTATTAGTCTACGGTTTCAAAATGATACACGTTAATATAAGCAGAAATTATACGGGAATTGAATATCCGAGTCCCATTTTGGATCAGTTTATTAAGCGTAATGGATTCTTGTGCATTCTAGCACAATTACATTTGCCCATAAATAGCAATGTTTAATCTTTGATCAGGTAAGTCATTATAATACAAGCTTTTATTTTCTAAGCTTTAATTTCCACAGAACAGATACATCACTTTTTCTTTTTTCGGTTTATATATTATATAGATAGATATACGGACAACATAGATTAATAACAACTACGAATTATAATTGATACCTACTACTAAAAGTTTTTCTTCAATTGGTAAATGGGATGCAGATACTGAACGCATCTTACATCCTCAAGAATTCGAAATATTTCTTATTATCAAAAAAGGGTGTTATTTGCTATTTAATAATATTTGTAATAAGTTCCGAGATTGACTGGACGATATGAACTAAATTATATTAACATCCCATAGCAAAGCGCACCAAAGATTCACCCAATCTTTGGTTATATTTATATACATTTATAGAAGTTAGTTAGGAGGATGGTATGGCGTTTTGTGTCAAAATCTTCATTACCAACTGTGAGAGATTCATCGAGTAGTGTTATTTTGAGAGCTGTTGGAAGCGAACAAGTTTATGTGTTTGCGGAATCACAATACCCGTCAGTGATTCGAAATCAAAGAGAAATAGGATGCAGTTTATAAGGACCATGCACGTACGATGACTACTATCAGATACAGGTTTACCGAATTTAACCGTGGCTGAACATACGTCTTTGATGAGCAGTACCAGATCATGCCATTGGGGAGACAACGGACGATATGATCAGATATCGTGTTAGGAGATTTCCGGGTGAAGAAAGATTGCTAATATGGAAACCCTCTCAATTGAACGTGTGCAAAACATCTTTCACGAAAAATGAGTATGGGACAGCTATAGGCAAGATGACTGCTGATGATTGATCAAAAAGGGAATCGTGTGATAACTTCAAAGCAGTGAGATTGTGCTGTGTCATGTGACTGTAGACATTACACGTTAGAAAGCAAAGGTTAGTCGACAAAATTAGTTTCTCGTTCTGTGAATGTGCACCAAAGAAGGCGAAGACAATTCCATTGGCCGAAAAAGTTATGGCAACCATTTTTTAGGACTCGAAGAGTATAATCTTAATTGATTATTCGGAAAACGGGCCAGCACCATGCTGATTTATTAGACCGATTCGGCGCTGAACTGGCAATTGGGTCTGCAAAATTAGTTCATTTACGGTACGAGTTGGTACCTCGTCGACCATATTCGGTAGATTTGACTCCTATGACTTCTTTCATTTTCCAAACTTGCAAGAATGGCTTGACGGAAAGCGGGTTTACGTCAAATGAAGGGGTCATTGCCGAAATAGAAGCCTATTTTGCAGAGTTTCACAAATCCTATTATTGAGATAAATTGACTAAATGCAAAACAATTGCGTTGTTTTTCTTAGCACAGGTATTTATCATATCCTTGTGTATACAGGTTAATTTATTTTTGAACTTCATTATGGGGATCCCGCTTATTATTGGAGATAGAAAGTAGGCAAAGTTGCTAAATTTTGTATGTGTTATGAACCCAAAGAGAAAATGGGTCTGTGGCAAATGATAAAAAAGCAGAAAAGAGCTCATTTTCTTTTTTTAGCACTAGCACCTTTATTTGGCTTTGAAGAGATAAACACATTTTCGATGTTATTTTCGATCTTCTACCCAACGGTGTACTCGAAATTTTTATATGAAGTTTCGGTTGTTTCTGGTCATCATCAACTTCCTTGGTTCTTATCGGATCATCTGCAGTTTACAAAAATCGAAACTATTAGGAACTAGCAAGTAGACCAAGTCCCGCTATATACCACATTATAGTGTATTCGATCAATCTATGTATAAAGTGTTCTGGGTGTGTAGTGGGCCATAATGGAGATGTTACTTATTATAAAAGACAGAACATAAATCTAAATTTGTTAAATTTAATTCCGAGGAATAATTATACAAAAGTTTGAAATATTTTCAAAGCCAACATTAAAATCCCCAAGTTTGTTATAAAGGCAGATGTATATGAGAAATGTTCTTGAAAGAAATTAAGTATAAAAATTCCAAAGTTATATAAAGAAATAAGAGGATAAACGGCATCAGCTAAATGCGGGTGTCTGATGAATGTGCTGTACACAAAAGGTTACATGTAATATTTTGAAGGCTGTTGGGCATTTAAAAATAGAAGATATTGTTTTTACAGGTATCTCTTCAGGTATTCCTTTAATTGTTTGCTTTTGTTATATCATCGTAGTAAAAAAGAAAAAAAAATGGAAGTTATACAATAGAAAGACAAAAAAATTGGAAACCATTCAACAAATAAAGTTCTTGTTTGTCTTGCTCTAATATTACTACAACGTTGAAATAAAAAACAAGTTGCCCATAAAGTGACGGTAATAATCTGTAATTTATGTTTGAAATCTTTTGTTTATTTGTTTTGTTTATTTCAAAGAATAAAATTTATGCCATATTTTGTAGTGTAGCTCTTATAATGAACGAGATAGTGATAGAATTTGAGACATGTTGTACATATGTACAAAAAAAAACACCAACAAACTACATAAGTGTTAGAATAACAAAGGATTATGTGGGTTGTGTTGATTAAAGATTCTAATTTTCTTTCTACACGTTTGTAACTACCGAATTTTTGTTTCGATTTGTAAAACCAATGCCACGTTTTTGATGAGAGATAAGCGTGATGTAAGCAGCTAATACCAGAGTAACATGATATTTGAATTGCTTCGAGTTGTAACGCTAGTAAATCTATACTTCTCACGTCACTAAGATGATAAACAAGAAATTAATCTTTAAACCATGTCACCTGGAACGGAATCTCAAAGTTAATGGAGTTTACAACATTTTAAACCTGAATTCTACATTACTTCCAGGGAATTTGTGATTTATTTGCATTATGATGTTACAACGTGATTTACAATTAAGGAAGAGTAGATTTGCAAATTATTTAAGAATTTATTCCTTAAATATAATGTAAAGGTGGGCATTACATACAAGAATTGACAAGAACAGATTTTTGGATATGTTGAATAATAAAAATTACTAGTCCGGTATTTTTGCTTTCGATCTCTTTATTGATGGTGCTACATTTCAGCCATTTCATATGAAGAATCTGGGAAAAAAAGTCTTTCGATCTAGCTTTTGTGGGTGAAATAATTTTTTTCAAATTATGTTGCTCAGCTTTTAAACATAGGCTACTTTCAAAATCAATGGTATTTAAATTTGTTGCCGCTCTGCAAATAGAAAAAATAGTAACTATATTTATATAAAATTTTTTTGGTTAAAATGACTTCCTGAAGAAGATGTTAAAATCTTTTATACCGATTATAGATCGCCTGTACACACACACAGCTTATTTTTCTTCCAAAACGTACACACACATGTATGTCTATCTAATTCATACTCTCATTGCACTTCAAGCGTTTGGTACGATGCGACGATACGACAGCCGTTTATAAATTATAATAAAACACGAGTTTTGTTCATTGGCCCGTGATTTTATAAAAGTCACGTCATGTTTATTTGATTTGATTATGTTTTAATAGTAAATCACGATTTGAGCTATTTGGGTCAAGAAGACTTGATTTTAATATCAACGTTGAGTATACGACAGCAATTGCTATTAGCAACTAACGTGCTTTTCTAATTGCACATTCCTCATCTACTTCAAGGTTCATGTGATATATGTATACATGTTATTTCTAGTAGCTTTAGAAGCGTGTAATGCGAACAAATAAAAATACGGGTGCAGAAAATTGAGTCGTAATAATTTGTACACGCAATCGTATGTAGCATTTACTTGTGAAGGTAACAATTTATTTATTAGAAGCCTTTGTAAAATATCATCATCTTTTAAAAGATAATTAAAGAGGTGTTGAAACGCTATTCAATTTGAATTTTTATGTGTTGGGCGCGTCACGCTTCAATAGATCACTGCGGATCCTATGTGGAAAGACTTTAAGCTATTATATAACATATCAGCATTCATTAAAGATTAGTGACAATGTTTAGAACGGTGGATTGCTATTGTCGGTGTAATCTGCATTCTATACTCTTACGTGTAAACTAGGTTTAAGGAGTCTCGTTTTCAGTACATTAAAGCTTGTAATGAAAATGTAAACAAAGACGTAAAAACGTGTCAAAAGATGAAAAATATAACATTACGATAACCTTTATTCGCCGATGATATGCCGATGGTATTGACTGATGAAAACAGAAGCCAACCAAAAAAAAAATAATGCTAAAATAGTTTCCTCATGGTATTGATGGAATCATTCACGGCAAACGCAACACACAAGGAGAGAAAAAAAAAAATACATTACTCACGAACATGTTTCTGCCTACCCGGCGTCATTAGCGTGGTTCCAAGGGTATGTTAACCCTATCCTGTATTGCTATTGCTTCACAATTAATGCTACAACATTTCAAAACGACAAGCTAGACTTTTCTTGGCGCTCTATAGTGCTAAGAAACGCATACCTGCCGTACTTTTGGAATCAGGTTGATGACGCCGGTTTGGCAGAAAGGTTCAATTAGCATACACGTAACCTTCTCAAGTCACACTTAAATCAGAGTGTTTATTTGTACTTGTTCACGTTCTTCTTAGTGTTTTTGGAGTAATGTTTTGGCACGCTCAAAAAGGCTCAGCGAGTTTCTTAAGAATTCAATATATGTAACCCCAGTACATTTTTTAAATATCGCGGACGATTTAAATTGGCAATTCCGGCAATGGTGGATATATTCGTGAATTTCTTAGCGAATAGGATCTTTATTGCCGCAACTTTCAACTTAAATCGTCCTGGAAGTTAAAAAAAATTACTTGGAACCTTCTTCTTTAAAAGTATTTTGAGATAAAGAAGGTACAATCAGAGTACAAGTTCATTTATGTAGTCCGTCTAGAAAGTATCCGGAAAACAAAAAGTACAGCTATAATTTGACGGTATATATTTTTATTACTTGAATAATAAAATCACAACAAATAATTCATCTCATTTACTAATACAATCTCCATTTAACTGCAAACACTTAACTAAACGTTCAGGTAATTCCGAAAAAAAGTCAACGCTATACTTTTCGGTGATAGTGGTCCAGGCCTGTAAAACTGACCGAATCAAATCTTCTTTATTTCGTGGTGCTGCTCGTTCTACTTCAATTTTTTTAGTCCCCATATGTTTTCGATGGTTCTAAGATCTGGAGAAGCTGCTGGCCATGGAATTGTTGTCAAGTTTTGTTCTAGCATACAAGCTTTAGTCTAGGCAGAAGTATGGCATCGGCTTCGGGATATAAAGCACGAGCCGTTTCAAGAAGAAAGCCAATAAGAATTTCACAATACTTTGCACTATTAACGGTGCCATCAATTGTACAGAGAGGTGTAGCACCACGCTGAGAGATTGCTCCCCAAACCATTATTTTTGTGGGAAATTTGGAAATTTGAACGGCAACATTTTCTCTTGATAAGATTTTTAAATGATTTGCACCAAGCTGAAAACAACTTTCGTCAGATATAAAAACATCACTAAAATTATCGTCTCGAAATCGTTGGCAAAAATCTATTCTTCGTTGCTTTTGTAGAGGTGCCATTGGAGCGATTTTTTTTTGGTTTCCTTGATAAGTAACCTTGTATTCTCAGTGAAATGCGGACAGTTTCTGGACACACTCTTATTTGACGTTGATTTCCAAATCTGTTAGCCAGTTTTCGAAACCCTAGGCGCCGGTTTTGTCGTCCTAAAGTCACTAAAGCGTTTAGATTGTTTCCGTTAATCTTACGCGGTCTTTCAGAAACTGGTCCATGGCTCATATCTCTCCTATTTTTTACCCTCTTTATTGTTCCATATAATGCACTTTTTTCGAGTTCAGTCAATTGCACTAATTTTTTAACGTTTTGAACACCTTTTCTATACAAATATTCCACCAACTTTCTTCTTTCTACTTGCGACATTATTTCACAAATATTAAGCCTGTTGATAATCAACAATATTTGACAGCTGGTGTTGTTATATGATTTTTGCCATGGCCTACAGTCGGCACAACGCACTTGATGCATTATTTTTGTTCTAGGATGTAACAAAAAAAGAAATATATTAAAATTAAGAAAAATAATAAATTTCGGATACTTTCTGGACGGACAATACATTCCATCTATTCTTTCGTGCCGTTTTAGTATAGTGAGACATGATTACAGTGTAAAAACCAAAATACATCGTTACACTTGATACCCACTACACAATAAGTTATTTAGACAGTTGTGGAAGTATTCATACAGTACGTGAGATAAATAAGAACTTGCGTCCTGTTATGAATCTCTGAAGACTGTGTGTGAAATATGAATAAGATTAATAAGTAAACAAATTATATTGTATATTCTATTCGCCCAGTGCTTTATTGATCTACGGAAAAATTTCTTTTATGTAAGACGCACCTGTTTTGAAGGACGTCATAGTTTTTGAATGAATAATTATTAATTGCTGCTAAATACTAGCACGCGACTAGTTCTGCTTTGCGTTCTGGAGTTTTAATGTCAGCGGCGTTAATTATCGACATAATTTAATTGCGTATGAATTGGAATATGTTTAATTACATTCGCCGCAAAAGCGAGCATCATTCATTACAAGAACTTGACAAGCTTAATATATACATGATATGTACTTAGGTTTGGCAAAACATCGAGTATTGATTACCACCCATAGATATATTAGCAAACAGATTTATTGCATTTAATGACGATAATATAACCGCCATCAGTGTACCAATGGAAGCTTAAGCAATATTTTTGCTAGGATTACGTAAATTGAAGTTTATTTATTTTACTTTCGAAATTAATATTTGTGCCTATTTGATTCCTTCAATTTCATTATCGTAGAATTTGCAGATCATATTATATAGCGACTTCTTAAAATTGTTTAGCAAACACAGTTGAATCGTTTTCTGAAAAAGCCTAACTCATTTTCGTTATACTGTTTCTCTATGATTTATTCTTACCAATTACTGGAGCTGTCAGTGCCTTTACATGTAATATTGGAAACAGTCAATAACTTAGCGATTTCAAAGAAAACACCATTAATGGTGCAGCTTTTGGATATTTACAAATTTCGAGTATGGAAAAACACGGACCAACTGTCGGTGGTTGGGCTAGAAGGAGTTCATGAAGTCTCTGGAGGTTGTCTTAGATTGGAGTCAAGTTCAGAATAAATTTGTGAAGGCGAAAAACATGCTGCTACCATTGCTGTGTAGAAGAGTCAACTATAGTGGATCTACGCAGAAAATATGTCGAATATTTCTCTTTCTTAATTTTAAAGCGTACGGTTTTTTAGAACAATACATATGATAGTTTTCTCTGACTAACAGTTGAATAATGTACTTTTAACAAGTACGTTAGGTTGTTGTATTTTATAACTCCCGCCTTCAGAAAAAGGTTTTCGCGAAGTGCCAGAGTTTATTAGGTTGAAAGGATTGCGCAAGTCGGCCATATACAATGGGCTAAAATGGATAAGTAATGGTATAAGGATGGAACATTGGTGAGTTTTCGGAAGACCGCGCATGATACGGAGATGCTCTGGTACAACTGGGTCGTAGAAACCCGTATAAGACAACGGGGAATACACGTTTCCTGCGAAACCGTTTGCCAAGCGTTTATGCGCAGTGACTGCAAAGCCATACAATAGTATCTTCCTAGGCAGCTATTACATTATAAACTCGTATGTTTATTTTTTACGACTTAATTTACAAATTAGTTTTCTTTTCCAACATTTTTGCATAATATTATTATCATAGAATTTTTCATTTTAAATACGTTTATTTTTACATATTCTAGTTCAGTAATGATTA
>LR737384.1:18806457-18832902 GCA_902655005.2 Marronus borbonicus
TATAATAGAAAACAATTGGTTAATTTTAATTTTTTTTGTTTATTTTTTGGCAATATGGTGCTGGCCCAATTAAGAGTTAAGGCAGAATGTGGCACTTCACAAATGTCCACGAATCCGTAGAAAGTATTACATTCCTTACCGTCTTTTACAACGAAAACGCGTAATTCTTTATCACTTCAATCACTGTTTCTTTTTTAATGGCAAATCTTTTATAATAGTCATCCTTCTTTGTTACACAGTTTATCACTAAACATCTGTATCAGTTATCAACATACGGCGGATCGACGATTGTCTCTATCGGCGACGCTTGAGACAGAGCGGGGCACGATACATTCGTCCAACTGCTGAATTTTCTGCTGTGAATTGTGTTCGCTTACTTGTTAGAACATCTTTAAATATAGAAAAAATTCTTTCCGCATCACAACTTGTGAGAGTAACGTAGTGAAAATGGGATCTATAAACGTTGTGTTTACTAACGGTTCATTACTTTCGTTGCACAACAGTAATATTGACAAGTCCGGGGTGCGGGTAAAAATTGCTCGATTTTTTACATGTACACACCAAAATCACCAGAAATATTGTTTGATTTGTTATTATAACATCTAATGTTTCAATTCCATCTTTTAGTTGTATTGTTTGCAATTCAAAGTATTTTATTTCTTGAGGTATATCACTACGATGAACAAAGACGTGAACTATGCTTTACCCTAACACATCCATAGTTTCGTCTCAATTTTTTAATCTTGTTTACAAATTTTATGTATACTTTTGGGAGATAGTGTTTTCGTAACGTTGACTCGTCGAAAATACTTCCAGCCACATATTTTGTCAGAAAATTTTTAGAGACGGGATTATTAACTGTCGAAAAAACTAAACAATTAATACTATGTAGAACAAGTATGAACAAAAATCTTAGCCCTCAGAAAACGAACTAGAAATATGGAAAAACAAAGTTAAAGATGAAATATACAAAATCGTGCTTTCTAAGTACACATTAACGACTGGCTCGCGTGGAGGGCGGAGAGGATGTGGCTTGACTGAGGAACGTGTGTAAACCGGCACGACTGTGCGAGCGTCTATGTTAAATGATAGAGATTGATCTGCAGTATGGTTATCAATCATTTACGTATTAGTCTACCCTTAGTTCGTGTTTCTTCTCAGAATTGGGGAATCCACCAAAAGAAACTTTGTAGAAATCTTAAAAACTATATCAAAAACTATTTCTCGCTTACAATAACTCTATGAATAGTCAAAGACTTGAGATAAGAATTTAATTTAATTTAATCATAAATTGTAAAGAATAAATGCAATTCTTTGACAACGAGCAACCCTTATTTGTAGTCACGTAAAACAAAATGTTTAATGCTAATCATAGATAATTCTTGATAACACATTAACGAAAAGATAAGCTGTTACGCAGAGAACGTATTATTTCACGCCCACAGTGAAGAGGTTGAGATGTTATCTTATTTTTGTTACACGGAGGTAATATTTCTTCTTACATACATATGTACATACGTTTCCTTAGGGCAAGCTCTATCTTCGAGCAATATCTGTAATATACCTCTACCAAGCGCCTCCACATACAACGAACTTTTACGTGTACCTTATACATAATAATAGGCTTGTAAGAACTTGCGCGTATATTGACATACGTAACATACATATAAATATAGATCTCTCAGTTACTAGCTGAATTATGTTCAATATTGTTTTGAGACGAAGAAATAGTCAGATGTACGATGTGACTACAGGTTAAACAGTCATGTTTTGTAATAAGTATACCAAGCGTATGTATTTACGACAACTCAGAGGCAGATGTCGTATTAAGAAATGATACAACTGCCATCACTCTGACTTAAATTAAAAGTTTATACATCATCGATCATAAATTTGAA
Source organism: Marronus borbonicus (assembly GCA_902655005.2). Lineage (NCBI taxonomy): Eukaryota > Metazoa > Arthropoda > Insecta > Coleoptera > Scarabaeidae > Marronus > Marronus borbonicus. The sequence continues at coordinate 18,808,356 of LR737384.1, forward strand.
ATAAAATACTTTCTTCCCAAATTTGATGGAAAATTTGAAGTCACCGAAATTATAGTAATAGGAAATTGACTTTTGATGGAAGGCGTTGATAGTAGTGTGATGAAAATACACTTGCCGTAATTAAAAATGCACCACTAAAAAATTTTTGCAAAATAATGTTCATTAGTATCAAAAATGCTTATAGAAAGATAATTCAAACAAAGGAAAGTAAGTAATGTTCGTCTAGCACGTTTATGCTCAGGTGTTAAGGGTAATCGCAATAAAAGCCGATACCTTTAGAATTCCATACGCACTATTCGTCCGTAAACTGTCCGTAATGTTCCGCTGTTGCGCCAAATATGTTACCGATTGAAACCCGTGTTGCGCAACCAAGCGTTTCAAAAGAAAAATGTTCTTGAGGGCTGATCCCCCTAGGTGCGCCTAAATGTGCTCCGCGTGTTTTACCTTGATTTACAATTCACAGGTCTTAACACGGTAATACAGTCGAATGATTGCGATTAAGTCTACGAGCAATTTGGCGGAAACTTCTACCGCCTTCATGTAGCCCAATAATCCGGCCATGTTCGGAGGGGATTAATTGTTTATAAGGTGCACGTTCTCATTTGCGAGGCATCACTCACACGGATTTTATTCACTTGCGCACATTTGAGTTGCAATTATCGGATTGCAACAGGTGTTCTTGTGAAAACATGTTCGGAATATCTGGCTCTCGTAAATGGTAGAAAACAAAAAGAGGCCAATATTATAAATAATTGTTTAAGTTAGCCTTCAGAAATACATTTACAAAATTTTAACGAAATTTATGTGCGGCGCATAAAAATGCGCGTTGTTGTATTATACACATAATTAAAAAATGATGTGTATAATACAACAACGCTCTGACCTGGAGGGTTTCGTAGGCGAAATCATTTTAAATTAATAGCTCGGATGCTACAACTACCTATTCCAGAATTCAGAGTTCCATTCATAATAACATCGTTAAAACTTCTAACTAACGATAATCTTTACATATTTGACAAAATTCCTGATTTATCCATATTATCTGCTTGAACTTTGGGGTTTTCTAAGACGATTTTGAGGCTATTAAAATCCAATTTCTCAATGAACTTTAGAAAAGACCTTTTGAAAACCTTTCTTGTAAAATGGTAATTTAATGCATTTCTTATTGCTATTGTCAATAATGCAGGCTATATGAATTGCCTTCACTGTTAGCAGACTTGAGGGATTAAAGCCTGGAGATCTCAGAGAATAATTTAAATTCTTGAAGAGTCTAACATAAACAATCTGACTTACATTGCAATACAATTTCGATTAGCCTTATTAGGTGGCCATTGAACACCGTACTGAGTGGGCATCCGGTGAACTTCAATACAAAAGACGAAAATGGTACACAGGCGGCTCGAGAATAAAAGGAATCGGGGCAAGCATAGGCTTTAGCGATCCTAACTCTAATGTGTATATAATCTGTATGTAAATGTATGTACATAATAAACACGTCAGTTTATAATAGGATTTATAACAGGTTATGCTGTTCAAGATTTTTTTTTTCTAGTAGTGTTATAAGTTATTACTTCAGAAAATTCATAAGGATGATTTCTTTGAATTTGTCTTGATATCTGTTTGTAGTTAATGGTAAGATAAGCAAAAAGAATAATAATAAATAGCTCAAAGTTTATGTTGCCATGGGTGACTGTAAGGTGAAGTTGTTATTACTGGTAGGTTTTCGATATACGTCTATTTCTAACTTATTTCTTATTAAGTAATAACATAATATTCTCCTATTTTGCTGTTCGTTTAGGTTGTTGATAAAATGTGTAATCTGGAAAAAAAACGTTTCATACAAACGCTTGCCAGAGAAACTGAGCTGACAACTCTTTTGCTATCCATTTGGTTATTTAAAAATAAATATATTAAAATAGCGACAGCAACACTTTATGCTAAATCCAACTATAATTTTTGTTAGGGCAACAACATATTTCATTATATCAAGTAATTCTTAGTATATATTGTTCTTATTTTAAAAATTCAAGGGTTTGCTGTCCCAAAACTGGTCTGTGTGTAGGTAAAATATGTAAATAAGATACAATTTCCCTGCGTTTATTTTTATTTTATTGTGTATTTCTGACAAGACTCTGCCGATGTCACAAATAGAGACGCTATCACAATGGAACTTTCGTCGCTTTACCAATTTTCACTTAACCGCAAGTGCTTCATTGTAAAACAGATAACAGGGGAGCTGAAAAAATATTTTCGTGGAATTTAACACTTATTATTTTATGGTCTACAAACGCCTTTCATAATTGTGAATAATAATTAATATACATTAAAATAACAAAGTAGGCGTTCGGCTTGGTATTTGAATTTTTGCCTGCTAGTATTCACACAATAGAGGCAATTCTACAATTTCAGAAGGTTCTGTATACTTTCTCTGCATTCTTGAAACTTCTTTCTGAGAATTGCATACAACACTAAAGAAAAGATATAAAGTTATTTCGAATTAAACGCAGCTGTAACAATATACCCTACAATACGTATTTTTGAATGACATGTGCCTTGTAGAGAGGTACATATAAATTTCAATGATATGTGTACAACGAAGACTATAACTTTTGACTTGTTGTTTATACGTTGGTTTTGTTATAAAGTAACGTGAAAATGTCTTTTCGTTACTAAAATAAATATTAAACGTAAAGTTTACAAACCAGATACGGTTAAATTTATACGAGCAAAACGAAAGCTTCGAAATTTATAAAAATTAACAGCGAACAGATAGCAAAACGACTGCTGCTCTATCGTAAATCTTTAATTATTTATACTTCGCTAACAAATCACGAGAAAGACATCAAACATAAATTTTAGGTGTGCGTAACATAGCAGCTAGCAAATGGCAAAACACACGCTTGAGTTAACAATAAATTCTGTTTCGGTGGTTTACTTTTGTTTTCTTGGATATAGAGGAACAGTCGAAAATTTCGTGAGTACTTGTTGGTAAGGATATGAATACTATTCCGACAACCGCGCTAAATCAGTGCTCTAAGATTGTGTGCAAACATGATAAATACACCAAGGAGTGTTTTAGGATTCTCTTTCGATGTAAAGTAAGTGTTTTCTTTTTTATATTAAGCATGTGAAAGGAAATATACATAAATTGTACATGAAATGGAAATTGTGAAACTTAACAAGTCTTTAATATCGATGGAAAAGCATCTGTTTAAGGGATTGAAACCAAATTGTAAAGGTTCTTGTTCACCAATGATAAATTGAAAAGCTTTGTGGCTTTCTTTCAATAAACAGAGACAATATACTGTTCATGAATTACTAAAATTTTGCAATAAGGTGTGCAAATAGCTGCATTTTTGCTTATTACACATACAATAAAATATGAATCGTTAGAACAATGTAAGTAATTTTCATCGATGCTAATTCATTCTTTCTTTCTTTATTACAACAGTTACATTTACATTGAATTCAAGGGTATTAGTAATACCCATAAGTTTTTACCGTTTTTTGACGCTGCTAGTTAAAAACTAGAAGAAACAATTGTCATATGTTTTAAATAAACGTACAGTTTCGATTGTTAATTCATGTCCAGTGATGTATGTAAATGTGTAAACTACTCACTTCTCAGTTTAACCAAAGCTTTTGAGGTAATTGTGTTCCACGCAGTATGTACACTACCAGCCATAAGTACCCACCTTCATAATTGGCGATTCTTCAAATATACTGTATGGTATACCTATAAAAGTATTTGTATTAAACTGTAAGTACGAGATAGATTATGGTTGCTATGTAATGTTCTGTGTTACGTAATGAACCGACTGGCATTAAGACATTGAAAATGACCCTTTTTTGCGATTTAGGTCCATTCAGATAGACGGACTAGATAAAGAGCAGTTTCTGGGAAATGTTTATTGCGGCTGTCATAAAATATGATAACAGACGACACAGGCATTTCAATATAATGAAAAATTTAGTTTACATTTAGCTTTCCCATTGCAAGCAGCGAATAGTGAAGAGTTTGTGCAAAGTGTTTTAAAACAGCCAGTAAAATTAAAGTAATGTCGGCAAGAAAAGAATTATCAATCGAAACGCGCGTTCAAATAGTGGCATATCACAACATCGGTAAAAGTAACCGAGAAATTGCTACATTATTGAAATTAAACCGTAGAACCGTGGATTATAATGTGAAAAAGTATCAAGCAAGTGGCGGTGTATCGAATAAACGGCGACCCGGACGGCCAAAAATAAAAACACCAGCAGAAGATCGTGCCATGATAATGACAAGCAAGCGAAATAGACGAAAAACAGCGCCAGAAATTGTTGCCGAAGTGAATATTTCGCGTCCAAAACCACTTAGTGTCACCGCAGTGAAAAAGTGTTTGCGCGAAGCTGGTTTGTATGGAAGGATTGCTATGCGGAAACCGTTATTACGCAAAGCAAACAAAGTTAAACGGTTAACATGGGCAAGAGAACACAAAGATTGGACGTTGGAAGATTGGAAGAAAGTACTCTGGACTGACGAATCTAAATTTCTCACTTTTGGTTCAAACAGAAGGACATTTGTTCGTAGATCGAAAGGGGAACAAGCACTTGAATCCTGTGTTATACCAACAATAAAACGTGGAGGAGGATCAGTTATGATTTGGGGTTGTTTTGGCAGTGCCTCTGTGGGAGATTTGGTCAAAATAGATGGTATCCTGAGAAAAGAAAATAGGGAGATTTTGGAGAGGAATGGTATCCCATCTGGAACGCGATTAATCGGTGAGAACTTCGTGTTCCTACACGATAATGATCCGGAACACATTGCCAAGATATGCCGTGAGTATTTAGAACAGCTGGAGCACAGAAACCAAATTATTGTTATGAAATGGCCGCCCCAAAGTCCAGATCTCAATCCGATCAAGCTCTTGTGGGAAGAACTCGATCGAGAGGTTCCAAAATCTGCTCCAACATCAGCAACAGTACTTTGGAATAGAGCTACTAACACTAGCGAAGCTGTTAGAAAGAATGCCGAAACTGTGTGCGGCAGTAATAAAAGCGAAAGGTGGACATATTGACGAATCCCAAATTTTAGTAAATTTGTGATTATCATTGTTAGAAATTTGACAAGCACATTGTTTTTATAACTGTTAAAGTACTTTGTATAACCACAGAATAAAGGTTTATTTTATAATTAGTATTTGACTTGTTTTTGTAATATTTTAAGGGTGGGTAAACACTTATGGCCGGTAGTGTACGTCTTATTTCTAATTATGTTCGAAATGTCCCTTGTTTTCTTGGTCAAAGTTTCTAACACAATTTAAAATTTGATATCCGATAATAAATTAATGCAAATTCGTCAAAGGAATAATTACTTATATAATGTCGGTTGTAAGAATTTCAAAATTGGAAGAGGAAAAATGCTTATATTTGTAGGTTCAGAAGAAAGAGTCATTCATAATAAAGACGTCTACTTGTCTTGAAACTGCAATTTCGAATTACAGATTTGCAATTGCTGCACAGGATATATAAAAAATAACATGTTAATTACTTCGATTTCGATCGAAACAAATTTACGTAAAAACAAACACCAATAAACGAATAAATAAATTAATATGTATTTTTTAATATCATGAATTATAAAATATCCAAATAAACAAAACCCTATTCAAGCTTGTCACCACCAAGTTCATCGCATAGTTCAGCTCGATTTCTAAGTTCTCGATAACTAATTTCAATAATAACAGATGTGCTCAAAAATGAAATTCCATGATTGTAAGATCGGGTCTCGGGTGACCATTGATTTGGACATCAATGTGCTCCCAAACTGATGATTTAGTCAACCACGAACAATTATTGTGGAATGAACGGGACGGCCATCTTATTGGAGGCATGATATTCTTCTATCAGTTAAGGATATATCTTGCAAATGATTTTAAAAAAGTATTCAGAATATGCGAATGAGAGTGTTGGATTAATTGATTTTCTTAAAAGGATATGGTCAAATGATTTTACCTAAATATTTTTTCTGCAACGGTTACGAAATTGAGGGTCATAATTGCTCCAATATCCACTGTTTTGCTACTAACTAACTAACTAATTGTTCCGATTGTATGAAAAATTGCCTCATTTGAAAAAATTATATTTTCAACTAAACTCTATGTCTAAGAATATTTTCTCTCATCCACGATCAAAAATCCAAACGCATTATATCGTCACTTTCTTTTAGAAAATTACCTAATTAAACCAAACTACTTTTACACGAACCATTTTTAAAATCTTTTAAAATTACGTAGGTATTTTACTTTAAAGTAAACCGTGATTTCAGTTTTTTTATTCTAATAGTACTCTACACTTGATAATAAGGACAATACTTATGGTAACCTACTTAAATTAGGACAAACTACATTTTTACTGATTTTTTTGATTCCAGTGATTCATAATATGCCAGTTTAATATCTATAAACTGCTGCTGTGGTTGTTTAGAATTTCACAACTTCCACTAAATCATTTAACTAGTTTTTGAGCTTTACGTTACATAGCAGTGCGACGTATAAATTATACATGCATACATAAACATAAATAAAATAGGAGATATAATCAGATTAGTGCGTTTCATTGATACATTCCAAGATTACATATCAGAGCGTAGAGATTAAACGAGGACACATAACTTCTCCTGACATGAATTAAATATGTAACAATCACGAAGGCACGAGAAGAAATATACGTACTCTCATGTAGGTGGACTATTTATCCACTTAGACGCACTAGTATGCATAATGTAGTAGCTTTTTAATTTCCATATTTAAAAATTACATGGAGAAAGGTTTGTCGTTCAAACTGAAATATTAACAGATGTAGCAACAAAGTATCGGTTAAATGAACAACTCTTTCAGAATTTCTGCAAAGGAAATAAGTTACAGTAAGTAAACCGGATTGAAATCCTTACGTAAACTTGGACTATTCGGTCAACGGGCATATTCAAAAGCATTACTTAAATAAGGCGACGCATAACTACATTCACATAGGCTTGAGAAAGTTAACTTTTTGAAATTACTGTAAGTAAACTCGATGCTGTTTCTAATGCGCATATAAACATTTATTTTTAGTTGAGAAACATTAATATACTTGAAACGCTCAGCTCGAATCTTCTGGAATTGTAGAAATTGTGTCTATTGTGTAAATGATAGGAGGTGTTAACGTAATAGAGGCCGCATAGTACACACCTGTATATTATTACCCATAGAGAAATGAACCATCGTAATATAGATTTCATATTGTCCACAATCATTTCCATCAAAAAATCCGAAGCATATTTTGGCGTACATTTTTACAAATTTAACTTGCATATTTGGTTCTTTCTGGGAATTTGTATTAGAAGGTTTCGAGATACACAAGGTGTTCAGTATTGATCACTAAATATGCCAAACTTAAACGCAGAAAGGTAATCTTTTAAATAGCACCGTAATATTCGCCGTATGGAAAATTTATATCTCTAACACTTTTGTATAATGATGCATATGTCTAACATTGGAAATGAAACATGTCTTTACGGTCCGGCGAGTACTGCAACATTGCTGCCAACTTGTTTCTGATATTAATATTGCTTGGTTACCGTGATAACAGTAAACAGAACATACTGACATTGCTATTCTTAACAGTTGATTCAAAATTTTAAGTTTAAGTGACTATTTATGAAACGAATTATATAAAAAAGAAATTGTACAAAGTTAAGGGTACCGCTAGTATTCCAGACTGCAACACACAAATGTATCGAAGTGGAAGCAATGAATTTCGACCGTTCTCTGTGCATAGATAAACAAGTAGTAGCTATTAATAGGGTTTATTAAGTTTGTTCCGAGCGTATTTCAATCTTGTTACATGTTGTACTTCATCGGTCTAGGATACCGGAGTTTGTGTATTCTGCTAGTTAAGACACAACATTTCTTTCAGTTTTGCTTAATACATAAATTATACTTATTATCTAATTCTTTTTTATTTACGCCCGAATTTTAATTCAATAATCAAAGGTCGTCAGAGTCAGTATGTTTGTTTCCTAGAACTAAACCATATTAGCACCACAAACCATTTAAATGTAAACTCCAATTTCAATTGGAGTTCAATTGTGTTTCGAATACTGAATCCACCAGTTTAAAATGTCTTCTTTGTGTTGGTATTGTTCTTGGGAATCTCACTTGATTCTCAACTAAATTGAAGAAACCATGTGAATAACTTGACGGCCAAGGCGTGTGATCAGGACGTCGGTCAATAATACTGCGGCCCTCAGTACGTCGGCAGTCGTATCCGACATGGTGTCATTTTTTGGGGTGTTTCTGTGGAAGCCACTCGGGTATTCATGGTCCAATAGATGTGTCTTCGAATTACGGCGAACGGAAACATGTAGAGGTGTGTTTGTGGATAACCTCAACGGGCCTGTATAATATATCAGTACGCGGTATTCGCAGATCACAATTACGAGTTGTTGATTGATCGGAAACAGCAGCATAATTAATGAACGTGGTTTATCTGCTACTACCTCAAACAAAAATAAAGTCAAATAAACCGAAGTGTACTATTCCAAGTAATGAAAATGTACAACCACTTACTAGTGAGACTTAAAGAACTGGAAAAGAAAAAGAAAAATTGTATATTATATACCTACGCTACCCGACAAAAACATAGACGCGGTATCGTTTTTATTTACGAAACAAAGTTTATAGACATTATATAAAATGTAAATGAGGGTTATTAATACTTGTTATGTAAATAGTCCATTTATAGATATTTCTGGGTATTTATTGCTTTATGAGTGGTAATTGAGATTTTTCTAGATCAAAATTGGAATTTTAAATGCCACAAAAATTTGGGCCCTGTGCATTCATTACATTAATATAAGCAAAAATGTTTTAATTTGATACTTCTCTTTATATGCAGTGGCTGTGCTGGTAAAGTGTACACATTTCACCAAGAGAAATTATATTTTATAAAGTGTTTGCAATATGGGTAGAAAAAAACAATTATCCTTGATAGAAAGGGGTAAAGTTCTAGCCTGGCACCAGGATGGTGTTAGTAAGAAGAAAATTGCTCGTCGGTTACGAAGAAGCGATCATTGCGTTAGAAATTTCCTAAAAGATCCGGAAAATTACGGCAAAGCAAAAGACCAGAGGCGACCGAAAGCTGTAAGTGAGCGGGATAAACGCATGATATTGCGGTGTGCATCCAATTCTTCTGCGTCGGCGAGAGTTATTGCAGAACAGGCGGGGGCACAAACGCTTGTGCGTAATGTTCAAAGGATTTTAAAGGTAATATCACGGAAGAAAATGTTGAGAAAACCGCCACTTTCGGCGAAACACAAAGAAGCGAGGTTGAGATTTGCTGAAGAACACATATCCTGGAAGAAACAATGGGAAAAAGTTATATTTTCCGATGAGAAACGTTTTAATTTGGACGGACCGGATGGGTATTCGCGTTATTATCATGATCTGAGAAAGCAACCAAAAGTGAAAATATCTACTGAAAAATCTACGTTTTAGAAACCAATGGGCCGGGCGGAATTTTGTTTTTCAGCATGATAACGCGCCAATTCATAAAGCAAAAACCATTACTGAATGGTTTAAAGAGCAAAAGATTAAAACTGCACAGTGGCCGGTCCTGTCTCCAGGCTTAAACATTATTGAAAACGTGGGGTGAATTGGCACGTCGCGTTTATGGCGGAGGCCGTCAATATTTCACGGTACAGGAACTGAAAACTTCAATAGTGACTGAATGGCAGAGTATCCCTCAAAATTATGTGTTAAATTTGTATAAATCTATTAATAACAGACTATTGGAAGTGATTAAGAATACTGAAGATCTACGCATTACTGATCACTCATTTGTTTATTTTTGTTTTACTTTTGCAACAGAGCGTCTAAATTTTTGTCGCAGAAATTGTTTAAACATTGGAGTAATAATTTATTATTTAGTTCGTTAGTTAGTATATTACTGGAGGAGATATTTTTAAGTTTATTTTACTTTTATGAATAAAAACTTAATTAGATATCTTGCTAGTTTCGCAAAGAAATGTTGTAATCCTTAAAACATTTTACCGCGTCTAAGTTTTCGGCGGGGAGTGTGATTCTTTTGTGTGTCGGATTCTTTTTTTAATGTGTATATTTCTATGCTTATTGTTCCTTGTCTTCCTTCTCTATTTATTTCATGTTTACACGTTTGAACTATATTGATATTTTGAGGAGTCTATGCACGCGTTAAATAAATCTATCTATCTTATAATAAAACCTATGTAATCCAATGAATACTTGGTAAATTAATATAAATATTCGTATGCCCCCTAATTTTGGTATATTTGAAATATCTGCAATGGACTCAAATTATGCAACAGAAATAATACTTTCTTTCTTAAATTATGCCAAAGCGTATATACAGCCTTTATTTTTTAACAACACGAGAATTTTGGAAAAAATCTTGGAAGGAGATTTCATTGCAAATTGATTTGATATTAATCAAATTAAAAAAAAAATCCTAATAGTAGGAAATAACCGTATTATGAAAATATTTGGGAGTTCGATCGAGGATTACTTAATACAATGAATCATTCGCGCATTGTTTGCATAGAATCAAATTAATAATATTGATTACAATTTTTTAACAGATAAATCCGTAGTTCCTACCGCAAAATACCATTATGGTGTATCTCGTATTCTGTGGTTTTTGTATACCGTAACTAATTATAAATCAATAATAAAAGTAGTAACTTGTGTTTTCTAGACCGTAGCAGGATAAGTAAATATTAATAATGTCGGCGCATTATTCCACGTGAAAGAAATAAGAAATAAATTTAATAGGGACCGCCTTTCACAGGTTTTATTTCGTTTTCTTTTTGATTGTGAAGAAACTGTAAAAAAAAGGAAAGCTCAATTGATTTTTACGGTATCGCTTTTTTGCATTGCCAGCAAATTTAATTATATTATGTCTATAATAATATGAGCTGTATAGTATGTTACTTATAAATAATTTAAGCTTGAAAGCCCTAGAATGCGTTTACGTCTTAATAACAAGAATAATATTTAAAAAAACAACAAATTTGTTGCAAAACGACTGCTATAGTTTCACTTCAAATGGAGAAATATATTGTTAAGGTTTTACTGTCTGAATATCTTCCGTGAAAGTGTTTTGTTTGAGTTTATTACTGTTGTAATGTTTGTATTTATATAATTACTGTTTACAGCTGCAGGTTTGCGAAGGAGTCAGTATTAGTAGCTCTTCTTTCGAAATTTCCCCAAATTTTTTGTGTACGTATTCTTGACGTAATAATAATAATTGTTTATTTAATGGTACAATACTGTATGAAATAAATGTCGATCGCATGCTTAAGGTAGTTCAACATAGGGATTACGTAAGAAATTCCACGACTTTAATCCCGGTGGAAACTAATGGTAAGAAATTCGTGAAACTTCCCTTTCACAGCATATCGAAAGGTGTTGATAAGGTTTTGAAGGGTCAAGATATGAACGTATGTTTCGGTTCGCGTAACACACTTAAAAACGTTGGCAATCCGAAAGATAAACCGAAAATGGAAGAAAGGCCGGGAATTTATAAAATTGCATAGGGTGACTGTAATAAATCCTATATTGGTCAAACGACAAGAGTGATAGGCACCAGATTTTAGGAACATATCAGGTGTTATCGCATCGGTAGATTAGATTCGTCATGTGTAGCCCAACCGAAATCGGGTACAATATTAAATTAGAAAACTTGAAATTTTTTAAGAATGTAACTAAAGGAATTAGAAGCGTAGGAGACGGTTTACATAAAAAGCAATAAAAATCTGATGAATAAGGAAAACGGACCGTTGTCGTACTCAGTTCTATTCGATTTATTGGGTTTATGTGTTAGTTTTAAGGCACGTAGGCGGTAAAAGTAGGTACTTATAAATAATATTCTTCTCAAAAGTAGGGATAGAATAAGCATGTTGGATTTTCAGGGTTTTCCACATCATTCCGTCACCGGTTGAGAATGTGGAACATTCGTATCCTGGAAACGGTCGTCCGGGATTAATTAATTAAACTTGTGTGGTGCGGAGGTTACCGATACTTTTGGGTTGGTTACCAGAAAAAGCACAAAAACCAATTGTTATTTCTTATATTTAAATTTGATTTCAAAAACTTCGCGTATGTATATCCAATGATTAATTCAAATTTCTTTTACTAATAATTAAAACGTCTTTGCATTTCTATGGTATTAGTAAATTCAACTCGTACACTCTTAAGTATCACGTTTTGTACAGCACCAGTAAGTCTTTATCATGTTTTTCGTAAAATATGATAAAGAACTACTGGTTAATATGAGGGATAATTTATAGTAGGTATAAAAAACCTACGGGAAGTCATTTAAAACAAGTAACTAGAAAAATAAATAACTAAAAAAAGGAAACAAGGAACTATACAAGAAAATATTGAACTCGAATAAACCACATTGAAAAAATAGTCAGTGTTCTCCATTTAGTCTGTATGGTAAAATTTCTAATTTAAGCGGTTCTCCATTAGAGATATCCAGCCCAAGTATTCACACTAAAACGGCGATTGTCTAACAGCATATAGAATTTGAAGATTCCATAAATGTCAGTACTATCAATATCATCCTTAGTAAATTGTGCCCCAATTGTCCATAATACTCTAGTTAAAAATATCGGATTTTGGTTAATTTTCTAGTTGTAATGCTTGGACGCAATGAGTGTGATAAGGGTGTAACTGTTTATGATATAGCGCTCGCCATATAAAGTTTCCAGAAAGACGAAACTCTAGTACAATGCGTCCCTGGGTGGGGTCCTCCAATACTGCATTATTCACAGTTTTTTCGTTGTTGACATTATTTTCTCTAGTGTGATTACCTCGACTATTATGTGGAACAATAAGTGAATTAGTTCCTCTGAGTCGCTGAAAAGTACGGCCGAAAACTTTGTGAGAAGGTTGACATCTAACAAGAATTCTTTGGCGATACCCTCTAGATGCCTGGAGACCATTGCTCATTGATCCTAATTTAAGAGATTATCAATTTCCATGGGGAGAAATCTAATGTGATCAGTAGACGTAATGCTAATGTTATTGTAGGTAATGTCCAAGTGTTCTGATTTTTGGATTGCAAACGTCACTAGATTTGTTTTGTGCACATTCAGTTTTAAATTGTTTCCATCAAACCATTCACGAGTGGTACCCAATCTTTCTTCGCTATAATAACTAACGTGTCGTCTGCGAAGGTGTCGACTATTGGTAGATAATTTGTATATAATAGGAAAACGGACGGTTCTAAAATTGTGCTATTAGACGTTGCTTCACAGTCGAGGCTGATCGTACCTCATTTTCATTATGCATTGCTGATACGCAAAGGATTCTGCTCTTCAAGTGCAACCTCAACAAATCGTGGATAGCCCCTCTAAACTCAAGCCTTTCTAATTTTCTTAAGAGGATATCGTGGTCTACACTATTAAACGTTTTAGATGGATCTATACTAGTTTCTCTCTTTTGTGACAGTTTTATCGTGATATACATGCAGACGTATACATGGCTAGAAAGAAGTCATATATATGCCTGTTGTTGTTGATCACTCTGAGAAATTGATCCTTCGGTTCAGTATGGCCTTTTCAAGGATATTAGCGACCACGGGAATGTTTGCTATTTGTCTGTAATTTCTAGGTCGTGTTGTACTCTTCTTCTTAAATGTAGGCTTCATTACCATCGCCTTGAGGTGATCCGGGAATACGCTCTGCTGGACACAAATCTTCCATTTTCTTAACATTTTTGACAGATAGACGAGCGCATGTAAAATTGTGAAAGTGTTTAACTTGGAAAATTAAAATTTCGCCGAACTATTGACCATATAGGGTAGTATTAGAATCCGAATAAATTTTTCGCAAACATTATACAGTTGTACTATAATTACGGTTAAACTTTTAAGTGAAAAAGGTGTCAAAACTTTATTTTTAATTCAACTGCCTATTTTTCCTTCCAAAAAAATCATTCATTACACACTTAGAATTGATATTTTTCAAGATATTTACGAAAATGTATTTGTACATAGAATGGTATATTCTATTTATTTATATATGTATTTTTTCACCTCTAACTCGAAGTGGATATACCTTTTGTATTATTCTACCGTTACGCATATTTCAAAATTTCTTTCATCCCACTGTTTAACCCTCCACTTTTGAAAACTGAGAAGAAGACACCACTTGAAATGTTCATAAGAGTAATGCATCATCATAAACTTCTACTTAGCTCGCAATTTGGTTCGAAATTTGGCACCGAAAACGGAGGATTTTTAGCGTTACTTTTTCTAACTGACGGAGTTATTTTCAGCTTACCCACCACGTAAACACGCTGTTTATGTTGTAAATACCTATGAATATATTAAATAAGCAGTAAAGGTTTACCGGCGTAACTTATAATTAGTAACGTTAGTAAAGCCTTGGAGTTCCCAAGCTTTGGAAATGTCACCGTTTAGAATGTCAGACACAAAAAAATCCATTTGCCAAAATATTCTGGAAGTACTCTATGTGACTCTTTCAGATTCCGTTAACAATGATAAAGGTTCGCTGTCTCTTCTGTGTTAGGAAAAAAAGAAGAATCCGTACGATATGCAGCAGATGCTAAAAGCCTTTGTGTAGAAAGTATAGGGTAAACATTAGGGTAGAAATTATACTGGCTGAGGAGGATTGTTTGATGTTTCATAAACGCATTATGTGATATAGTATTGTTTAGATTTGTGGTGTAAAGTTTCTTTTATTTTGTCGTTTATTTAAATTTTTAAGAGATTACAACATTTTTTATAAACAATAAACGTAAAAAAGATTCGTTTTATTAGCGTGACCTTTGCGTAATTAAAAAATAAGTGATCGTCCAGGGTTAAAATGAAATTACAGGCACAATTTAATCAATAACACAATTTTAGTTTCAGTAATCTTCATGATTATTAGTTTAACTAAAGCGTGAGCATTGGTATGTCTAAAGTTGAGCTATTAGATAAATTATTAATTATGTGTCATGTGGTAGGTTTTAGATTGTTACATGTATAATGATATACCCTACATATGCACGTGAGTGTGTTACAGTTTCCAACGGGCACTCATGGTAAGATTTATTCTAATGGGCTCAAGGTTGCAATATTAAAGGCGTCCAAAAATGACGAGATTACAACAGAGCATAATAGTTCTACGAATCGAGCACAATCGTTTATTGTTCTTTGCCTCGATGGCTTAACGCGAGACGTTAACGGTAATTACGGGTGTAATTGATTTTTATTCTAACAGCTTTTTGAATAAAAGCAATTATTCCATAGCAAAAAAACGCTTTTATTTCAATTTAACAAGCAAGAGTATATGCCAATACATCTATAATTAAACAATTAAATAATAGACATTCCGTCTTGGCAAGGTCTTATAATTTTACCTTGGTTATTCATCCAATCTAACACACAAATAGCAAAATATTTGGATAGCTTTCGCCTTGTTTACATTAGATCGTTTGATTCAGCCTCTTGCGTGGATATGTGATTACACAAAACAATGTAATTGACGAGAAATAATTTATATAAGTCACTTGGCTGAGAATAAGAAATAATAAGGTGATTTACTTTGGCATTCTGTATATTCATGTCTAACGCGCATGGCATAGTTTAAAGACTGTCACGCTTCTTACAATTAGTCTTCTTAAGGCGGAGTTTTCCGATTAAGATATTCGCGATGTAAGCAGCAGTACAAATTCTATACAAGCTTTAACGTTAATATATGCACGCAATGTAGATTTTTTTAACTGCGGAAGTGTGAGTTTAAGATTATTAAAGTGGATGCCTTATGCCGAGACTAGGTTGAATGTGGATTTCCAATGGTGATGACTATAAATTTGCACAGTATGATATCCTGTGTCTATAACTGATGTTACAGGTACTTGCTGTACAGATGAGGAATGTTTGTTTAGAACACAAGAATGAAATCATGGATTTTTCAACGAGAACACATGTTACTGATTTCCATAATTTAATAATAATAATAAATACTTGCATCTTAAACAATAAGGGAAGAATAGATCTGCAACTATAATAGTTGACCAGTTAGCGAACATAATTTGTTCGTTATCCAAATTATTCATGATTTGTTATAGATTTTCATGGCAATTTCCTTAGCCTACATTTATTTATAGCAAAAACGCTATAGGATAAAATGGAAAAGTGCATATCAATCAATTTTGTTTTTCCTTTTTGTGGACCATTAAAGAACCGAAAGAGGTTATTTAGCGTCTTCTGTTCATTTTCTCTGTATACTATATCTTATTTATTTAATTTTAATTAAATTTTTCCCTACAACAATTTTAAAAATAAATTCAGTCATATCTTAGCCGTAATATCGTAAATTAAATATTTCTGATTAGGAAAATTCAATTCTTAAAGACTACTTGTCGTTACTTAGACTTGGGTCTTCTTCTATAAAAAAAAAAATAAAATGAGAGAAATGGCGGAATTTCCCAGTTTTAGTCGGGAGTGGTTACCAACTTTCCTATTTTAAACACAATGACAGATTTTTTAGTAGCTTAATCGATTGTATATATCGCACGTATTGTGCCACCTTACCTTTAAAATTAACTGCTCTTGAGATAATTAAGAGCATGCTGAAATTTTAGTATTTGTGGTGCTTTTGTTGAAATTAAATATTTAAGAGTATTAAGGTATTTACATTTGTGGAACGAAATGAAGGCTCATCCGTACCACACGTTATCATTACCGTTACTAAACTTTATGCAAATATAGATATTTTCAAACTGAAAATATTTTCTTTTTTCAAATGGACAGTGGCACCTTGAACTGTATTGGATCGTAAAGGAAATTTTACATTGATTTATACTTGGGTTTAATGTATCTATTTTTAATAGTTTTCAAGATATTCACGATTCGTTTTGCAAACTGCATATGCTTGGAAATTGTTTATGAGCGCCCTGTATTAAATTTAGTAATAATAATGATAATGTGTGATATGCATGACCTTCCATTTCTTTCCATAAAAGTAAATACCTTAATCTTCCTTACATTTTTAAATATTTAATTTCAACAAGAGCTATATGCTAAAATTTCAATTGGGTCCTAATATCTTGAAAGCAATTGACTTTAGAGTAAGGTCCTAATACCAATCATTCACGTACAATGTGTCGATTAAGTTGATAAAAAGTATATCACTTCCGGTTCAACCGGACGTGTTTCGTAGACGAAAATATTTGAAATAATAGGTCCACTGTCTATCACAAAATGTTCAGATTTGTATTCATAGTGAACTAGGCCTAAGGAAGACTGGCTGACAGTCGCTATATTGGTCTCTTGATGTAAATGCAAATTACCTTTTGATACAACTGATATTCAAAACAGAATCTGGAATAGCTACTTAAATATACACACAGGTAATTTGGTTTCGAAACTTAATAAGAAATATATTAGCATTTTACTTGTAACCTTGATGGTAACCGCGCGAATCTATTAGTAAAAAATAGAAAATATGTTCTTTGTCTTTATATGTTATCTGTGTTAACGTATTGCAGACAGATAAGTATATAATCTTAATACCTAGACGTTCCAGTCATGCCACTAATTAGCAATATTATTAATTAACTACAGACAGCCATACTACATCACTTTCCTTTCAAATGAGAAAAATTATTGAATTAAAAAACGGTACTTTCAATATTTCAAATTGTATTACTTTATACTGCGCAATTGGTGGTCTGGCTTAACCTATTACAGTAACAATGATGTGTGAAATATTGTTGCCTTATTGTTAATTAAATATAATAGTAAACTGCTAAGCAAGGCACTATTAATCCTTGTCAGTGTAACTACCGCATCCAAGCAGCATCGACGTTCGAATTATTTTATTAAATTAAAGTATCCTTTCACAATATTGCAGTATTATTAATTTTCAATATCCTGTAGTCATTTTAGTTAACAATGAAGAATAATTTAATATATGGGCTCACCGAAAATTTTATTAATCCACTTATTAAATTTAATTAAGATTCTTGACAGTCATTCATACAATTAAGAAATAATAATTTTATGTTCTGAAGCCATGTAAATACGATATTGTTATTAAAAAAGCAATTTCAATATATCTACCAATAGCGATACACAAATTAAACATAATTTAATATTGATTATGGACATTGATCATGTGCATACATATAACACCAACAATAGAATGTAAATTGTATCAGAGAGTGATAAATTTAAAAATGCACTAAATTTCAGAAGCTTATCACGTAACCTGTTTCGCCGATTTAATAGTGAGGTAGTATGGTGTTTATTGATTGAATTGTAATAAAAGTGTGCATATGAACATGAACCGTCAGTTTTCACTTCCCATTTATGTTATGTATTTCTTTTCCTGTGTATATTTTTCATCTTTTATAAAAATTTAAAAATAATTTACATATTATAGTGAGAAATTTATTTTGTTTTTATTTAAATACATAAACACAGAGTAACACCTACATATGCAATACAAACATAACTTTATTCAAAATTTCATTTCTTTGTAAACGTGATTCTGTGTGTTGAATATAATATAAATAATTTTGTGGACTTGTATGATCCGATGCATTGTGTATTGTCTGATACAATTCATTTTCATTCGTTGGTTGAGTTATTATTATATGTTTCCATTGGTCGATTACTTCCTCTATTGGAATAATGATAGCAAGGGCTGTGGCGTAGTATGGCTAACAACACGAAAGTATCGACAACCTCTGCACCGCAAATAAGTTTAATTAAGTAATCCGGGATGACCGTTTCGAGGATACGAGGACCCATATTCTCAACCGGTGACCGAATGATGTGAGAAACCTCTAAATTTAAGATGCCTATCCTATTCCCACTTTCAAGAAAAATATTATTTACTAATACCTACTTTTACCGCCTACATGTCCTTAAAAAATTAAGACATGCGAAAAAATACGGAAAGATGGACGGAAGGGTTTGTTGTCATTGTAGCCCGAAACGTGTGCAGCCTTACCCCAATAAATCAAATAGAACTGATTACGACAACAGCCCGTTCTCTCTATTAATCAAATTTTTATTGCTTTTTCTGTAAACAGTTTCGTAAGTGTTTAATTCCCACGGCGGAGTGATGTTCGTCATCAATTTCAAGTTTTCTAATTTAATACTACATCCGGTTCCGTTTATGTGTTGGGCTACACTTGGCGAATCTAATCTACCGAAACGGTAACACCTGATGTGTTCCTTGAATCTGGTACCTATCGTTCTTTTCGTTTGACCAATATAGACTTTGTCACAGTCACCGCATACAATTTTCTATATTCTTTCATGTTCGATTTATTTTTCGGATCTCTCGGACCGTTGTCGTACTCAGTTCCATTTGATTTATTAAGGTAAAGCTGCACATGTTTTATGTTTCGGGTTACAATGGCCGTCTATCTTTCCGTATTTTTTCGCATGTTTTAGTTTCAAGGTATGTAGGCGGTAAAAGTAGGTATTTGTAAATAATATTTTTTTTGAAAGTAGGGATAGACATGTTTCATTTAGAGGTTTCTCACATCATTCGGTCACCGGTTGAGAATGTGGATCCTTGTATCCTCGAAACGGCCGTCCCGGATTACTTAATTAAGTTTGTGAGTGCAGCAGAGGTTACCGATACTTTTGTGTTGTTAGCTTCCTCTGTTGGATTCAGAAAAGGGGTATAAGCAGGAAGAAACACTGGAAAATGACCATGACTTGTGATGACAGCTAACACTTCCTCATTTCTGTGGAATCTAACATAGTCCATATCGAAATGAGCCCTTTTTACACAAGTCACTATATAGTGGGAAATTAACATTTCGAAAAGTGAACTGCATTATAGGGTATTTTGAATTTAAAATAAATACCATGCGACGGCAATAGAATAATTATGCCGTCTTAACTGCGCTATTGTTTGCCCCTAGTATTTTTTACTGATCTTCTGTATGAAAGCCGACAATATATATTTGCATACTATACTCATCAATGAAGAATATTTCTTCTTTTTCCAACATAATTCTATTATACTGCAGGGCGTAATCAAAACAGACTTGAACAATGTCCGGGGTATTTCTTGTTGTAATTTTTTCGGATGAAGTTCACATTCAAAACTCAATTCTTTTAAAAAAATAGGATGTTTACTATGTTTTTGATATTTATTGGGTATTTTTGCAATAAGCCAAATATATTTTCGCTATAACATGAATTCAATGAGCTAGGGTTTGTTACGCACATTTCAGCTTTTCGTGTTACATCAGTAACTTCCAGTGTGCCCTTCATACTATTTTATAGAAGAATTTTTACTACCGTAGTTACACAAGTTTAATCCACAAAAAGACGGAACCATTAAAAACTTTGATTTTATCATAGCAATTATTTGTTTTTATAAAATGGTACAACGAGGAGAGATTTCATACTCGGTATAGAACAAACCATGTTTTCTACGGTCATATGCGGTCCTGCTAGATGTAACACAGTTGGAGATTGTATCGTTGGTTTTTAAAGAATATCGTTGCAATCATTACTTTGAAAAATGAAACAAACATGTATCCTTTTGCACGCAATATCGTATAATTCACAGTCGAACTGTTGAAAAAGTTATTAGACTACTTGATATACAACTACTGTATGAGATATGTTCTACGTGGAGATAATAAATTTTCAAACTAAACTCCTGCTGTAAACTAAATATTTATATAGCTTTGTAACGCTGATAAATATGTATAGAAATCACCTATATACATATACAGATGGAAGTCATCAACTACTGTTGATTATGTAAGCATGCTGATAGTTTACTACAGCCCTTGTAGTTTTACAGCCTTGGTCAATAAACTAGAGCACCTGTAGATTTTCGCATTCTCGTCGTTTTAATATTAGCGAAAAAATAGTGACGTTACTCTAGAATACTCTAAAATGGCATGCATGTGTTCCTCTGAGGAATTAAATAACTAAATAATACAAACAATTCTCACAATCACAGTGGAATATTTCAGATGCTGGCGAGGCCGAGCTTTTTTAAAACGCGACATTAAGCCCGCTCGGTCCGTCAAGCTCACCACAAAATTTGAACCATCTATGTTGTAAATTCAAATAGAGATCTATAGATTATATTTTTACGTTGTTACCTAAAATCTAAACGATTACAAATGGACCGCGGCATTTTATCGAATGATACCGTTATGCTGTAATCATGACGTCAATTTGTGTGGAAAACATTTGATAAGTAATCACCACTAACCCTAATCGCATGTTGTATAAGCTATAACGTGTTATAATTAGAGATGACCAAGGCTGGTGAAATTATCATTTTTTTGCAGCGACTAGACAGACTCGTTTTTATTCGTCTCATAAGAAAGGGTTCGTGTTGCCTACTGTTTTCTCCGAGAGTCGAGAAAACACGAATCTGTCTAGTCGCTGCAAAAAAGTAATAATTTCACCTGCTTTTGTCATCTCTAGCTATAATTCGTAACATCAATGTTAGCTGTCATTAACACCACGCATATATCATGCATTGCGAGTTAAGTATGTCCACATGTTCAACATCCCTTTAGCGGTTGTGAGCTTTGTCGGCGGAGAGTTGGAAAAAGTCCAGCCAACGACGGTAATGGTGACACGGAATAATTTCAAGCGTATCTCTGGGTAGTTTTACTGTTGGTTAGATAATCGTTTTATTTGTCCGTAAATTTTAAATTTCTACAGTTGTTTGTGATGTAAAACATCACAAAATAACACATAATTGATGCTTTAGCTGCGCCCCTTCATCGCTTCTATTATACTTTTTCTGAAAATAAGAGTTTGGCTTTCATCATTTCTGGAAAGGTTACATTTTCAAAATTTGCTGTGATTAAATTATATTTCTGACTTCGAGTCAAATCGTCATCCATCACGTGTTTGGTTATGTTTCCAATTTCCATTGTTATTGTTGTGCTATTGACTGAACTCTACTTGTAATTCGAAGTTCGAGTCACGAGTTTATGTGTTGGAATATCGCCATATCGGGTCAGTCCTCGTTTCAATTTCTAATACTCCTCTATAATTTATTTATCGCTTTTCAACTGAACTTACATTTCTGGAAAAGTGTTCTTGAGACACTTCTGAATACCACAAACCCTAAATTTAATCAACTAATTTGGAAAAATTAATTTTATAAATTTATAAAACACTATAATATTTATATGTCAGAAGAACCAACTTGTTCACCAATTTTTGTAAAAATAAGAGTATCTCGCTCTTTGAAAATGATAAAGCAACATACCGTATAACCGCTCGTAACTATTTTCATTATATTGTCCAGAATTTCAATTTTATTCCGTTTTTGCAGTAAAAAACATCTATTTCGTTAAAAAAGTTTACGGTGCATATAGGTATTTTAAGCATGTTTATTCAGTTGATGCTTGAAGAGTGTTAGAAACGCTACATATATGCAAGTTTGAGATTGTGGTGTATTGCTTAAATACTGTAATTAGTGTGTATAGTGTTTCTTTAAATAGAGGTGCTCTATTTCTTAGTTGCGTAAGTACAAAGTAAAAATTCAAGTAATGTCATTACCATCGTTTTTGTTGTTATTTGGTGACCTGAAGAAAGGATTTTATCAAAACATGTTATTTTATATAATTACTACTTAAATTAAAAGCAAGTAATACAATTTAAGATATCTCAGATTTTTGTGATACCAAGCTAACACAAGTTAACACAATTTAAAGTGTTATGCAGTACGTAACTTGAAAAACTTGATTGAGTTTGATGTTCATATCAGTCTTGGCAATATGTGTCAGATGCCCCGAAAAAACTCAATATTTATGTTATTACCAAACTTCAAAAGACACGAGTGTGGTACATGCACAAACCTAAATAAGTTAATTATATGTTGGTGCGTAATTAAACTGCATTTTGTAAATAATGCGTAAAAAGGGAATATCCGATTTACAGTGTGTAATGCAATAGTATAGTGTATGACGAAAAATTGAAATAAAAGATTCAACATAAACGTGTCATAACAGTTAAGGCCCATGCAGACACGTCCAGTAGTTTAATAGAGTTGTTTTATACTTTTACTGATGTATCATAAATAATAATACTTTAGCATTGTTAATACATCGTTTATTTGTACAATGGAACAAGATACAACATGTACACGGGCTACTACTAAACTTATCTGTCCAAGTGACTTCCATCGTACATTCTTAATTCTAATAATTCTAATATCTGCTTTACTTATATTTGCTTTAATCAAACATCTTCCCCTCAAAGATCAAGGCGTTGAGTAGGTTTTACATTTCGACCAGATCTAGTTGTTTTCTTCATGATAGATTTGTCCTATGCTATTGTTCACTACCAGAAGTACTTCGCGTACTTGACTCTTGATCGGTTTCCTCAGGTAAGTCGTTTCCACGTAAGTTATTTTTTGTATCGTCTGTGTCAGGTTCTTTATGTTCTGTATCTAGGAGTATTTCAGATTCCGAAGTGTATTCATGAGGATTTGTCGTTGTAGTAGATAGCTTCGTTTCGTCTAATAATTCGATTATTGTTTTCTCTCCGAACGTGGTTCTTTTGCCTTTTCTAGGACAGTGTCTTTATATCAATGTTTTTCATTTCTGCTTTTGATACCTACCTTATCTCCCTTTCCATATTCGTTTCTTAACTTTCGACTACCCTTATTATAACGTAGTTTCATTTTATATTTATTCCTGCATAACAAACTGTATATATTATGTTGGACTTTTGGCTATAACATCTTGTTCGTTCTTGCTAACTGCGTTCTCAAATTTGTACTCTGTAGAATTTTCGCTGGAGATGCATCTAAACCACTAGTAGGGCTGTTATTATATTCCATTAATAACTCGCGATAGTCCTTCTTTTCCTCGTTGCTCTTACGCAAAATCTGTTTACATACAGTTAGTCACAGTGAAAGTAGTCCACTTACTATTGCAGGTTAAGTTGTTGTAAAATCTGACTTAATTTAGTTAAGTTAGTTTAATTTTACTTTATAAAATAGCCTATATGTTACATAAAAATGCAGAAATATAAAAAGTTTTATTCGTATAACATAGAAGAAGAACATCCATTAGAAATAAGTGCAGCATTGACGATCACAGTGAAAATCGTCCAGTACAAAACAACACACAAATAAACAAATAAAACATTATTATTTTTTTAATTATCTTTATAACTTAAGAATCAATATTTAGTACGCCATCCATTGCTATTTTTGACGGCACTTATTCTGTCGTTCATAGAAAGCACCAATTTATTAGTTACTTCGGGTGATATTTTTGACCATTCTTCTTCAATTGCATGTTTGACTTGTTTATTTGAAATTGTGTGCTTTTTCAGTCTAAATTTTAATTCTTGCCATAGGTGCTCTATTACATTCAAGTCCGGCGATTGTGGTGGAGTTTGAAGAACTTTTGGACAATTGTAAAGTAGCCATTCTCTTACAACACCGGACTTGTGCTTAGTGTGACTCTTATTTTCCTATTTTTGTCGCTGATGTACGGCTTCTTTCTAGCGA
>LR737384.1:18832912-18855665 GCA_902655005.2 Marronus borbonicus
TTGTTTACTTCTTTTAAAATCCATCGTTCATCCCCTTCGGTAAGAATTTTTTTTGAATAGGTTCTGCGTTTGTTGGATATTCTTTTATCATCAGTCCATCTTTTTATTATAGACTGAACTGTTGTACGGCTTTTGCCTACAATTTTAGCGATTTCCCATCTTTCTGCAGTTTCACTATCAAACGTCGAATATCACAATTAGTTTGTCTTTTTCTCTATTCCATTACCTAAATATTTTTGAAACATCTAAATATGCAGGAAAATATAACCGTATAAGAGCACACTGTTGTAGTAACTGACGTGAAATACGCAAGTTTTTCTCGGGGAACTACCTTTTTTTGCAGCTGGACGATTTTGACTGTGAGCGGTTGTACGGTACTTTCCTTGAATACGTGGTTTTCGTCAACTTAGTATTAACTCAAACTACAATGTTTTTATGTATTTGTGTAGTGTGTGTACTGTGCTACAAAATTAGAAAACAGTTTATCACCATTGGTTGTGTAATGAAGAATAGCAGAAAATGTGTGTTTGATACGAGGTGGACGATTTTCAGTGACTAATTGTATGTTGATTGGTTTTTTAGCAAGACCGTTGCTTTGGTGGAAATAAGATGTACAGGTCACTACAGATATATCCTTATCCTGATAATATGAATGGCATCTTCGAGATATGAAGGGTATATTATCTGCTACGATTATTTCTGGATAACCGAATCTGGTGAAACTATCTTGCATCGCATTTATTACTGCTTCAGATGCTTTATTTTTTAAGGAACATAATTTATTCCAATGAGACTGAATAAGAGTTTTCCTGTTCGGCTCAAAAGGTGCGCTGCTAATAGTGCGCTTTAATTTATCAAAAATTGCTTGGTGGTTAGGCAACCACTGCCACTCTACATTTGTCATATAATTGGTGCATTAACTCAGCCATGTTAGGTACGTGTCTACGTACATAGTTGAATGAGCCTAAAATCCTTTGCAGTTCGCTTTTATCATTTGGTCTATGTAGTTTGCATAAGGATTCTACCCTTTCAGGATCAATTTCCATACCCCTTTCCGAAAATATTTGTCCCAAGAATTTTACTTTATTTTGACAGTATTGACATTTTTCTCTGTTAAATTTTGCATTTACCTGTCTTGCCTTTTTCACGACCTTCTTAACTGCTACATCATGTTCTTCTCTTGAAGTTCTTGCGAAGATCATATCATAATAACAAATTTTTACATTTTCTATATTACTAAAGAATTTTTCAACAGCTTCTTAAAATAAGTCCTGTGAATTAGACAGTCCATAAGGAAATACTTTATATATATATATAGAATAGATGTATGTTCGTCACCAAACTCGGATTCAGTGAGTTTAAACATATCTATTAACTCAATAACTCGATCATCAGCATCTATAGTCCTATAGTCTGATGATGCGACATCAATAAATATTATAACTCAGGCCATGGGTTTACACGGTGAATAACAGTTATGATTAAACTACTTTAATGAAAGAATGTAATGAGTAATCAAATATAATGAATACATTCAAATTAAAATAATTTTATTTACTTATCTTCATAAAATCTTTTAAAGATTCGAAAATAAGAAAATTGTCGATTTTCCGAATCTACAAATATACTGCAGAATTTTTAGGCTGTACCCAATTTCAAGCAAGTACAATGCACGGTTTGTAATTTTGTTTTTGCTGGGATTGCATGTCGAACATGGGTATCCTTTCCCAGAAATTATACGGAGCAGTAAAACAAAAGTACTCACAAAGGAATACAGACAAGTGTCTCTCACCGATTTAATGAAACTTCGTGAGTTTATAGACTGATGTAGTGTAAGCCCAACGGTAACTTTCGTATCTGCTAATCGCCCGTTTTCGAGGGGGGAGCGCCCTATCGGCCACACTACCTTTCGCTATTTCCTGTAATATCTCCAAAACTATAAAACATTAAAAAAATAAAATAAATATTTAGTTGTTTTAGCAGCACCAAAGAATAGCGACAATAGTTTTCCTCTCACACTTATTGTTTTCCAGCAGCAACACCTACCTCTCATATTTATTTCAAATTTCTTATTTGCTAGAAAAATACAGGAGACTATGTAGAATATAACAATAACTAGAAAATTGTGTACCTACGTATTTTATGTACAATATGTATAAATAACGTTAGTACTTATATTAAACAACACATAAGTATCGGCAACCTCCGCACCACCGTTATATAATAATGTAATAATTAATTAAACTTGTGTGGTGCGGAGGTTGCCGATACTTATGTGTTGTTTACCCATACTACGCCACAATCCTTGCCTAGCATTACAGTGCTTATAGTTTTATTATCAGATTTGCTTTATGTTGTTATTAGACAAAGCAAATCATTTGATATTATATGCTTACATGCCAATTTATTTACCACTTATATATTTTTCTTAGTTTTCTGTTTAAAATTTTATTTTGTAGGTTTCTCGTTAAGTTGTAGGAAACATTTTTAATCCTGCCTTTAACAAATGTAGTTGCAAAGGATGTATTAATATGTTACATACGATTTACGAAGAAATAATAATTTAATAACGTTGTAAAACCAGTAAATCTGGCGTATAAACTCTATCATGACTGCCATATAATCCTAAGTTAATACCATTACGTAAGATTGCGTATGATTATTTATAATGACCATCAGGAACGATTCTGTTAACACAAATTCCTATGTAATTTATAGAAATAATTTAATAATATTCTGTTTAACTAAAATAAATTCTTTATTATAAATGTAAGATTGTATGAAATATTTTCTAATGTGTATAAATTCGAATGTGTTAAAAAACAACAAATAATTTATTCAACGTAACCTCAACTCTACTTCCACACACTTTTCGACTCTATACCGAAATTTTCTGTAAACGTCGCTAAATGTTCTTATATCAATCTCACTAATTACTGTTCGTATTTTATCTTTTAATGCTACCAAATTCGCACTAAAATGATTATTTTTGTACACAACATGTCCCCAAAAGTGAAAATTGGGCGAGCGAGCTGGCCAACGAATAGATTCAAAACAACCGATTCATCTTTCAGGAAAGTGGTCGTTAAGCCAGACTGCATCTTTGTTAATGTCCTCCAACAATGGCAAAACAAAATGTTACATACTCAAATAATTATGTTGAATTAAATTGTTTTCGAAAAAAAAAAGAGCCCAATAATTTTATTGAATAAAATTCCACACTACACATTTACTTTCTTATAACGCTGGTTTTTCCGATTAATACGAAAATTTGCATTCTCTTCTGCCCAATATCTGCAATTTGGGAATGATACATAACCATTAGTGGTAAAAGTAGTTTCATCCGAAAACAAAATTTTATGATGGAAAAATTGATCCGCCATAACATTTTCTCCAAGCCAAGTACTAAATTCTAATCTAAATGCATCGTCCCGGGGTTCCAGAGTATGAATAAATTTGGGTTTGAATGGGTGAATCTTGTTTTCCTTAAAGACTTTTTGTAGTAAGCTTGCTAACGCCCAACTTCGCCGCTCCCATACGTAGTGATATTTTTGAATCCTCTAATATCAGATCAGATCCCATAGCTAGAACAGTTAATTATCTTCATTGTATTGTTTCTTTGTTTTCTTCTTTCTAACAACAGAGCCAGCTTCATCAAATTTCTTAACAAGCTTTTTCAAAGAACTAATAACGATATTAATGCCGGGAATTTAACGTTAAATTTGTTGATCGCTGTCCGATATGAAATATTACCAATTCCATAACACTTAATCAAATAAATTCGTTGTTGTAATGTTAGCATAATTGTGATTGTTCGTGACTGCAAATGTCGTGTCACTTAAATTTGAAACAGACAAATAATTAGATGTCGACAGAATTTCAAGGCAATACGATTATTAACAATAATTTGAAACTTTTGAAAGTAAGCGAACACGTTATCGACATTTATATGCATACAGAAAATAATCAGTGCATTTTAAGATGTTTTCTAATGGTTTTAAAGCAAAAACTTTCGTAAAGAATAACTTTTTTTCATAAAATGTAGAATAAAAAAGTTTTTCCCCTTGTGCACTAAACCCGCGGACACAATGTATACTTACATGCATATCGTTTTCTAAATTAACTTATAAATTGTGAATTATTTCATCTCTACCGGTAACTACATCTATCTAATAAATACCAGCTCGATAAAAAATCCACGTTTATATGGGTTTAGTTCCACTTTCCTGAGTAGTATGTGCTTAAATCGAAACTTATCACGATTGGATTATTATATAAATGTATGTACAAGCGTTTCAGTACAGAAAGACAGATCTTTTGAAACGTTAGATGTATAGGTCGTTAAAATCTATGTAGTAACAGGTTCTTGGCAGGAGCTGTCCATCATATTCAGCCAAGTGAATAATAAACACGTAGCCTATGCAATGTATTAATATAACACGACTATGTGATAAGATGTAAGAGTCATTTTTCTAAATGTACGTTATCGATCGTGGTTCCGATTGCGCTGTCACAGATTATGGCAGTTCCCGTTGGTTTTATGAGTTATGCTATTTCATTTAAGAATTTTCGATTACAAAGAAATAAAGTACGTCGATAGTTGCAAATTTCCTGTTGCAAACTATGGTAAGTATTAAAGGAGAAAAGAAAGAATATAATGTTCAAAGAGTTGGCGGCTGGAAATGTGTCATACGTATTTCGAACTCATTGCTATGCTCCGTTACACGTTGAAATTAATCACTTGATCAATAAAAAAATGGAAAGAGCATGAATCAAACATGATTTTGAAAGCCATCTTCTAGACACTAGCTGATATAAAACATTTTCCATGTATTGCTGAAAACTCCAGGAAATACTTAATCGGGGAAAATCGTGTAAAGCTGAGTTCGCACTTCGGGAGGAGCACAATTTGCCTTTGTCGAATGAATAGCTAGGCAGGGTGAGCCAATTTAGTGCGAGGCAAGATAAGCCAGTTTACTGTGAGGCGAACACCCCAAAGCGCCTTTGACGTGCGACTAAAAACGGAATGGGGTTAGCTCGGCCGAAGCAGAGGCAAACCTACACTTCACGAGGCACTCTTCACAACGCGAAGTGTGAACTTACAATCAGCTTAAGATATTGTCAGCCGCTATTTTATGAATATCCATGTTAAAAAAGTAAAACACGAATATACTTTGATAACTAAGTCAAGTTCTGCACAATACAAAATTATGTCCAAGTAAACAGAGTATTCAGTTTCCGCTACAAACAATACAAGTTTGGTTTTTAAATGAAGCAGTCAGCTTTTTTTAATATTCCCTATATCCGCCTATCTCAGGTTTTGAGATAATTCAAGATTTTTGAGAAGTTCCCGTTTTTTTAACGGACGATATCTTGAATGCTTTACATGCGAGAGCGGTGATTCACATTTTAAAAAGTACAACACGAATATACTCTTGGTGAATTTCTTAAGATTTTCCCTACGTTTGAATTCTAAACGATTGCATTATCATAAATACATTGTAAACTAAAAAATATATAAACTGTAAAATCAAAACTAACATGATTGTAAATAACGGAGAGCACCAGAGGTCAGTCTAGTCATTGTGATTTCTTTTGCTTTTATGAATTTTAAGTCTTTCTAAAAAGTTTGATTTTATTTCTTTTTCGGCATAATGTAGTATTTGAATATTGTCTGAAAAGTGGTGAGATGATGAGTTCTAATTTTTTGAAGTTGTCTAATTTGGTCTCTTGATGTGATTGCATATGATGATTGTAAACGTAGGTCACACAGATCGCACGCGTATTGAAGAAAAGATCATTTACACTATAAAAACAGACTCAACATTTGCAAACCATCCAATTACAGAATATCACGCCTATCTACAGAGTGCGTGTTGCTGTCGCAATTCGCTTGTGGAAGGGGGGAGGGTGGTATGTCTTTGGCCCCTCATTGCGAATATCTTCTAACTAGAAATGGTACAAAACTTTAACGTAGAAATAAAATATAAAAATTCAGTGGTGAGGGACGGAGAGCAGCGACATGCAGCCTGTGGTTAGGTAACGTTAGGTGGTCCAATTACTTTCAATGCGGATGGTAAATATAAGTATTATTCATTTCACTATTTTATCTGGAGACTATTTAAGATATAACGCAGCTTCTACTTCATTTTTGTAAGTTTTAATTGACCTTCCTTTGGAATTAAAATGGAAAAACAGGACATTGCTACGTTTAAGAATTCTCATTTGAACATCCAATTGCTTTGCTTTCTTAATATTTATTGCCTTTTTAGTCTAGGGTAATACAAGAACAGAGTTGGATTATTTTTGTGGTCTTCTTGGTCACTGTTCTTTTTATTCTCTTATATTAGCTGCCGTCTTTCCTTTCGTTGGATGCCTTTGGTTCATATCTTTCCGTCTTCCTCTCAGCGTTATTTCTTTTTAAGACGCAGATTCTGTGTCCCGTTTCATCATCTATCCATTTTATTTGCACTTCCTCTACTATGTTGCATCGATTTTACTTTTACATCTTGTATATTCTTCCACCCAACTTTATTTTTTCTTCAAGTTTTTTTTTGTCGCTTTGGTGCCTTTTTTAAAGTCTGTACTTATTATTCTTTTTTTCCCTAAGAACGTATTTTCAATCCGTCCTCTCTCTCATTTCTTAGTTCAACTTTTCGTCTTTCATTTTCTTTGATGGCCTCAAGTATCTGAAGCTCTTGACCTGTTGTACCGTTGCTCTTTATATTTTTATTGAAACTTGCAATTAAAATAGCATAAACAATATTACTACTTATATACACCGTTAAATGTAATTTTTGTGTATGTATGTTCTGTCAATAGTATTACTTAGCCTACGAATGCTTGCTCCACACTTGTATCATTAATGTTATTTGTTTTTCGTTCAATGCTTTCTGCGTTAACGGTGAATTTTGTCCTTCCTTTCTTATTGTGATGTACGCCATTTGTTATCTTTATTAGAACGGAACACAAGAAAGTCGCCGTAAATCATAAAAATGGACGCCGACATTCTTAAGAGATGGTGTAACATTTCGGCAGTTGCCGATAAAAAAGAAATTAATTTAATTTGCGGATCGGCTTGCTTAAGTTTACTCGAAAGATGTGTTTATTATAGGAGATATCGATACTTTTTTTTAATAAAACCTCATTTGGATTATAATTTTTGCATCAAAATGTTTAAAAACTTTTATGTTTTTAATTAAACAAATTATCTGCTTTATTTATATATATTTGGCCGCGAGACCGCAAAACGATGCACCTTACCACTTATTGTGTCTAGCTGTTTCCCTCAAAGTTTTATTGAGAGTTTATAATAGTCTATATTTAAAGAAAGTACAAAGTTGTTTTCACTACTTGCATATGCGGAAGGTAATAATAATAGTGTTGTTGCATCTTATCCTTGTTATTTGAGCCTCATATACATCTTAAATTGCATGCTTCATAAGAAATAATAGGTAAGCATGACTATGTCGTATTAAGTTAGAGTAGTCGACGAACGGAAGAGATATTGTTTAGACGGTCATAATTAACAACTGAAAATTAGAATTTAGAATCTTAAGTGAAGTGCGAAGACAGGCACGACGCGGCAGACGCTCTTTAATTGTTGTCGGATATCATAAAAAGGTAGTTACCGAATACAAGCAGACAAATTCCTTTCAAACGTGATATTTGACGTAACCTTTACATTGTGGATGTATTTCATCAGCTTTACAAACGGCTGCTTTTACGACGCGAAAGTCGTGTTTCATTTAACGAATATTGTTCGATACAGCTTATTTACTATAGTTCTGTTCTGCTTAGTTTGTTTCCTATGGCCTTATTAAAGAATTCCAATATAGCTACCTGTTGGATTTTTAAAGTAATCTTGATGATATAATATACATATATGATAAATATTCAAATCAATTTCATTATAATTTCCTAATTTCGTTTCTTATTATGTAGTAGCTTGGTATATCTTGTTAACATAAATAATTCCTATACATACACTATCGCTCATAAATTTAATTGAGTCGGATTAAAAAAGTAAGTTATTATGAACTGAACAATTACTAAGCGTCTAAGCTAATTTAATTTAACGGAATGATGGTAATAAAAATGTTATTGCGCTCTGCATCATGAAGAATCAACAATACTGCATGTTCTTTTTATGTACTATCTATTTGTAATTTGCAATAATTAAACCTATTGCACACAATAGGTAATGCAATTATTTAATTGAACAACAATTTCGATTGTAAGTAGTGGGAACTTATTAAATTGCAAGGACATATTTGCACTTGAATTAGTTAGAAAATGCATGTAGTGAGTGGTTTACTTTTTTGGTTGATTCTTCATTGTCCTATTAAGCATACAATTACCTACAACTTTGTTCTTTACATTTTTTTAAG
This sequence comes from Marronus borbonicus, assembly GCA_902655005.2. Taxonomy (NCBI): domain Eukaryota; kingdom Metazoa; phylum Arthropoda; class Insecta; order Coleoptera; family Scarabaeidae; genus Marronus; species Marronus borbonicus. The sequence goes on from LR737384.1 coordinate 18,841,303, forward strand.
TCAATAATAATGAACGAAATAAAAAAATAGTATTTCGAAATATCTACTTAGATGTACATTTTTTCGAAAAAACAAAGGGTCGTTCAATTGAGTTCGTAAAACTGCAATTCTTTCCCCATTTGATCACCTCTTCATCTCCCTTAGTTTCCCATACTATACTGTCCGTCCCTAGATAATGAAATACATAACAAATTAGATATTAAAGAGTATGATATTTCATCATAAGAAAACTAATTAAAAACACTTGAATAGAAACTGCAACTTAATTTGACATTTGACAAGATGCTTAAAAATAGTTTGCGTAGAATATCTCAGTAACTTGAATTAACCTAGTTTAAAATCAACCGCTATCTCACACAATTACACACTCAAAATGAACACATCTTACTACTTTTAAATTTTACAAATTCTTTAAATAAAGGCTAAAGGGTAAGATTTCAGTTGTGGCAATAAGTATACATGATCAATAGTTAAGATCGGAGAATTTGAGTTCTAGTTTTTTAGTTATTCGATTTCCAGTATTGCTGGATAATGTCGCTACTTTCTTTAGTCGATAAAATACTTACAATCTAAGTTTAGTACATTTATTATTGGATGACAGCAATCTGAAAAATTAATTAAAAACACCTCCAACAACTCAAATTAAAGTTGATGCATATTTACCGATCACCCTGATTATCAGACGTAAAATGTATTTTCCCACAAACATTACATTAGCCCTACCATTCGACAATCGCTAATTTATACTTTAAGAGTTTATACATTTACAAAGGCTTACATATAATGACTTACCTTGGAGGAAATTTGTCCATGCAATGAAATTTTTCTTTTCAACATTTTTATTTTGATTATTTCCATATTGGATATCCAATTTTTGATTTTTATTGTTGCGGGTATAAGCTCCTACGACGTGCATCGTTAAACCTTTAAACTCATATGTATGGCTATCTACTTTAAATTCATTTATGACCCTGATGAGCTTTAAAATTTTACTTCAAAAAAAAGGTGAAATATTGGTGAAATTGAAAAGAGTTCGAAAATGTTCTTTTAAACTTCAGTCGTCATCCTCACATTGTTACCCACGCGTTACCTTTAAAGTTATAAACCAATCCATTTGGAACATTTTCTTATTCCTAAAATAAATCTTCATACTTTTTAAAGTATTTCTACATACCTTTGAACAAAAAATTATCCCACTACGATTTCTCGTATTCAAACCAACTTCCCTGATGCTTTAGCTCCTGCAAGAAAGATACGTTTCTTTAGGCAATACCTGAAAAGATACCTACTTTGGGTTCCCATCTTTAACACCTTTAAGTCTAAAACGAACTTACTTAACCTCCTGTAGAAATTCTTCGGTAGCTAATGTGGCACCCTTCTCATCACCAGTCTGAAAGACAGAAGAAGAAAAAAAAAAGAAGAAAAGGGGGTATGTTGGATTCCAGAGTAGGAGTTATATTTCTCAAGCTAAATGGATAATTTTATATAGCCAAATCTATGTAAAGCCATACGAACACAATACAAATATATTTACACAACATTAACTCAAACTTTGCTTTCGTCAATATAGCCTCCTTTATTTTTTATAACTGCCGCGCATAATCGAGGCATTCCGGCAATTAATTTTGAGAGTGTTTCTTTTGATATCATATTCCATTTTTCTTGGAGAAGGTTCCATAGTCCGTGAAGTCCAGCTTTACTTAAGCGCTGTGGTCACACTAATCGGTTTCCTGCATCCCACGTTCACTTCAGCCATTTCTGGCGCGATTTTTCGTCGATTTCGTTTGGTAATCCTTACGATTAGACGATATTCTTTCTGCTGGCGTCGTTTTTTCGGTCGCCCACTTCTCTTTTTGTTGGAAAAACTACCACTACTTGCAAATTTGTTTACGTTGTAATCCACTGTTTGCCTACTAATGTTCAATTCGCGTGCAATTTGTCGATTGCTTTTACCCGTTCTAACTAACAATTAAAGCACGCATCTCTACGGACAACTCTTTAGTTTTCGCCATTATAAGACAAATAACAAATAACAAATATAAAAATTCACAGGTGGCAATTCACTTGTGTGTGTTCTCAACAACAGTAAATTTTGAAGTAATACAAACACCAATTATATGGTATAAAGAGACCTCAGATTATAAAATGCAATAAAGCAACAAACTATATTGCATCAAAATTCGAAGAAGGACACATTAACAGGGGCGGTACCGTTATGGCTAAACGAATTTTTATTTCTAAGAACTCACTAATAGAGCGTATACTAATGAAACTTACTGATAATGTGTATATATATGAGGGTTGTTTGTATCTACTCTCATTATCTGTAGTAGATAATTCATAACGAAGTATTAAGGAAAAGCATAGGTGGCTAAATACTTATGGACGGTAGTGTATGTATTAATTCCTAAATACTTGAAGTGCGCAACGTTTAATTTATGAGAATGTATAGAAACTAAACAGCAATCTTTGAAATAAAATACTTAGAGCGATGATTCAGAACAAAGCCTACTTGCTAATGGGCTACGTAAATGAGATTAACGATCTATTTTAGTTTCTAGCAGCCGTCTGTGTTCGAAACATTAAACGAACAATTCGTTTATTACACGGTACGCGGAATTACGATTCCTGCTTTACTGGTTGTGCTTGGAATGTATTGTTTCGCGGGCTAAATAATACCGATCCTTAATAATAAGCGTATCCTTTTATGCCACACGTATAACGTCTCTTATAAACGATTTTATTTTAGTGATCGTTAAACTGCAAAATCACGATTAGCGATAGCATATTCGAATCGACATTTCTTGTACCACACTTAGACGTCTCTTAATTTAGATAATCAATGCAGCTTGGTTAATTAGTAGTGCTGCAGGTGGACGTAATGTACGTACAACTCAAACGTGACGTGCGTACATTCTGATTTTCTTTCACTACGTTCCTGTACACCTTGTCCCATATATGTAGGTATCTTGCTGAGAGATAATTATAACGATCGGAGTGAGTCTGCAGCGTCTATTATTTTGGAAACATAGATAGCTGCGATGTACATTGTTATTGTATGCATATTAGAGCAACTGTGGTAACATATTCAAAAAGAGATTCATTAATAAACATTTGAATACAAACGTGAGGTACATAGTTGTCGTAGTTTTCAACTTTACATAAGGCTTTAGAATATTAAAATTATATATCGCTCTCTTGCTTGCTCTCGCATGTGTACACGTATGGATGCGTCAGAAAATTTGAAGGATATCTGAAAGTAGATTAATGTATAAATATAGAAAGCTCAAAAACATAAAGTAATTAACTGCAGAGAACAGATATCTTATTATATGCATTTAAATTTTAGTACCTTTTTATTCCAGTAACATATTGTCTAATTGAAGCATTAATTCCAAACGTGAAACTCGCGCGAATGCTGAAAACGTTCAAGCGTTTAGAAGCAGTTACGTGTTGAAATTGCGAATTACAAGAGAGTACAAGTCTAGAAAATATGCATATTAAGAAATTAATTATTGTGTCATTGTCACATTTAGAATGTGTTTTAGATAATGATGCTAATGTGGAAAGAATTAATCGTTGGAGCGCAGCTACAGTCGGTTTCACGTTGAATTCAATTGTTACGGATTCTATAATTACTTGCAGCAGCTTTTATAGCAGTTACAGAAGTTATTCCAACATCTTTTTCCTGTCCGTACTTCCCTGAAAGATGATAGATTTAAAATGCTTTCAATGAATGCGACTTCTACTTTTTGCAGTTTCAAATGTCGTGTATGCTTATGTGGGGGGTGGACACACTTCGTCCTTCTGCTTGTTTCTATACAGTCGCTGATAAATCTTATAAGACATTTAGAGATATGTTTAACATAATTGACAAGAATATAAAAAGTTTTCATAAGCATTTTACTTCTTTCTAAGATGCGCGTATACCAGGGTGTGCAGTATTTATTGTCTCTAACTCAATGGGTGTTGAAATAAGGTTTTCAAAATAACACAATATATTTGTTATTTATCTGCCAAATAGAGGGCTAGTATTGGTTTTTATAGCTGCATTTATTAACAAATCATGCTAAGTTAAATAGAAACTGATTAAAGATAAAAAAAAAATTGAGAAAAACGAGCTACATATATCTGGTTATTAAATATCTACAAAAGGAAGATTTAACACAATAGCAAATTCATGAAGACATGGTTAGTGTGTAATCGTATTAAAGAGAAAAGAAGCTGAAAGTTTCCGTTTTCATCAGAACAATGCAAAGATTAAAAGGGATAAGAAAAAGAACATAAAAATGATGTAAATTGAACCTGTGAGTTGATCAGTATACTTTTTGCTGCGCTGTCAAATTGAAATCGTTTAAGGAAAGATATTTTAGCCAAAAGCTGTTGAGAGTCAATATTGCCGTGAAGTAAGTGGTAAAAACACTGTACTTCAAGAATTTTCGCTTGACAGAGAATGTGTTCTATAAACTGGTGACCTGATGACAGCATATTCTAGTTATGATCATCATATTGAAAAACTGTTCGTTTTGTGAGGTTCAAAGCAAGTAAAAGTTTTTAAAAAAGATATTTTTTTCATTAATCTGTCATAAAAGGTTTTTCCTTTTGAGGCAATTATCCAGCAACGCAGTGGATACCTGCATTTTTGTACTTTCAAGTTTTATTGGCTCTAGGAAAATGTATTATTTATAAGTAACTGTAGAAATTGAGATATTTGTTGCCGTTGAATGAAACATCTTAAGATATTTACATTTTACATATTTTATATGTTACAATGTAACCAAATCACGAGCAAGTTATTTTTTGTGATAAAACTTACTGAGAGCAGATATCTTTCAAAACTAATAGGTTACATTCAATTTAATAAGAATTCAAAAATAAGTATCAGTTAAAAATGGAACAATACATTACATCCAATCTAAGTACCTCTAACACATGATAATTAATCGGAAATACTCAACAACATGACGTTTACTCTGTATTTAGGTCATTTGCGATTTAACTGTCTCGTTATCCTTAATGAAATTCAAGTTTTTCAAGCTTCACAACTAAATTAATTCTGATGAAAAACTGTATATGCATTTATATACACATCAATTTCTGAAAACCATTTATCATTCGTGTAATGATATAAGTTGCAGCAATTCCAGTATGTTTTCTGTTTCTTATTACACGAACTTGTTCGTTGTGAAGCCCGAAAGAAAATAAATTAGATAGAAATAGGAGCAAAAGCATCCGTGATACAATTTCGTAATTTTCAACAAAACTGGTCTGGCATGCAGCCTGCTACTACTTATCCCATGAAACTGTTATATCTCTTTAAGATCTTAAAACATCATTAAGCTGTCTATTGAGTTAGTCATAAACGTTTAACTCAATATTTGATGGACCGAAAAGTTTCTAATAATTCATAATTTATGGCACCGGCATGTTTCCAACCTTTACTTTATACGGACTAATATTACGCACGTTCTCTAACTGATAGATCCTTAAAATATAAATACATGATTAAAGCAATTCTGATTGATTTGCACACGAAAAGTACAAGGTTTGCAATGTTATCCGTATTAAAATGGTATTTATCTTAAGAGTGGCATAGTAGATCATAGCATGGAAATGTACCTTTTTACACTTGCGCATTAGTAATAATAGAAGTTTTTTAGCGGTAATTAATTGAGCAATGTTTTCCCGACATAAAGATAGAAAAATAACGAATATCTGTATTATGAATCTCTTCAGACATATTTCTTTATAATTTCATTATTAAATAATATACGGTATGATTAAATTGATAATAAATATTGTTTACTATAAAAGTGATTACACTTTTGATAGATAACAGATTAGTTACCCTTTCGTTTAAATGCTTTATTTCTTGAAAACTACACTTTGTTATTATATACCATTATATCTGACAAACCAGATATCTAATAAAGTGTCAGTCAGACAAATCAAAAAGAATGCTACAAATTTGGACGCAGAGCTCTTATAAAATATCGAATGTTACCGCAATTCTTTTGAAACTGTCTCACCCAGAAGAATATACCGTAGAATGGGGTGAAGCAGAGCAAATTGTGATGTTTTTGCTACTGATGCTACTGATAGTGATATTTTTCCAAAAAGAATTGTGAAAAAATATATGCAATTCTACAATAATTACACAATCGGTCATTGTTCTTGTTTTTTTCGTGCCTTTTTTTGCTTATTTGTTATCAACAAATAAGAATGTAATCAGCAAGTAATTGACCCAAAAAACCGTTTTAATATTAATTGGCATGAAGCGGATCATTTCTGTAATTTTTAAAAGTAGATCAGCAAGAATGCATTTTCGTTTAAAACAAAAGAAAAACAAGCTGCTGATACAAGAAACAGTTTGATCCATACGAGATAAAGTCAACTCTGAAAAATAGTTTATCTTTCAAGTAGTAAATAAAAGCGCTTCAAGAAAGTAGATATATGTTTATAGTCAGTTTTGTGAAAATGTTGTTTTTTTCAAAAAAAGAACGACGAAAAGTTTCTTTGGACTCTATACTCTAAAAAATAAAGGAAGCATCTTCGAATATGACGGATATGTCGGGAACATCCGGGAATGCAAAAAAAAAGCCCTTATATTAGATTTGTTCTTAAAGTGATAACGTTTCATCAAAATCATGAAGAAGAAAAAATTCCTGTCTAAAAAAGCATCCTATTCGATTGTTTAAATACTTCTGTGGAGCAATTTATTTTAATATTTGGTAAAATATTTAAGCTTTGCTGGGTTTTATTAATTAGTTTACAAAACACTTTTCCAGCCTCAAACAAAACTTTCGCCACTTAAACAATAACTAATCACCGCCGCGTATTTCAAATAAACATTCGAGGCACTCAGTGGAGTAACATTTGCACAATATTAAAATTAAGTAAATGTCGTAATTTTGATCATCTTACCTGATGCGTTGCACTCAATTTGACGGTATCAGCTATTGTTTTAGATAGTTTTCTGCTATTTTGTTGGCAAATTCTGGAGCGGATTTGCTAACTGTTAAACATCATAGAGGATTGAAAAGTTGTGTGTTGCTGAGGCATATATGGAAAATTCCATAGAAAATCAAAAGAAAATTGCAAACAATTGATGAAGAAAATAGTATGTTGCAACCGAATGCACAGAATGTACAAATTAATCAAAATGGGCCGATAAAATTAACGTCTGTAATATTCTTCTGGTATGTTAGCATATAAAAGATAATAAAGAGGTTTCCTTGATTTTATAGCAGCCTCGTGAACTAGTGTGATTGAAAAATCTGCAGAATATTCTTAAGTCTGTATTTTAAAAAGCAATAGGGATTTGAATCTATTTCACCGAATTGTGACAATAAGTCGAACCTGTCGATATAACAGATATCAAATAGATGAGAAACTAGTTCCTGACATCATTATTAAAACAGCAAATAAATACCTCACATATTATACCTTGTACAACCAGACAGAGAAAATGTTTTCGACTGACGACCTTTGAAAGACCGGTTTATGTTAAGAATTATAACATGTTTATTTAATCTGACAAAATATGTAGTTTCCCTAAGAAAAATTATAGCTAAAGGAACGGACCAAACTCCAGGAATGTGTTGCTTACGTAAAAAAACCCATGTAAAAGTCGACACTTGGGATGTACTAATTCGATGTATTAGAAATATTGTAGACGAATGGGAGCAATGGAGGTATTTTTGAACTTTTACTAAAAGAACGATGTGATTAAGAAAACGTTAATGTATGACATTTTCTTGTTTGTAATTACGCTATAGCTTGAAAACAAATGAAAATAGAATAAGAACGTATGAGTTTTTTTACATTACGTTCGTGTACAATACACTCCTGGAGTTTGGTGGTTTCTCCCGACTCATCCTGCATGTTGTTTTTTTAAGTAAAAGACGGTTATGTTATTATAACTCCACACATACACTGCCGTTCAGACAAGTTCGGTAGGTTGGTAAAAAACATGAAAAGGTTACAGAAACAAACGAAACTAAAAACAAAATGCAATTTGATTGTATGTACAGGTAAAAAAGACAAAAATAAATAAATAAAAAGTTATTCTGGCCTAACATAACATACTGAACATTATATTTTTTTTTCATCGAAAAAACCTGCTTTGCTGTTAATCACCGCTTGAACTATTCTAGGCATTCTTTCGATAAGTTTTGTTAAAATGGATTGTGGAATATTAATCCATTCATGTTGCAGAATATTCCATAAAGGTTCTTGTGAAGTTGGGCATATTTTTCGGATCCCCCTGTCCAGTTCATCCCACAACAACTCTATAGGGTTCAAATCTGGGCTTTGTGGGGGCCATCTCATTACTTTCAGGGTGTGCTGTTCTTCTTGCTCCTTTAGATAGTTCTTACACACTAACGCAGTGTGTTTTGGGTCGTTGTCATGCATGAATGTAAAGATACGGCCTACTATACGCAATCCTGATGGCACTGCATGATTCTGGAGTATTGCAAAATAATTTTCCTTCCTCATTACACCCTGCACTCTGCATAAATCTCCCGTCCCAGCAAAGGAGAAACATCCCCACACCAACACAGAACTACGCCCTTGCTTCACTGTTGGCACAATGCAGTTCGGGATCACTTTTCGGTTTTAGATCTTCGGACATAAACTCGTCGATTTTGCCCAAAAACCTCAAACTTTGACTCGTCACTCCAAAGCACGTGTTTCCAATCATCTAACGACCAATCTAGATGAGAACGGGCCCACTGTAGCCGTTTTGTTCTGTAGCCCCGATGTAATAAGGGTTTTCGAATGGCAATGCGTCCATGAAGGTCCGCTTGTTGAAGTCGACGTTTTACCGTACTCGCCGAAACTTGTTCTTCACGGCCGCGATTGACTTCGGCTGCTATTTGTGGCGCTGTTAATTTTCTATTGCGTTTGCTTAATAATACAATTCTCAAATCTTCAGCTTTTGTTGCTTTCCTAGATGCTCCACGACGAACACGATTCTCTATAGTTCCAGTTGTCCGATATCGCTTTATGATGTCATTTACTGTTGAACTTCTCATATTTATTTTTTCAGCAATTAGTCGCCCCGAATATCCTTCTTCAAACAGCGTAATAATGCGTGAACGTTTTTCTACACTGGTAGGCTTGCCACGTGCCATTTTGAAGTAAATTTTCTTAAAACTTTCGCGTAAAAACGACAGATGTACACGTTTAACAGTAAAACGAAGCAAATTTATATCTTTACGCCTGTGATAAATAAACAAGAGTGATACTGCGGTATATTTCCTAAATGTATTGTTCGTTAATAATCCCCAAACGACCCGTTTCAAAAGATCGGTACTTCCGAGAAATTCTTGGAATGATAATAAAAAGGACTTTATTGTGGTTGTCGCAATATTTCTACTTTACATAATAATTTATGGCGTTAACCCCTTAGAAAAGAGTGTATGCTTTCTATGTTTCTAATTTTATGTATTAATAATTGCATACAGTATGATATAATAGGTTTTTATTGTATGACCGAACTTCACTGAACGGCAGTGTACATATTCAATTTATGTTTTGGAGTTATGAATTCTTGTCTGGCACACTAGTATCTATTGTAAGCGAATTTGGTGGATGTTTATTATCTGCTTTTCTGTACTATATATTACCAATATTTATTTAATTTAGGCTCTTCAATTCAGTACATTCTACTTTGTGCGAAACTTCGAAGAAGCTTTCCGTCTATACATATATTATTTATATTTTGCGGTGTGTTAAAAACTTCAATACAAATTGTAGTAGTTATTGCAACATATTTTTTATATACATACTCATTCTTAGTGGAATATCAACCACGCAACTGTCATTAAGCCTGGAACAGACAGATTAAATCGGTGATGCATAATCTTGTCGTAACATAAGAGAATGCCGACCGTTGACCACTAATGTTGTCGGTACCGATATCTTCTCGTTTCATCTAAAGGCGAATACAACAGGATACGTGATAACATGTTCCGTCTCTTCAATATTCCCCACGTTCATCGTGCGAGATGTACGACCGTCGAAGTGCTGTACGATCTTATTACTCGAAACTTATTGAACGCGTGAAAATTGTACTGGAGCGATAGACTCGTTTCGATTACCGAAAAAGTTGAGCGCTAAGCCACTTGTCTTGGAATATAATTGGTAAATCACGTATATTTTGCAGTTGTTCAACTATACGTATCCGCACGTTTCACGTTTCACATTTCACACTCTATCTTACACATTACTTGCTCCTATGTATAGTCAATACCATATAATTTTTGAATTCATGTGATCTCTTACGCTTTTTTATGAACACAACATTTTATTGAAACGGACAATTCACAATAGTTAACATCTAGGCATAATCATTAACACTTTCACTGCAGGGATATTTCAGCGCCACTAAGAATACATGATAACGCGTGCGTTGAAAAAGGGGTTAAAAAGGGTTAAAAAGTATTAAAAGAAGCGAAGGAACAATAGTAAATAATATTAGTAATAATAATAGCGACATCTTAATTATAGCGAGAAAAAAATAATAAAACGACCAATAGAAATAACGAATATTTAAGTTAACGGTTTGGCATTCTCCAAACAATGTCAAAATTATAATTTGACATATGTACGTACGTAAATATAAAGTTACTTGTTCCTTAGAACAAGTAACGACAGTCTGCATTGAAGAATATATAGAAATATGCGGTGCCTTTATGATTGTGGATACTGAGCGACAAGCTATAATTATTGTATATAGTGTAACGTTTTTACGTGGGAAAAAATAGAAAAAATATCGAAATTTTTATGCTTTTGGTATTTGGTTGAAATTTAGAGTCGTCAAATTCGGAAGTAAATCTAAAACACTCTTTCGGCAGTTTAGAATTTATGTTTAAATTGATAAATGAATCTTTGAATAAGATATATAAATTTAAACAACTACTACGTTATTTATCGAAATTCCGCTTCATAAACGCAATGTTTATGTGTTTTTGTCGAAATCCAGCTACTTCTGAATTCTAATTTGAATCGAATAACCGCCTTTTAATTGAAGATTTGTCTAGACATAAGTTATCTGGATGCCAGACTCCAAGTCAGATATAAAATTAGCGTAATTTAAAGCTGTTGTTTAATGACGTTGATGATTGTTTTATTTCCACGGTCACCCTTAATGATTTTTACTATTTAAAATGTATTGTTGTCGAAATACATTTATTTTTGATGTAGTATGATGCGGGAACGAAACTGAAGTTGAGATTCTATGCTCTTTGATAACATTTTGCACCGCATACAACACTACAACGTGAAAATAAGACTCCCCGAATGATTATTAATTGATGAGATTACATTTAGATATTGATAAATTATACACTGAGTATTGTCTTAGAAAGATATCACATTAATTTAGAAGTTTTGGGAAAAAGGAAATGAAATAGAAAAGAAGTTAATGTTTGTCTATTCCACAATTGTCGTTGGCTGGATTTATAATATCCTCCTACCGCCCACACCCCAGAGATAATCAGTCAGAAAGGAGATTTTCGTTTAGAAATCGAGCTTCCTACCACTAGAATTACCTTTACTTTCGATTGGTGGGCAAATTGAAATCACTAGATGAGATGTGTGGATGGTGCTGATGATAGATAACCTCTTGGATATTCATTTATAATATTACAATAGACTTTCAAATGGAAACATTATGTTACTTTTTTAAGCAATTAAGTATATGTAACTCCAAAAATTTCTGTATTTTCTGTTATTTTAAATGATTTCCCGTTATAGATAGAGATATAAAATTAATGATAAATCTGATAACAGCCCTTGGCTTAACAGCGATATTCGGATATCATTTGCTAATTTTAGACGTTTGTACGAACTTGCTGTATATTCTAAAGTGGGGCTACTACATAAACTACAAGAGAGTGTACCAGGACGTTATACGTTCGGCAAAGCAATTTTATCACTGAACCCAACTTCCGCAAACAAATCCAAAACTGTTTGGAGAATTATAAATAACTACGTCTAGCAAGTGTGACAAATACAAAGTAAGATACAATAGTGAATAGCTTTTAGTGAGACTATAGGTGTGTATCAGCTGCAATTGTAAACGTAGATCTCTACAAAGTTCCTTATATTTGATGAGAACGTTGGTCAAAGATTGAATCTTCTAGATGTAGTCTAACCATTAATATAATGAAATACAGCCTGCCGTTATACATATTGTTTTAAATAAATTTCCAAAGTTAACAAATTTTGGTAAATACTAGCTTGCTTATTTTAAATAGAACACTCTGTATATTTCTATGGATTCGAAATGGTTGTCTTAATATTTAGAAGTGTTATTAACTATACTGTTTACCTATCTGCAAAACGCAGTTTTTGACATAATTTGGGATGCAGTATTTATTTCTTTATGCACCCCTGGTAAATTAAAAGAGCGTGCAATATGTTTGCATTTTGGTCTTCGATGAACCTTTTATTTTGTTTTTTTTTTCTTGTTTAAATATTTATTTGTTGTCACTGTTTATTGTTTTGTTATATTCCTTTAGAACAGTTAGTTAGACAACTATTAATAGAGTAACCAGAAAACATAGATTTCGCCCATGTGGAGTAGAGTTATATTAAAGATCAAAAGACAGTTTACAGCGGGAGAGTTAATTTTTCGCACCTTTTCCGATGAGACAACTTTTAGAAATAATAGCATCTTAAATCGACACAATATCAGAATGAAATATAGTAAACAATAACCAAAAATAAACTAGAAAGAAATATAAAATAAAGATTTCCTAGAATCGTAAAACCAATAGATAGGTCGAAAATAATTTTCTTTTTTTTAATTTTCCCACATCCACCTAGATAATTAAGTGTGATTAATTTAGTAATAAACTGACATATCTGAAATAACTGGAAGTTTTAGGTGTTAGAGCAACTATTACATATCGGTAGAAATACTGAGCTCTTCCATTTAATATAAACAAGTTGTTGTCGATCGAATGTTATCCATTTTAATTTACTTAGAACAGCCTGTGTAATGACTGGCCATTTCAATACAGCAGTGAGGTGTCACGTGGCCTATACTAGCTGCCATAGAATTCGATCTTGCGTCAATACTCTCATAAATTATAAAGAACTTCCCAAACACCTAAGAAATTGACATTTTTGAATACATTATATTTCCAATATGGAAATAATGCACAGCTCGTTCTAATTTTTTTTTAAATTAAACTTAGTTGCGCCACACTTAGATAGTTTTTCTGTAAAGTTACAAATATTTGTAAGCTATGCAATGATAATTACTATATGTGTCCATGTGTGTATACGTCAAATTTTAATTTCATCATTGCTTGCACAATAAACTGACTTTGCGAAATTTAGATCATTAAATACACTTTAAAAATACTAATTATAAAAACTTTTATTAAGAAAGGTGGCAGTGTCGTTTTTATGTAAAGGTTTTACTTGTCCGATTCCATTTTGGAAGTGACTAAATTTTTCATTATTAATTCCTAGCAGATTGTTTTAAATGTATTTCTGTACCTTTGCTAAATGCCACCACATAAAGTCGAAAGAAGAATGGAAAAATCATTTTCGATAAAAGTAAAAGCAATACATACGCAAAATATATAAATCTTTATCCAATTTCTCATATTCCGTTTTTAATTTTTTTTTAATATCTTTCAATTTTTAATTTTTTAAAACTATATCATACATACTAAATAGAAGAGAGACAAAAATATATGTTACTAGCAGATCGATTAACTGCTACTTTAAAAATTTTAATACTCACCTCTTGATCACCAGATTTCATTTTATTCTATGTTAATGAAATAATTAGATATCCGCTTTCCCACAACTGCAAGGCTGAAGATTTTCAAAGGGCGTATGAAGCTGCTTCGGTGTACTTACATACAAACGTTATTTAGTCAACTAGTAAACTTGGTAAAATATGGATTAAATCACTTTTCTAGAAAATACGTTTGCCTGGTATTAAAATTTTATTCAAAAGGTAATGCAGCAGTAAAAACCTTCAATTAAATTCATGCTTCTTAACGTTGAAAAAAACCGGAAGCCATAGTTTTTAAAACTAACTTTGATGCCAATTAAACAAGAAGTCAATATTATTTCTCTTACGAGAATTGCCCAAAATTATTACCTGCTATAGACCGCCAAAGTCGAAAACAGGCTTACATTCCACTCGAAGGTCGCAGGTTCTTATGTACGCCTAGTCGATTGTCTTCTAATTGAGGATAAGGATCAGAGTACGCCTTCTACTCAGGAAAGAAGTAAATTCGTGGTTAGCCTGTTAATGCGCTGTTGCGTTAGCCATTCTTTAATATACAATTTCATCCGGTGCATAAAGCGTTATAATACCCACCGTATAC
>LR737384.1:18885665-18998812 GCA_902655005.2 Marronus borbonicus
TAAGTGCACAGTGGACTTGAATATCTCTAAAGGATGACATTTAGAAAATTACATGAGCTAAATTCTCATTGCTGGGTAATCTTTTTGCTGGAAGAAAATTGTGTTGCAATTGATGATTAATGAATCAATAGTAAGATAATATTTTGAAGGTTACCGAGGTTGAAATATTGGTAATTTCTTGTAAGTTCTTATAAAGTTCTATTCTACGGTCTATAATATTTCGAGCTAAAAATAACAGCTTTTTGTCTAACGCATAAGTGTACATTGAGTCCATCAATAATTGCTTGTAATATCCAATTATCTGGCAAGATTTCTTCTTATTTCAATTAATGATTGTTCCGTTGAATAAATAATTCCAACAGATCGAATGGAAAGTTTCACGACAGTGCAGAAAACATCGAGCAAGATTTATTGCATGGACGACAGCGTGATTGACGTTGAATACAAGCGATGTGAGAATCTTGCGAAATCAAATATAAAATATGTTATTTGTATGTAAACCTTTGAAATGTAAATCGTTTCTTTTATGAATAAGAACGTATTCGAAAATATTCATAAGGTACCTGGTCGCATATGCTTCTGTATGCTCGTGTATTTAAACATAACATTTCGAAAATTCTTATATAAAAATACATATGTACTAGTGTACTGCAGCGGATTTATTAGGAAGAAAGCGTGCTTAATACGGTGATGCTTACCTTTGGCGAAATGCATGTATTACCGTTTTTGAAATACAACATATTTCATTTTATTAAGTAAATAATTGTTTAATGTAAACTTATCGAATGTCCCCATAGATCTTCGTACAACAAATTCCACGTTTCTAACTCGTCTTTATTTGGAAAGGTTAAAAAACCTATTAAATACTACCCACAAATAGTAGCAGCGGAGGAACAACTTTTACGCAAGGCATAAAATAATTGCTACGTCCTAGAGCTTGATATAATTATATAAATTACTCTAAGATTATACGCCGCTTGTAGTTTAAGTATGACTTCGGTAAAAAAAGGCAAGAATTCCATAAACTGAAAATGAAGTGGAATCTATTTAATGTCATCAATATCTCTGTACATGCAATTCCAGTTTAGCGATTCTCCTAGCGTTAAATACAAAATGAGCAGCATACGTACTTCATAATGTTTTAATGTTACAAATTCGGATTAAGTAAACACGTGAACTTCTGATTTTACATTATTTGCAAATGCTGTCACGCTGAAGGTTTATATTTGAATACACTATAAGGAAAGCATCGGCCATACATCTAATATCTCCGATAACACATCTATTCCTATATACTATATAGGATAGTGATGACTCCGAAAGCAATTTTGGAACGCCTTCAAGAAAATTACCAAATGAAATTGGAGAGATGGTTAAGTAGCGTTTACATAGCACAGTGCGAAATTATCGGTAGTAATAGCGCAAAGTTATTTGCAATATTCTGCAATATTCTGCAATAGTTCTTCAAATAATTTCATGACATATTGACAATGACACCTCGGTTGAGATTATCTTAATTTGTGAGTTAATAACATCAATAACTTCTTTTGTATTGGATGGAATGACACAGAAACGTTATATTAGCAGTTTCTACAAAAATCGTGAAATCATGACAAACAAATTTTAAAACAAATGTGAAAAAGAGAACACGCTGATGGGTACCTCCCATCAACATTCAAAATAAACAAGGAAACCAGAGATCATACCAAAGACTATTTAAATTTAATTCGGGAAATCTTGATCCTAATTCCTTTTTCTTATATACAGGAATGAATTTTGATTTATTTAAAAATTTTGTGAGAATAGTATAAACAAATCAACGATTCGTTAAATATTTCTTAAAAAAAAACTGAAGCGCTGTGGATCATACTACGCTCTGTTTACTACATACTTACACGAGGCAATCTCCTAATTGTATAGGTGTAATAGAAGGCATGCACGTTCATGTAAAACAACGTAATAATGCTATACAACTATAAGACAACTTTTAATATTCCATTTGCTGTGCACGATGTAAATTATAAAGACATTAAGGCGAATTACTAAACTATGGTGGCAACGCTACAACGTTAAATTACACCGAAAATTTTGATGAAACGGACCGAAAGACTTTTAGTTGACAGAGATATTTACTGTAGAAATTTCTGACATTAATTTGATGAGAGAAGAACGGCAGATAAAAGTAGTTAATATAAGTCTTGCCTACGACTGTCGTTGGCTGGACTTATATTAATGTTATTATTTTTACGCCCCTTAGATATTCGGCTAAAAACAGGAATCTTTCTATAGGGATCGGGCTTTCTACCAACAGATGGACCCTTATACCCGATAGGTGGACAATGTGAAATGCCAAAAAAAGGTGTGAATATAGTGTTGGTGACAACTAACCTCGTTGCTGTTTATTTGTAACATTACAATATATATCTACATTTAGGTGATCGAAATAGGTACTAGAAATAGACATATTAAACTCATATTACGCTGGTTTACATCCAAATTGAGAATCCTAAAATGTAATAAATACAGGGCGTTCTATTTAAAATAAAAAGTGAGTCCTTGGTTCGTTACTTACACTGTATATTTAGAAATATTTTTTATGGTGTTTATTACATTATCTGAGAATTTTGACCTTCTGGTACTTACATACTGGGCACAATACACAATAGCAATAGCACAATTACAGAAAATTGGGATATAAGCAGAAATATGAATCTTGTGTGTATTTTTCCTGTACTGCGTACACGCGTACATAATGTTAGTAATTCTGTTTTTTCCATTCACATGCCTCAGATTTAATTGAAAATAATTTTTAAGCTTTCAAAATATGTTACTAATAAAATTTGAAAGCATACACACCCAAAATCGATGTAAAGAAAACAAGTAAAGATCGTTTAGTCATTTTAAAAGCGATCATCGGCCAATAAACACAAAATCTGCTAATTTAGTTAAATAAAAAATAATCCATTAACTTTGGATACGTTTTAAAGTATGTAGGTTAATGTTTAGGTATTCTCTGGAGAGCGATGAAATGCACCGCATCTGCTTTTAAAATTCGCATACTTAAAGATGCAGCGTATGTATGTGTATATGTACATAAGTTAAAACGTTTTGCAATGTAAATAGTCTTCATAAATAAACTACAGCAGAATAAATCTTAAGTGACGTCACTGGGTGTCCTAAGAACTATTTGTTGAAGGACTTTCCGTTTTTTTTTGTTTATAAAATATTATTTCGGTTATTACGCAATTACAATTAATGTGTTTTACAGAAAACCTTCACTCTTGAAGTTGCCTATTTATGTCGCTGCGGAAAATATGTTGCTTATAAAACATACGTTAATATTCCACGTGATTATGGAAAACAGCTTACAAAAATTGTCCAAAATCCAAAATAAATAATAAGTAAAGGGTAGTCTGAAATGTTTCCAGCCTAACACTTGGTCAAATTTAGTTTTATTTCAAAACGCGGTCTCCTTGTAATTCTACAATACACCTCTCCCAGCGATGTTCCCATTCTTTTTAAGTCGTTCAAATAATAGTTGGTATCTTGTTCTGCAAAATAGACGTTTATGAATGTGATGGGCTCCTCGTCCAATAAGAATCTTTGAAACTTTCAGCATTGAAAACAGAAAAAAGTCACTGAGGTGCAGATCTGGTAAATTGGGTGGGTGATCTATCAATTCGAACCTCAATTCGTGATTTTGGCCATGGCGACTATTAAAGTATGACACAATGCGTTGTTTTGGTGGAAAAAATCTCCTTTTTCTTCAAATTCGCAATTCAACAATCCGCAATTCATGCCTTCAGCCTGTCAACTAATGATGCGTGGTATGTTCGCGCTATTGCTTTTTCTTTTTCAAGATAGTCGATTAACACAACTCAGGCTTCAGGAGTGCCATGGTGCATCCGAGTTTTGTCTACGGTTATTAGTCGGCGCCAAAACTCCGATTTATTTCGGTTCAGTGAGGTTTTAGAAATGTTCATAATAATAAGTCTTTATGACCCAACACGTCTAAACTCAATAACAGGCAGATGCAGATGACACGCAACTATACTTTTCATTTTCATTCGTCAGGTAGTTAATCATTTTATTTGCTTGAAATATCTACAAAATATCAACTTATCCAGACAAGTTAAAGTTGTTATTCAGACCAAGAACCGCCTCTCGAATGTGGTCAAGATAACTGTAACAACTATTGGAATGTCCGTAACGAAGTGGCACACTTAGGAGAATCCCTTGCTTTATCCAACCTATTCTTCTGTATCCCTGTATATCTGTATATCATGTCGATTTAAAAAAGTCATATACAAAACTTTTAGAATGGATGTTTATAACGCCTCTAGAAGATTAAGGATTTCGTTATCTTTTCCAAAATATACAACTGCCCCGTTCCTTACCCAGGAACTTTTGCAATATTCGGGTGGCGTTTCTAAGAGTGAAACGAGTGTTGTTTGAAAAACGTTCTCAACGTGTGGCTTCTTGAATGATTGTGGTTGCCTCTTACTGCTACTTGTATTTAGCTGTACTCTTTAAGTTGTCTTTTTTGTACTACATACAAAATTTTTTTCATACAGGTTTTTATAGTTTTTTTTTTTTCTGTATTGGTATAATATAGAAGACAGATAGCTAATTGTAATTGTTTGTACTAATACAGGTGCCGAAAGTGCATATCCCTAAATACGTCGAATATTATACCTTTTATACATACATGAAGATCAATCCTAATGCAAAAATGTGAATACTACAGGTTGCTCTAATACTAGCCTATTGTCATGTAAGGAATATACTTAATCTTCATACAAATATTAGCTTAGCTAGCGTATTATCATTTACTCTAGGAATGTTTCAACGACTTTTTCTGGATATTAACAACTTTTCAACTTTCAAAACATCCTATTAAGCGGTCATTTTAGAGACGCTTTCTTTACGTTCTGCTATGCCTGAAGGTGTATTGCCACATGCTCATTGAAGATACTTACTTAAATACATATAATAGGAACCTACATGCGTTACTCTTTGGAAATGTATCTAAATTACAAACTCGACCGTTGCTTTAAAATATGCTAATTAGGCATGAACAACAGGTTACCTTCTTCACCTTGTAATGTGTTACCGGTATATAACACTGTAATTTCGTCGACATGTTAACGTAATATTAAATATTAACTCCCTTGTCATTTCCATTCATTTTTAGTTCACATATATGACTTCACTCAGATACAATTTAGGATAAGAATATCGTGTTACATCTTCATGAAAGATTCAGAAGTAAACGAATGCTAAGTACACAAATTATTGTTTACATTGGTAACATTGCAATAGGATATGTACTTTCATTGTACACTGCCGTTCAGTGAAGTGCGGTCATACGATAAAAATCTATTATATCACACTGTATACATTATTAATACATAACATTAGAAAAATATTAAGCATACACTCTTTTCTAAGGGATTAAAGCCATAAATTATTATGTAAAGTAGAAATATTGCGACAACCACAATAAAGCCCCTTTTATTATCATTCCAAGAATTTCTCGGAAGTACCGATCTTTTGAAACGGGTCGTTTGGGGATTATTAACGAACAATACATTTAGGAAATATACCGCAGTATCATTCTTGTTTATTTATCACAGGCGTAGATATAAATTTGCTTCATTTTACTGTTAAACGTGTGTTGGTGTGCATCTGTCGTTTTTGCGCGAAAGTTTTCAGAAAATTTACTTCAAAATGGCACGTGGCAAGCCTACCAGTGTAGAAAAACGTTCGAAAAGAAAAGGATATTCGGGGCGATAAATTGCTGAAAAAATAAATATGAGAAGTTCAACAGTAAATGACATCATAAAGCGATATCGGACAACTGGAACTATAGAGAATCGTGTTCGTCCTGGAGCATCTAGGAAAGCAACAAAAGCTGAAGATTTGGGAATTGTATTATTAAGCAAACGCAATAGAAAATTAACAGCGCCACAAATAGCAGCCGAAGTCAATCGCGGCCGTGAAGAACAAGTTTCGACGAGTACGGTAAAACGTCGACTTCAACAAGCGGACCTTCATGGACGCATTGCCATTCGAAAACCCTTATTACATCGGGGCTACAGAACAAAACGGCTACAGTGGGCCCGTTCTCATCTAGATTGGTCGTTAGATGATTGGAAACACGTGCTTTGGAGTGACGAATCAAAGTTTGAGGTTTTTGGGCAAAATCGACGAGTTTATGTCCGAAGATCTAAAACCGAAAAGTGATCCCGAACTGCATTGTGCCAACAGTGAAGCAAGGGCGTAGTTCTGTGTTGGTGTGGGGATGTTTCTCCTTTGCTGGGACGGGAGATTTATGCAGAGTGCAGGGTGTAATGAGGAAGGAAAATTATTTTGCAATACTCCAGAATCATGCAGTGCCATCAGGATTGCGTATAATAGGCCGTAACTTTACATTCATGCATGACAACGACCCAAAACACACTGCGTTAGTGTGTAAGAACTATCTAAAGGAGCAAGAAGAACAGCACACCCTGAAAGTAATGACATGGCCCCCACAAAGTCTAGATTTGAACCCTATAGAGTTGTTGTGGGATGAACTGGACAGGAGGATCCGAAAAATATGCCCAACTTCACAAGAACCTTTATGGAATATTCTGCAACATGAATGGATTAATATTCCACAATCCATTTTAACAAAACTTATCGAAAGAATGCCTAGAATAGTTCGAGCGGTGATTAACAGCAATGGAGGTTTTTTCGATGAAAAAAAAATATAATGTCCAGTATGTTATATTAGGCCAGAATAACTCTTTATTTATTTATTTTTGTCTTTTTTACCTGTACATACAATAAAATTGCATTTTCTTTTTAGTTTCGTTTGTTTCTGCAACCTTTTCATTTTTTTACCAACCGACCGAACTTCTCTGAACGGCAGTGTACGTGAATATAATATATATAAATGAATAAAATGTGAAATGTGAAGGTCAGCTATGGAATTACAGCTGTTAAAATACATGTAATTCTGGGAAAATTGTTAAATTCATCTATTTACATTATTTGGAATGTAACTTTGTTTGCTTTGTGTTGCTTTAACCGAAAGTTTTACGAATAGGTGATGTGTTTCAGGTGCAACAGCTACCGATTTTCAAACAAAATTTTTAATTATATAATAGATCTATACAGATTAAACAATATTACAATTAAATCTTCATATACTATTAAGTCGTTTACCCTAGTAAAGTTCCAGTAACTGAGAATAATAACCCCAAAAGAGAAGTCAATCACAATGTCGATGGTCAATGCCATTAACGCCATGTAGAGTGATATTCGCTCAAGTGCCGTCCGAAAAATCTACGTCAAAGCGTTCCTGTTTCAGGTCCATTTTCAATTATTTAGCGGCTTATTCTCTCCCTTTTCTCGTCGTTTTAACTAGGTAAAATTAACTCCAGTCAACAATGATCCCGAAAGAATGACTAGATAACTTATCTAGTTTATTTCCTTCGTGTCCTTAAAGTAAGAAAATGTAACATTTTCCTAGAAACATGTACAGTATAAATTCTGTTAATTTTGCAAATTAAATATCACTCGGTAGGAAATCCGGTAATAAATGTCCACATCGAACGCTTTGCTAACCTCTAATGATTAGGTGTTAGATCGCGGACTCTTATGACATATTACAGTCTATAATATGGTATCCTTAAAGAAAGGACATTTTAGTTGACTGAAATCTGATTGGAAGAATTTAAAATGTTGTCACTTATGAAATGTGTGTCGTAATTAGCCGTGGTTTTAATTCGAGTCGTCTTCGTGAGGTATTTAGGTAAATGTTTAAGTTCAAAAGTAACTTCAAATGTTGTAATGTTCGAATTATAATTCAAGTGCTAGTTCAATTTAAATTAGATTATTCAAAAGGACAGAGGGTTGTCTTACGTGACGCATTACGTTACCTGAGAATAGGCGTTAACATTAAATTTTGAGGATAGCTTTTATTCTATCAATTTAACTTTTGTAAAACGTTATTTTACATTTTTTCTAACTGCTGAGAGAATGTCCAAAAGACGTTCAAGGATCTATTGTCCGTCAAAATGGATTTACTTATTTAAAAAATACATTATTAATAACATTAAAATATCTTTTCTCTATAGTAGTAAATGTCGTTAAAGGTGGCTGTTAAGGCTTTTTTTTACATTAAACATGATCGAATGCTTTCACCTTCTAGAAGGCTATAAAATCAATTCATCAAATTTATCACGTTGACAGTGATATATAAAAATCGACAGACATCCTGACTAAAACGTTTGTATGTAGTGAAGCAACATAACATCTGTCGGTTTTATTCTACTGACTTAAATTTCAAAAAGTTATGGCTCTATAAAGCATAATAGCATACAGAAAATGTTGGTCTATCGATATTTTAATCTTAAAAAATATGAACCAGCATAAATGTTAAGTGGTCTAAATAATAGTAATAATAATAATTATAATAAACTTTATTCACCCAACAAATTTAAGAAAAATCCAATTATAGGACAAAATACAAAATTAGAATTCACTGCAAAATTAAACAAATATAAAAAAAAGAAAACTAACAATTGTTACCATTATTTCCTATATTCCCTAGCGTAAAAATACAAAAATATCTGAGATCTATTAGAAAAAAAGAAATTTTAAATCAATAGAAAATACATCACTTTCAGAAAGATTACTTATTTAGGAATCCAAAAACAAAAAAAGAAAAATAACAAGGGGCAATGACAAACTTTTTTTATAGATAAGGTTTAGTATTAACCAGTCAACTGGAAACTCTAGTAGTAAATTTTGGCGTTCTGATCCACAGACATAAATATTACCGAAAGAGAAAGATATAACTATAGGTTTAAATTGGTGAAGCTTTATTACAAATACGTGCGCTTATTGGATTAGGATTTGAAGTCCAGTGAGATGTAAACATCCATTTTTAAGTACAACGGAAGTACTGGCTGTACAGCTTGAGGCAACGGTGGCAGATGGCAAATAATGCTGCGAATTGTAACCGATCACAAACTAAGAGAGCATTCGCATACTCTATGCTTCATCAGAGCAGAGCAATTAGGATACGTGAAATATCCAGTGAACGCGATTATGCTTTCACCGTGTGCAACCAATTTTAGCAACATGCAACTAATTTTGATTGAAATAATTTGTTGTAACGTTTTATAGATTACAACTATGCAAACTACTGTTTTTCTTGTTTGTTGGATATTCCACATTACCTAATTGTTCTTTCCTAATGAAAAATAAGTAAAGTATACGAAAGTTTAGAAATTCATTAGAGGAAGGCATTTATTTTGTATTCATCTGCAATCCTCTGTATTGTTTTCGATCTTGTCTCGTTGTCCATCCAACGTTATTTCAACCGTGTGACTTAACCTGTTTTCCGATAGCGATATTCTTGAAGTGTCTTAGTAGTAGTCGTTAGTTTTCTCGAAAGGCCTCGGCGTGTGAAGTAACTTCAACGACTATAGTTCTATCTTTACTAACATGTAGTTTAATATAGTTTCCTTTCTTTCTGTTTGCTGTTTTTTAAGATAGCTTATGTGTTTGCATACATAGAAAAAGAGAAAAATAAAAACTTCCTAGGCGAATTTGGGCTGAATGTTTTATTGTGTCCATGTTACTTACAGCCAGATTATTACATCAAATCTAATTTCTGAATTCACTTGTTGCTGACGTAGGCGCTGTTTTATTACAGGAAAATTTCAAAATTAATCAAAACCTCGAAGGTATCCATAAAAATTTACATGAATTCACTAATAGTTTACCACCACCTGCACTGTGGTTGGTCTGTTTTATTGATACAGCGCCATAGTAGTGCCATAATTTGACCTGTGTATAGTTTTGCCCTACACCAATTATTAATTTTACCTTACACCGCTATGTGAACGGTCGTATTTAATTTCGTTGGTTATGTGAACGTTCCTTAACACTTTCCCAAAAATTCTAGGTACCTATAACGGGTAATCAATTAATTCATTAAAAACTCACTCTATAGGATAAAACATTCTTTTTCTTATACTTTTTTTTTTAAGTTAACATGCTTCGTGAGCATAAATTACATCCCAATAAGTGTACAAAATTTCATTTCAACTTCCACCATTTGGTAGAACTATATCCCTATATTATATCTTACAGGAACAAAAGAAATGCAACAACTTATTTAAAGAGAATAAGAAAAAGTAAGCATTGTTAATCATCTATGAAGCGTGTAATGGTTGTAAATGAAGAGATAAATCGCTGGAATTTCCATTCCCGGAATAATCAATATTCCGTTCGAAAGAGCTTTTGACTTTACATTTAATTCGACGTAAAACCGACGTAGATTAAATGGACAATATACAATAACAAGGATTCCTTTATCCTACGCCGAAAGTGCCATACTATTCTAAGAAAAATGGCCCAATAACAGAAAAACTAGTAACCACGTAACATCTGTCACGCGGTAATGTGAAGAATTCCGTGTAATGTTGTAATTACAACACTTTATTTATGTATAGGATAAATATACCCAATTGCATCTAAATTCTATATTTACAACGTTAGAAATTATTCTGTGGATGTAACATACTAAACCGCATACTTTAGAAATCAAGTGAACCTTTTGCATATAAAATGCATAAATGCATTAAATATTGCTGTTGTAAAAACATTTGCAACAATAATATGAATTACACTGCTTTTGAGCCCCTTAAAAATTGATCCAAACATGTTTCAATCACCGCGTGTTCTTTTGTAGCACGCTGTTTTGTTCAAACTAATCACGATTGGTAACCCTCTTACTCCTCTGGATCAACGAATTTATGTGATTCGATAAAGCAATCGTATTTGACTAATAATTCTATCAAAAATTAGAAAGGATTGAATGTGAGCTTAGAGATTTTAGTTAACTGAATCACATTCAAACGCAGCAGTTTTTTTTGTAATATTTTTGGAATCTTGATCGTAAGATCATGATCTAAGGATCATCACTATCACAGAGCCGCCACCAAGTGTTTTGACTTCGTTAACGGTAGCTGCAGAGTGGCGTTTATGTGAGCGTCGGTATGCGCGTGACACATCCAATGTGGAATATGAGTCGGTCTGAGTTCGATTTGAAGATCTTTTGCTGTGGATGTACAAAAGCGTAAGGAATATAGAACTAAAAGCCTCAGGCAACTCAACTTTGCAAATTTAAACAAATAACTGTATTTGATAACAAGAGAAATGCCCATGGTAACCCACTTATTTAAGACATTCTATATAAGACATCAAGTTTCCACCTAACACTCAGTGAATTTATTGTTAAAACAGGACTTTAGCACATCAATGCCCGATTAACATTAGTACATACCTTACTATTTTTCTACGTTCACTGTAAACTATAAGCTGTGCAGACTCGACCAATTTATTGCATAAACAAAACACTATGTATATGTAAATCTCTGTCTATCGTTCAATAATTAAGTTCCTTTTATATGTGAATGTGCATTATCTCCACAATCTGCTTAATTACTGAACAGTATAACATTAATTAATCTGTTTTTAACAGTATTGCTCCTGGTTGTACTTATACCATATAAACTAGCTATCAGCTAACTGCTTTAAATATACCGTTCTGTTATGATCTACCATAAATTCATCTCTATTTCTTATGTAGGTACTATTATACACTAAACAACAAAATCAAACGTATAACATATGCGTTTATAGCAGTTGGACAAAAAGTAAATAATTGCAATTACACCATAAGTGTGTAATGTGTACCATAGGTGATGCATTAATTTTGCTGTTTAGTGTACTTTACTAATCTGATAGACTACTAAGATCAAGTTAAAAGTAGGAATAGATAATTAAATACTTGAAAATATTGTGCATCTACGCTGAATCAAAGGATGTGGAAATATCTTCCAACATTTTTTTATCATAAATGGAAAACGCTATATATTCTTACTCTGACTCTGAAGCCTCTTAGCTTAAGAATTCTAACAACACACAAAATTGACTAGCAAAAAGTGCCAAGTTTAAATTCTGTGGGAGAGATAGTATGCTAAACAGTAAAGCATCGATACGCTCCCCATTACACAAATTAATTAATTAAAGTTGGAACAAGCTTTTTAAAACTTCATAGATTCCCTTCGTAAGATGGAATAATATGAAAAAGAGATTTTTAATTCTAACATGCCTTATTCTTTCCCTACTCTAAAAAGATACTAGATACTAGATAGATACTAGACACAGTATCTACTTGTACCTTAAAACCAAAACTAAAACATAAAAGATAGAACCTCGCCACATTAAAAAAAAACGCATTTGAACTTCCTTTTGGGGTTTGGCGCAGTAGAACTTACACAGGTATACTACATTGTTTTATTTTTGTTTTGTTTTTTCTTTAGGAATTTTCGTAGTCCGAAAATAAATGGAATATTATTAAGATAAGAAAGTTGGTATCACTTCCAGTTGAAAAATATTAAAGTGCCGACAACCCCAAAAGTTACTTCATAATCCATAGAAATGGACTTGTTTTTTTATAAGTGCGTTAGCTTTCGGTATTCATAAGTTAATGTAAGGAGAGGGGGATACCTTAGAATCGCACTGCTTACATAAACATAAGAAACTTTCATCTCCACTTGTTTGTATTTGAAGAGAAGAATCTCTAACGACGTAATAATCTGGAGATAGCAGATATGTACCGTCTGTCAAATCATCATTAAAAACAGAAAGTGCTGCAGAGGCATGCAACAAGTAATTAATATTTTTGAAATACCCAACAATCACCCATGTAATTTTAATAGGGCCTTTATTGCATACATGTGCCAACATTAAATTTTATGTTATATAATGGAATGTTCAATAACAACACCACAATGCACACAATGCTTCATTTTGCGATGAAAGTAAGAATAGATGCATGTTTACACAATAAAGGTTTTATTGATAAACAATTACATATATTT
Source organism: Marronus borbonicus (assembly GCA_902655005.2). Lineage (NCBI taxonomy): Eukaryota > Metazoa > Arthropoda > Insecta > Coleoptera > Scarabaeidae > Marronus > Marronus borbonicus. The sequence goes on from LR737384.1 coordinate 18,898,616, forward strand.
GAAATGCCAAAACTTGATTAAAATGAAACAAGCTATTAATTATCTAATGGAATTAAGAGCTGAACAATTACCAGTTGGTTTAATAATGTTGAAATCACATTTAGCCGATTATATGGTAAATAAGAAACCCGTTACGATTGAAATGGTAGAAGAGATAAATAAAGCAAAAATTAACTTGTTTAGAAGGAAAGAGGATAGTTCAACTACCATGGCAGAAGGTGCGTTTTCCATATGGGCTTAAAGAAAGAGATTATCCATGAAATATATAATATACTATCAAAAATTTATCTTGTTCCAAATAAAACTGTAAACCCACAAAATCTTGGTTGTCAACAATCACAGACCAGTTCTTGTCTTGGTAAAAAAAAATTCGCACCGAATTTTCTTAACGGGAGAAAAGACATTTTCTAGCTGTAAGAAAAAGTTACCGTATGTAAAAAAATCAAGTTACATCTTCCCACAAATAAAAAAGACGCATTAAACAAAAGTAATTAGCTTGCTTCGTTGACTGACAGATATTTCCAGGAAAGAAATATTTTTCTTCCGTGTCTCAACTTTTTAGACTGAATGCACTACCAATATCTTTGGTATTACTTAAAAACGCCGACTGACTTTGTGATATCTTGGTGGTGCTTTCCTTCATTATTCTGTTGCAGTATTATAGGTCACCAAATATTATGTAGAAACTACTTCGATTGCTGGATAAAACGTGAAGAGAATCTTCTATTAGCTTGCTTCTTTCCTCCCACTATCCCATGATCCTGATGGGATTTGCTAAAAACTGCTTTTTTTATGTGAATATCCACCACAAGTCACCGCGGCAAGTGGTGACATAATTCTCTTCTCCCACCCCGTAGAATTAATACGTAGGTAATAATGATATTTTTTGAGCTACTAGTTTGAATAAATTTGTAGCAATTTGTTCCTCATGTTAATTGATCATCGATAGCGCTGTGTACTAATACTGCCCTTAATCATTGCGACCTAAATAGATCTATTGTAACTATTAGTCTAGAATCTCTCTTTTTCAATTCAGTAAATGTTAAGAATGGCCTACTAAAATGTTGATGTGACAATATGACAATGACAATACATTTGCATAGAATGCGTTCTGCCGCCTTCAGATCTACTTGGCATAGTCGACAGAACTAATCTTGATCTTTTAAGAGGCACGTAAATTATTTATAGTTATGTTTAAATGTTGTTAAAACGGAGAGTTTTCGGGCGAGGAGGGAAAAAATCATAGAGTCATGCCACAAGAATGTTTCAATACTATAATTATTTGAATGGCAGATATTAAAAGGCTTTGGCCTCTAACATCTAAGATGTGAATATCTATAAAGCATCGAACTGTATAATTTAAATAAATTATAATTGCTAATTTTATAATTTTATGCAACAATTATAACTTAGGATATGACCTACTTCACAAAAGTATTGTACAACAATGGGATAATGTTTGTGCAAGAATATGTAGCTATACAAACCATACAACAGCAACAAATCAACTTAATTTGGTAAATGAAGGGAACGTTGGCTTTCGGAACGCACTTTCCGCTGCTAAACAATCAATGGGTAATTGAATTTGCACCGTAACAGAATGCATGGTAATAATGTAGCGTGTAAAAAGAAACTATTAATTAATCTTGAAAACGAAGAGCGTTTTAAAATGTTTTGATTTATTATCCTCGGAATCAACAATATACTATCTAGAAGTAATTAATAATGTGAGACTCAAGATGTGCACAAATATCCACACGCGTTAGCGATACGTTACTCATAACTTTTCTATTAACTGTATGACCTTATTTTAAGGAAATTATTGGTTTCTTTAAAATATAATTTTAAATATAATTAGGTAAAATATAAGATTGAGTAACCTTTTTTTTAGTGAGATGCTTTGTATTATACATTGATTTTTCAATTAACCATACTTAATAATATATATATAATATTAATAATTATTATCATGTAAAATTTAAATAGATAAATAAATAAAATGTAATAACTTGAGTGTAGGCTTTCACGACCATAATCCATAGTAGAAATGTCTCTCGGGTCATGTCGTGTAGTTAATATTTTACTTGACGTTTCGCTGACCATGCGGTCAGCTTCTTCAGAACATTTCTAAAGACTGATAATTAAAAATCGAACAGCAAAACTAAATTAAATAATTAATAACTCGCAATGTCTACATTTGACTTGATAAAACCAAATGCGTGTTAGCACACTTCTCACAAGCTTGTTGCAAAATTCGAAGGTTCCAGATTTATTTTAATTAATAACCGTTCCGTTCCGCTGAATCGCGTCGTTCGTTGTATGACGACTCCGTAGTGTTAACTTCCACGTGTTGCTGATCTTGTATCCATTTTCGCGATTGAAGTTGTTGGTGTTCTTCATTATTTCTATGGACTCGCGTATTATCCTCGGGTAGTAGTGGCTGGTCCTGGCTAATACTTTAACGTCGCTGTAGCTTATGCGGTGGTCTCCTTGTTGGTGCAGGTGTTCTGCTACTGCAGATTTTTCAATATGCCTAAGGCGTGCGTCTCTCTCGTGCTCTTTCACTCTGCACTGAATACTCCGTCCTGTTTGACCGATGTAGCTTTTTCCACATTGGCATTTCAGTTCGTATATGCCTTTTGCTCGTAGTTTTGGTAACACGTCCTTATTTGGAGGGAGTAGCTGGTCGATTTTGGTCACCGTGTTGAAACGTGTGGCGATGTTTTTCTCCCCTAGTGTCTTTTTTAGCCTGTCGGTGACTCCGGCTATGTATGGAAGGTACGCGTATCCTGCTGGTTGTTGTTGGTCTTCGTCTTTTCTCTGCTCTCGTGGCTTCCTTATATCTTTTGTACTGTAGCCGTTCTTCTGCAGAGCGTTTTTGACGTGTTGTATTTCGCTATTCCTGTGATGTTCGTCGCTGATTTTCTCCGCTCTTCTTCATAAAGTGTTGATGAGGGATCTCTTCTGTTGAGGATGGTGGTGAGATGTTGCATGCAGGTATCAGTCTGCGTGGGTCTTCTTGCGGTATACACTGTGGCCCAGTTTGCTGCTGTCATTGCGCTCCACTAGGACATCTAGGAATGGTAAGGTGCCGTCTTCTTCGATTTCCATGGTGAAGTTAATGTTTGCGTGTTGTCTGTTGATGTGTTGCAGGAATTCCTCTAGAGTTTTTGGTCCGTGTGTCCATATGACAAAAGTGTCATCTACATATCTGTCTTCAGTCTTTAGAAATCTTCTGAAGAAGCTGACCGCATGGTCAGCGAAACGTCAAGTAAAATATTAACTACACGACATCACCCGAAAGACATTTCTACTATGTAATAACTTGACAAGAAGCGTCAAACGCTTATTACTTCTTAAAAGAAAAAGAACTTTAATAAAAAAAATAATTGTTCTATAGTTTATTATAATAAATATATTCCACAGAAATTTGTTTTTCTGTTCCCTTTGGGTAATATCAGATTAAATCTAGTATCACTAAATTTTTTCATTTAGCTATCAACAAAGAATAAATCGTGTCATTCTATTTCCTTTCAATTGTTGAATGAAATGTTTACGTTTACAACATTTAAGTCGATAGCTTGCTGAACTAACTTCAACTATTCTTCAGCCCCAAAAGCTTGTCTACTGTCAGTTTTAGCAATAACTATTGCATAGCTTGTGCAATCCATTCTTTCTGCATATCTTTATATCTTTATATTGGGACTTCGAATATCTTGATAGGAAAAAAGAAAGGTAATGAATATGAAAGTTGATTTTTAAATGAAGTTAATTTTTAAATGGTCTAATTTGAAGGGTTTGCTCAACCGTTCCGTGTTCCGTGCTAACTGTTGCCTACCACCCTTCCTTCTCCGGAAGAAGCCCCATATGATTGTGGGCAAAACGTCGAGTTTTCGAGTTTTTAACTAACCATGACACGGACCAAACCCGGAACAAGTTTAGTTTTAACTGATTCTGGCCGTGGAAGCCCACGCTATTAATAAAAAAAATTCTTTACAAAATGCTTGAAAATGTTGAACAAGTCAACGAAACGTCGCCAAATACGAACAATAAAATATACAAACCCAAAATAAAGAGGTTTTCTTTAAACAGGCCTATAAACCCAAATAAGAATTTAATTCCTAATCAGCTACAAAGGTTAAACTAAAAATCAAATAAGAATTTAATTAATTTAATGTAGGGTTTGTGAAATACGAGAATGTTTCAGAAACACTCTAGTACAAATGAGTATTAGAAAATCGAAACGAGAAACTAACCTGATATAGCGTTCCAACACATATAAACACTATGTTTATATGATCTCATCTTACCGCTCGAACCAACACACGTGATTCGACTCAAATTAGAATTCAAGCACTTTGAAATTGGAAACACAATCGAATGCGTGTTACCTGGATGATTATTAGACACAAAAGTCAGAAATTTTATTAGCGTCCCCTCTTTTATTTAATTATGATAGCAATTGTTTTAATCACAGCAAATTTTGATAATTTTAGCTTTCCAAGTTCTGATGCTCTTATTTTTAGAAGTAGCCTAATGCAAGTGATGCAGGGACGCAAATTTTACTGACTAACAAGACGATTATCTAACGAACAATAATTAATTTACGAAATTACATTAAGATACGCCTAAAATTATTCTAAAGATTGTGTAGGGAAATTTTGCATTAAATCGGATGTTTTAGGTTGTGAGGAAATTAAACAGAAGGGAATTTATTACCCGTTTCACCACTACCTAGCCTCCCTACTATCTAGATGCTAGCAGATAAAAAGAGCTGACGCCTCTGAAAAGGAGCGCACTGCCAGCAGAGCGAACTTAACTTTGAACGAGTTTAACCTCGTCGATCTTTTTTTCTACCTTTTTTCTAACTTGCTACTTTCTAAACGGCAGGCACGCGTTTCTTGGCAGTAGAGGGCGCCAAGAAATGTCGTGTTTGTCGTTTTGAAAGTTGTGGTATTAACTGCGAGGCAACAGCGATAGAGGGTAGAGATAACAAATATTTTCGGAGCCACGCTGATGACGTCGGGTAGGCAGAAAAACAACGGAACAACGAACTGTAAATGAAATGATAACATAACATTAAACAATATTGGCCTTATCCAGTGATATTAATATTTATAATGCAGAATTAAAGAGCCCAAAGGCACTCTTTTTGATCTTTTAGCATAATTTGTATTTGTCCTAATATTATGGGTTTCCAGAATTTGTAGTTAATTCAACAGTTAGAAAAAATTACAACGATTCTAGTATTGACGCAACTTTAATACTGATTATTTTCAGTCGGATAATTAATTGTACGAATACGCACGTCATGTGTTCAGTAATACACACTCATCGGTACCAACAAGAAATTCTCGAGGAAACGAAATTATCTAGATTACGCATGAGAACAGCAGTAGGTTGATGACCCAACAGTTTTCATCGTTAATGTCTATACATGATCCCAATCAGTTATTTATCATTTCTATTATTGCAACATACCTAGAGGTACGTGTAAATATATAGCTTCCTGGGAACTTACTAATTACTACAACCGTATTAGTTTTCGGCATGCATGTACACCGGTACCCGCATTGCATAATTGAACAGCGTGATCTTCATCCGCACTGCTTCCATGCGTGTGCGTGTTTTATATTTACTTGTGCTCTAGGCCTTTGATGCTGCAGCATCGATTCGAGTATTCCGAATGGTAAACTTTCAGACGGAGATACGCTAAAGTAATTAAAATTCTAACAGTCATAATACGATCATTGTGGTAACTGTTTTCACATTCCCATTTTAATTAGCACCAGAAAATTATCTGAATGCAAATGTCATATTTAACACAGTGAGGTAACATCATATTGATTGTATCTTAAAATGTATAATACGTTATTCAAATCTTAAACACATACATACATATATAACACGCATGCACATCACGAAGTGTTGTGCAAAACCCTTTTGGATCGCATACTTAAATCTTGTCTAATTTGATTCTGTTTAAAGAGGACTCACGAGTACAAGTTAATTATATCTAATTTTTTACACTTTACTTTCTCATACATGACTCCGCCCCAATTTCTGTTGCTCTATTGCGCTACGTATTCAACCTGGCTCTAGGCACCGCTATTTTTCCATAATGTTGAAAATTTCTCAGTTAACACCCATCCATAAGAAGAGATGCGTCATTAATAGAGAACTACAGACCCCTAGCCTTGCTAATCATTTCTTATTTTAAATATGTTTACACAAATATCATCAATTTAAACAAACACTTTCTGATGATCAGCATGGTTTGTTAACCAACGCACTACAATAACCAACCTCAGCACTATTGCTCAGTTTATTACTGAAATCTTAGATAAGCGTCAGTAGGTGAATGTTATTTATACGCATTTTTCTAAGGCATTCGACAAACTGAATCATCAAATTAAAAGCTGCCAGATTTACTTCGGAATGTACGTATTTCTTCGCAACGTTTTTAGCAAATTGAAGTTGTAAATAGGGGTCATCAAACTGCATACTTCTGTACTGAATCAGGTGTTCCCTTTTTGCTGTCCCTGATTTTTATTAACTACTTGAAATTTGAAAATTTTCCACTCTATGCATATGATAAGAAACAGAGCAAAAGCTTTGAGATAAAAATTGTTTGTTGCAATGAATGTTTCGCTGTGTAACAGCTTTTACATAGCTGTAACGCGTATTTGTGCATGGTGATTAGATAGTAGTCTAACTTCTTTATTAATTTTATTAGTTCCTTTGCTAAGCTGTTAGTTGATCCTTGCGGAAAGAGAAACATATATGGATATGTTTCTACATTATCCGTATTTATACGACAATTAGTCGATTGACTATCATCTTCCGCAAATCTGCACTGATGAGCTGATACACAACGATATGCGCGTCTGTCCATAGTGGTTAGGTAGCAGTCTAACTTCATTACTAATTTAATTATTATTATTAAAGTCGTATATTACTGTACGACTACCAAGAATTAAGGTGAAATAAAGCTCTAAAAGCGTTTATTAACAATGACGAAGGAAGACAAGGAAGCAAAAGACTTCGCCAAGTCTCATTCTTATTGTTTTGTTAGAAATGAAATTAAAACAAGGTAAGACAAAAAATGCGTAGTAGGTTGCCGCAATCTACACAGTACCAGCACTAAAGGCAAATAATGTCAAACTTACGCGACTGTCGCAGAGGTCTTTCCTTAGCGTCTGAAACAAACATCAACGGAGTAACTACAACTTAAACGCTACCAAGGAAAAGGCAGATTGATTAGGAGGTGTTTATACATGGTGGCTTGTGCAACGTTTGTGCTTTACTTAAGGTTTAGAAGATATGGTGAAAAGATGGGATGAATCTAATGCATAACTAGAGTGATTTTGATCAATCAGGACAAGTGGATAGAATTAAGATACCTAAAACTGTCCAAACGGTAGTTGGTAATCTGAGTAGACATCGCCGGTCGAAGATACACTTCTTAATGGTGGGACTAATTAGAGACATCTTATGCAGGGGCTGTCAAGCTGAGGATGAGGCGGTGGAATACTTTTTTCTTGTAAAAATTTCCCGATTGGCATCAATTGCAAGGACGACACTTGCGTGGCAGGAGTTACATTTTACCGCCATTAGGGCGAAGATGTAGGCCTAAGGATTCTGTATAACAAAGAGGATGTATAACGAGCATGTATTGTGCCTCGAATTCTGTGAATTTCATCTCAGCATCTCGTTGTCCATAACCGGCATTTGCTAGGCTTCGATAGAAGACAAAAAGAAAGCACAACCTAGCAATTATTACAAAGAAAACAAAAATGATGGTAGTAATAATGATAGCAAGGACTGTGGCGTAGTATGGTAAACAACACATAGGTATCGGCACCCTCCGCACCACACAAGTTTAATTTATTATATAGTAATATAATAATTAGTCCGGGACGGCCGTTTCGAGGACACGAATGCTCCTCATCATCAACCGGTGACCGAATGAAGTGAGAAAAAACTTTTTCTAAAACTAAACATGCATGTACTATCCCTACTTCTTAGAACAGATATCCTTTACAAGTGCCTATTTCTACACCCTGCACGCCTTGAAGCTACGACGTGCGGAAAATAACATGCATGAACTATTCCTTCTTCCGAGAAGAAATATTGTATTTTACAAGTGCCTAATTTTACCCTATACGCGTCTTAAACTACGACATGCGAAAAACACGGCCAGATGGACGGGAAGATCTATTTTATGACCCAAAATATAAACGAGTGCCGGCCTACTGAAATAGGTCAAAAAGGACAGAGTACGACAACGGTCCGGTTGTCTCGGTTCATCAGATTTTTATTACTTTTGCTGCTCTGCTTTGATGGGTAAATTTACCCATCAAAGCAGACAGCCTCGAAGTAGAAAATTCATTGGATTTTGTAAATAAAGTAAACAATATCAAACTAGAAGATGGGGAAATTTTAGTATCGTTCGATGTTTGTTCACTCTTCCCTAGTGTACCGATCACTGAAACCATAGAGTATTTAGTTGAGCTCTTAAAGCTCAACAATATTGAAGATATCAAAATAGCAGAATATAAGAGACTAACGTCACTCTGCATGAAGCAAAGTTGTTTTCAAGTTGAGGGCAAGTACTATGAACAATTAGAAGGTACAACAATGGGCAACCCCCTGTCCCCCTTCATAGCCAACTTGTTCATGTGCAAGTTTGAGACATGCATGAGAGCGGATGCCACATATTTTCCTAGAATTTGGCATAGATACGTCGATGGTATTTTCGCGGTTTTTGATACTAAGAAAAGTAATATCCCGGATTTTCTCGCAACCCTCAACTCAAAATTTGAAACCATTAAATTCACAGTAGAAGAAGAAGTGAACAATCAACTTGCGTTCCTAGATAGTTTAGTGATTAAAAATAAAAATAATAAGGAACTAGAAATTGACATCTATAGAAAGGAAACCAACACTAATAGGTACATTATGAGAGATTCTAACCACTGTGGACAACACAAAATGGCCGCGATTAGCTTCTTAATTAATAGATTGGTTAAATTCCCTCTAAGTAGAAGTAGATTTAACAGAGAACTTAAATTCATAAAAAACGTAGCTATTTATAACGGTTACTCTTCTATAGAAGTCGATCGCATGCTTAAGAAAGTCCAACATAGGCTTTAGGTAAGAAATTCCACCACCTTAACCCCGGTAGAAACTAATAGTAAGAAATTCGTGAAACTCCCCTTTCACGGCATATCGAAAGGCGTGGGGAAGGTTTTGAAGAGTCAAGATATGAACGTATGCTTCGGTTCACGCAACACACTCAAAAATCTTCTCGATAATCCTAAAGATAAACCGAAAACGGGAGAATGGTCCGGTATTTATAAAATTGAATGTAGTCACTGTAATAAAGCCTACATTGGTCATACAAAAAGAGCGATAGAAACTAGATTCAAAGAACATGTACTAAATTATCGCTACGGAAGATTGGACGCGTCGAGTGTGGCACAACATATAAATGAAACCGGGCATAGTATTAAATTAGAAGACTTAAAATTGATTAAAAACGTAACGTCGCCGCGAGAATTAGATGCGTACGAGACAGTTTACATAAAAAGTAATAAAAATCTGATGAACCGAGAAAACGGACCGTTGTCGTACTCTGTCCTTTTTGATCTATTGCAGTAGGCCGGCACTCGTTTATATTTTGGGCCATAAAAGAGATCTTTCCGTCCATCTGGCCGTGTTTTTCGCATGTCGTAGTTTAAGACGCGTAGGGGGTAGAATAGGCACTTGTAAAACAATATTTCTTCTCGGAAGAAGGGATAGTTCATACATGTTATTTTTCGCACGTCGTAGCTTCAAGGCGTGCAGGGGGTAGAAATAGGCACTTGTAAAGGATATCTGTTCTAAGAAGTAGGGATAGTACATGCATGTTTAGTTTTAGAAAAAGTTTTTTCATTCGGTCACCAGTTGACGATGAGGACCATTCGTGTCCTCGAAACGGCCGTCCCGGACTTTTTATTTTATTATATTATTATATAATAAATTAGACTTGTGTGGTGCGGAGGGTGCCGATACTTATGTGTTGTTTACATATGGTAGTATACATACGTAAATGTAAACATTGGAGGAAAGAGAATAGATTAAATGAATCGATTCAAATATCTAGGAATCATGCAGATACAGAGGGAAATGAAATTGGACAGATGTAGAATTAAATTAGGAAGGGATAGAATATGTCTACCAAGTAGTAATATAATATACAGGGTGATCCATTAAAAAAACCAAGCTTTTGGTATTTGAAAATTGTGAAGTTTGTACACGTGTAAAAAACATCCTGTATATGTTGCGATGTTTCTACCCACCTGAGACCTCAAGTTTCGGAGCAACCTGACAACGCCGATAAAATAAAAAAGTAATGAATGTAATACTTTATGGTCAATTCAATGGTAAATTAATATACGTAGTGTGCCATTTACAAAAATATTCTTCATGCTGCCCTACATTAATTGAACACCTTGTATATTTCGCACTATTTTAGAAATATGCACAAACGCAAATATAGCAAATTTTCTATTTGAAAATTTTTTTTCTTCTATATTAACTAGAATATTGGACTTCCCCGCACTAATAAGCTGTATGTATGCACAATTACAAAGCGCTTATCAAGAACATAGCGAACGTGTTAATTAATGAATATAAAGCAAATGAAAACAAGATATAAATTACAAATTTAAATGTGATTCGCGAAGACAGCAAAACAAAGCAAGCCATGAGAGCAAAATTCTGTACCAGCTACTGAATTTATTTAATACCGATAAGAATTCGAAGAAAAACGTTGTTGTAACAGTCAAGAACTCTGTATACGTTAATTTGTGCAGATCGCGTGCTGCAAAAATAACAGCATAAAGTTTCAGCATTTGGGTGGTCCGAATTAAGTACTTCACCTTCTTCGTATACATTGGTTTACTAGGTAAATACGTAAATTATAAAGGAAAATAAAATTGATCAACCTCAACGTATGCAAAAGGTGTTTTAGAACACATAAATAAGAGATTCGTTAAATTAGAGCAAGTCATTTTTACACCATTTTCATTATTTTATTAAACGCCCACTTGCTCCACCTAAACTTTTTTAGGTGTTCATTTCTGGCTAGTCATTTAACGTTTAAAGAAAATATGAAACGGGCTATTGTGTCGGCTTTTTGCTCTGTATTCGTAATGCCAACTTTATTAATATTTCATCAACGCCATCGAATATCTACATCAGGCTAAAGTGTGTCAAAATTGTGTAATAACTTGTCCTGCCCACCGAAAAGTGAAGTGTTACATACTGTGACCAATAAGAAGTTGTATACGTGTTATCCGAAGGTGGACTTCTTGCTATATGCTCTTACATGTTTTTATTTACGTTTCAATTTGATTAACTTTCTATAATCTTCATTATATGTACACCTATAATGTTAACAGTAATTTCAAATAAAGGTGGATTTGAATTCTTGGCTGATTCTCGGTGTCATTTACACTTACATGAAAATATTTAAAATAAGCAGTTAGGAATTACATTAAAAATTTAATATTTTATATTAAATGTTCGATTCCTTTTTTCAAATTAGAGAAGATATCGTTTCTTATAAACGGCATGATAGGTTGCAAGTTCATAAAAGTGGTCACTGCTGTGGTTTTTTTCACTACTAGCACTTTTATTTCTTTTAATTAATGACTTTTGCGTTAATAAGATATAAAATTACTATAAATAAAACGCAAATATGTTTTCAATGACTTACTTGTTTCAGTCATAAACAAATATTGACGGTTATTCAGTTTCAAAAATGTCTATAATGAGAAATGGTTGATTTTAAGCTACTAACTTGTTTAGTATTTTTTTGTCTAGAAGTTTACCAAAAATCAAAACAAAAATAGGAGGTAGGGTGTTCCATAAAAAGAAATAACGAAATTCTAACGTACTAATTTAAGGCAATATTCTGCGAATCTCGTTAGCACCTTGTAACTACATAAACACGTGAATATTGGGTCCTTTTGAATGGCTTGAATTTATCACAGTCAGATTGTTCTTATAAATCCTCTCCAACAGAAAAGTAACATTTTTTTATTTTAGTAATAAGTAGGACTTTTATCGCGATTTATATTGACTGATGCTGCACTGGCTTCCTACATTCATCGGCAACTTATTGTATATGGGATGACTGTTCCAATCCCAGACTCGCAACTCTTTCCAGATTTTTCAGTTTTCCTTGACAGACTAGACGAATGTAGAAGGTAAATATCATACACGTCACACTCTACGGGCACAAGCGTAATAATGATTTATGACCTGCCGATACCCCATGAAATTGGCGAATACTGTTAGGGGATATAAAGACATGAACTGTTATTATTATCATGATTATTATACGGTTTAACTTGCGCAAACTGGCAATGTTTTGAAGCAACTTCATCGCTTATTTGGGCGTAGCTATGAATACCATATAAGGAATAAGCCCGGAGAAACGAGTTGCATTTCATGAAATTAGCAGAGTCTCATAAGAAAGGGTTCGTGTTGCCTACTGGTTTCCCCGAGAGTCGACAAAACACGAGTCTGTCTAGTCTCTGCTAAATTCGCGAATCGCACGGAAAGTGTACTCGTTTCTGCAGTCTTAATAAAGAATATTTGTCAGTGGTAAATTTCTTAATAAAAGCTTCCCTATATTCAGTTATTACGTCACTACTGATGTAATGAAATTAACAGTTATGAAAAATGTGTTGTTTCAAAATGTTGCATTTTAAATTTGAAATTTCATAGCGTGCTTAGATAAAGTAACTTTTTTTGGTTTACATTTTTTTGTTTGTTAGATGAATAACAAACTAGTTTTATAGCAACATTTAAGCAATATTTAATTATTAACAAAAAAGTTAGCACAAGATATTTTCGTTAACAAAATTCTCTTATCATACATCGAATGTTCTAGTATGAACATTATATTTACGTGATACATTTTCGTCAGATATCGCAGAAACAGTTCTTACGGGTATTAAGTTATATGCTCAGAGCCATCCGTTGCCTAATATGTAACTGTTGAATTTGTAATAACACGTTATTAATATTCTAGATGTATTCGATAATACATAATTAGCAAGCCAGTTATGGAATAAAATATACCGCTTGAATTCCTCACGTATTGCCAGAAATTAAAGCCGCAAGCAAGCACACTTCAACATCAGATTTTTTTAAATTTTACTTACCATTCAAACTTGCACGTGCGACGACTGTTTCCTATATAGGACACGTTTTCAAAATTTTAGACAGGTGTATAATTTATACTACTTACATAGTATAAGCAACATTTAATTAAAACTATAGAAGGATAAGTAGAGTAGTTCACTAACATATCAAGGGCGTACATTTTAAATCCTTTTTCTTAAATTAAAATAACATCGATTAACAAATTACGTGATATATTACATGACCATTTCAATTGTTTGTTAGCAACTAAAAAAATCTGTTTATCACATTACAGCGTATAAATTGTGTATCATAACGGTCCTAACGGTACAGATTCCTGAAATAAAAGTGGTCTTCATAAACTGTAATTGTCACTATCTACGTGTCCAAACCTAGTGATAACGCTATTATTTCTCTCATACGTTATAAATTGTATACGAGGGTAGTCTGAGAAGTTTCCAGCCTACATACGAACATGTATTTTTTGTCAAGTTCAATTTTATTTCTCAACATAGTCTCCTTGTAAGTCTATACACTTTTTCGTATTGATACTCCCATCTTTTTAATGTGCCCAAATCGTAGCTGGTATCTTGTTCCGCAAAATAGGCGTTTACGAATCCGATGGCTTCTTCATTCGATAAAAATTTCCGTCCTACGACCGAAACTTTGAGCCTAACAAACAGAAAAAAGTCGTTGGGGCAAGATCTGGTGAATAAACTGGGCGATCAATCAATCGTTGTCAATTCGAACCCCAATTCGTGAATTCCCCGTAGTATTCCTCCGTTACGGTCCCTTTTTTTTTTCAAGATAGTCGATTAACGACTGTGCCTTGACTTCAGGAGTGTACTGGTATATCCACAGTTATTAATCGACGCCAAAATTCCGACATAGTTCGTTTAAACTGCTTCAACAGGAATTTGGAAATGTTCATTCAAATGCATTTTTGGTCCCGAGTAAGGCACAAACGACTGTTAAACAACAACCGAGTGTCTAGCATGGCAGCAAATTTCAGAGATATCAATGGATGCGCAATTATACTACCAGAATATTTTTGACGAATAACGTGTTCAGGTTTAAAACTTTTCAGACTACCCTCATCAGAAGTTCGACGCAATTGCTGTGCTTTAGTACACTTTTATATTGAAAGAAACAGCGCTATGGTGGGGCAAAGTTATTATCAGGTTAACTGGTGCAATATAGAACATCAATTTTTGATCAATGATTCAAGTTAGACTCGTTTGCCGGACTTAGTTGGATCCAGTCGAACTACCCACTTTCAAATAAAATTGCGCTCGCAATTTAGCTTATGCCAGGTCTAATTAGGCGAAGACAGAAAAAAACTAATTGGCAGGCTTTGGAGATTATTTGATTCATTCTTTCTTTAATATGCGAATATCTATTCTCCCCTTCTTGTAAATACGAAATATTACTAAATAATACCAAGAATTATACTATAGATGTTTAGTTAAAATAGTTTGTATTACACGTATATGTAATTATATATGTAAAAATCCATTGTAATTCCTACAAAACTAAATCGGAAAAGTAACCGAGTAACTGGAATCTTCCTGGATCTTATGTAATTTCGTATTTAGCTGTTTCAATTTTACTCACTACGATGTGCTAATGTGTAAATTCACAGAAACGTTTGTATAGCGTATAGAGGTATGTACTAAGGTGCAAAATCTCAAACATTGGCAACTAAGATATTATTTCTTCAAAATAATTTCATTACAATAACGAATTATCTTCAATCTTAAATCCAAAATAATTTATTCTAACACAAAAATGGTGTTACATTAAATATATATATATATATGTAAATTTAGATGTTACCAACCAATAAAAATGTTCGGTAGACGTACATGTTATTATGGAATTAGAAGAACGGAATATCGTTTCCTTTCAGTAGCTAGAGGAGAATTATTGGTGTGACTGAATATATTGTATGTTGTATGACGGTTGGTAACGTTTGTTTGGAGTACTCATTTATTTTACAATCACGTATACACAGAAAATCCGACATAAAATGCCAAATTAACTGTTGTTGAAATTGCTAGTAAAATCTAGTATCGCCAAGCTCGTTACCATCACTATTACTTCTTGAGAAAGCTGCATAAAGAGCAATGAAGACTATCCTACGCCACGTGTGGGCTTACTAATTAAAGATTAATCATATATAATTAACCAAATTGATTTTTTAATATAATCAGTATTCTGTACATAATAAGGTAAGTGAAATTGATTTTACCGGGAAAAGTTCCTGCGGTTCATGATAACGACAATTAATTAAATATGAAGAACGAAACTGACTTTGAAAAAAAAAAAAAACTAGAATTCATGACTGTACTGGAACCGAATAGGTACTTAATTTACATAAATAGATTACTTTTTGATGCACGAAGTTTAATCTCCAGGCATTTTTCATAAAATTGGAACCTATCACCAATTTGTCTCGGTGTTCTTTGAAGATGTATGGAAATGTACTAGATATAAGTAGGTACGTACGTGTTTTAACATGTACGTCTACTGTTATGCTTCATTTTAAGTACCTATCAAAAAGTTATATATAGTACATGCACATATCTGCCAGTCGCCTGGATTGCCATTTAATAATTTAAAATACCAAAAGAAAAAGGCCGAGATAAAAACTCGGATTTAGTATTAACCCAGTCAAAATATGATACGGTACTTGGTACGTATTATTATACGAAAACCTCAAATGGCAGAAAGAGGAGAATTTATAATTCAAAAGTTAGATGAGAATGGCGAAAAGAATGTACGTGAAATAAAAATTAGAGGTGCTTATTAAAAAAAAATTAATATTACAATAAAATTGGCGATTAAAAAATTGAAGTGAGTTTGTTTTGAAGTACTTACGAGGAAACTTTCTCATTAGGGTATCGTTTGTATATTGTTTTCCATAAACAATTCCATAAAAAAAAAATTTCTCAAATATTTGTCTTTTAAGATCACTGGTGTGTACCCTGAAAGAAATGTAGATTACATTAGTTTGTTAAATCATCATAATGTTGAAAGTGTATCTCACCGCCGTGAGCGATGTAGTGCCACATTCATGCTTAAATTGCTACAAAACAAAATTGATTCTCCATCCTTGCTTGCTGCGGTTAATTTTAATGTCCCAACGCATAGTACTAGATATGGTGCTATAATTAATACACCAAGGGCTAGGACGAACATTATGATGAAGTCTCCAATTTATGTTATGACAAAGAACTTTAATGTCTTCTATTCCAATTACTTGGAACTGTAAGTTATTTATGTTTCTTAGTACTAAAGTTTTTGTATTTTTGTATCGCTATTTTGCTCGCTTGTTTATACTTTGTAGCTATTAGGATACTGCACATGTATTTTTTTTTCTTTTGTATTAAGTTGTCCTGTAATTGGCTTTCGCTGTTGGACGAATAAATTTATTATTATTATTATTATTATAACATTATATTTTATCTACCATCACTCACAGCAAGTTGTAAGTTGTCAGTAAGCAGTAGCATTGAGAAAGAAAACAACTTGCAGCTTATTTTTAGGCGCAATAGTAAAGTAAGCTATATACTTTTGTCGAAAAATATACCATTTGCATGTCTACAATTTCTCTATTGAGAACTCAATTGAAAAATAAAAGTATGAGAGGCTCAGAGATCTTATTGTTAGAGTTGTTACATATGAAAAGTTACATTTCTTTTTTATGCAATTGCCACGACTCGGACTTCACTGAGATATAAGCTCAGGTAGTTGCTATATTTATCACCCCGTGGTTATAAAAGCTGCATACAGCATGCATATAAAGCTGCAATAGGATTAATTTTGTATGTTATAAGAGGTTTACATCTAATCGTTATATTGCCAGTTCAGGTGTAGCATAAGACTAAAATATGGGTCCGCTCTTACTCACACTGTTTATCAGTGATGTAACGTCTTCACTAAAATTCACGCTTAATTGTAAGAAGAATAGCTTGTCGCTCCACATTTCTAAGTGTAAAGTGACGTCCTTCACACTCCATCTTATCTGATTACACTCTGGATCGCACAATTCTTGTCCATCCTTGAAATACTTAAGTATAATCTTTGACACAAAATTATCTTTTAGTCCCCACTATACAACATCAACCTACCTGTTGAAAGCTTCTAAGCTTTACTAACGTTTCTACTCTATGGTTAGATCGAAGTGCTGCTATTCTATTCTAATATTCATAAACAGCAATTCAATTAGTATAAAGGCGCTTTGTCAAGTTTTTGTGGCTTAAGTAACGGTGTTTATTCTGAAAGTGATGTAGGTCATAATGCGTTGTTATCAAGATTTAATATACCCCTATTTGAGCGTGGAGACAGGACTGATATCACTTTTTTCTGTAAAATGTTATTTGTACTACTTGTCCTATAATTGAAATTCTGCTTCTATTGGACAAATAAAGCATTATTGTTATTATTATTCCATTTACATTATTCGTAATTCATAAAATGAAAATTCTAGCTTGTTCCTAGTTATTAGGTTCTTTTAGATCACCCACCTTAGCTTATATCTCTAACTTGCTATTTTTAGATTAGTACCAAGTAAATTACCAAGCTCTACAGTGACATATGGAACTTACAACCGCAAAGAAGTTCTATATAAAATTTTTCCCATCATATTGTTTTTATTGCATCTTTAGAAATACATAGATCAAAAAATGCTACCGACTGAAAAATCAATATCTCCTTCCTTATTTATACTTAGCCTCGACAGAAAATGGAAATATTTCTTCGATTCAGATGATACCATAAAAAAAAATTATGTGTCGCGAACGAAAATCCTTTTTTGTTACTGCTGTGCTACTTTGCTCGGGTACAAAGTTCCAGAATCGTCTCGATTTCTAAGTTGCTTAATTCTCCTTTTAAGATCCATATTTGATTCTATTTTCTCTTTATTATTACATTTTGGCGTCTTAATACTTATATATTTGAGATTATGTCATATGTGTCAGAAATGGAAAAAAATGTTTAGTTAGTAGCACAACAATTCTTAGAGGAAACAAGGACTTTGAACTTTGAAAAATTATATTTTATAAAACAAGGTAAGTCGGAAGGAACGGACCGAAATCTAGGAATATATTATATACATGAAAATAATGTAACTCATACGTTTATTTTGCATTTTCGAGTTAATACACCTTAAATAAAATAAAAATTTCTTTGCATTGATTACCCAAGTAAAACAAAAGGTCAGGTTCATCCTACGTTAAACGTGATTTATTGATAAAAAATGTTAATGTATGAAATTTTGTTTATTTGTAATTTGAAAACACACAAAAATCAGAGAAGAACATTTTTTTCCTCTGAGAGGACAAACTCAACCGATAAAGTTGGTTGAGCAAAATAAATTCAAATGAAATTATTTAGATTTATGCATTCCTTTAATTTTTTTTAAAGCGACGATCAGTTCATGTTCGTCAGTTCATGTTCATCAGTTCATGTTCATCAGTTCATCAGATCATTTATAAAAGCTTCCAAACGTATAGCTTACACAAGCATCGCCTGATTTTAGCAGTCGCTTGTCCATAGCAGCAACAGTTAGAAATATAATTATGTAAATTAAATACACCGAACGTGAAACGATTAAAATAAAGAACACAAACCGTCGCATTATTCACCATTATGGAAACAAAACCAAGGAATGTCAATACATCAAGACATTTATTACGCCAGTATGCTGAAGTTTCGCTCTTGATCAACAGCTTGATTATCAACAGCGTTTGATAAGATTCGCGAATGACAAGGTTTCAACTAAGAAATCTTTCAGAACTGGAAAACAGTGACCGCGAGAGTCTAAATTTCCACATCACGACATTGTTGTCAACCGAGCAGTATTGTTTCCAATAATGCAAACCATGAGAATAAGGCAAATAAGGCTTCTTTTATTATCATATTATGCAAAATGTGAAATAAACTAATTAACATAAATATTCAAGATTATTACTATTTTTATTAAAACGCGGAAGAAATGCTTTGCTTAATCGATTTTCAGAAATGTTAACGTGTTTCTATTGAATGTTGCAATAATTATACAAAGTTTGTTATCGATTTATGTAAATAATTTAACAGAAATATTTTACTGACAGATTTATGTAAATAATTTGACAGAGATTGAAATGAACTAACTCTACGATTGACATTAACAATGTCACAATTTGAATTACTTACCGTGATTGTTTTTTTTTATATGTTTACATAAAGTAAGCGTAAACCATAAAAATCAAGATTTTAAAAGTTGTTACTTCCTTTTTCAAACTCAAATGTCTCCACCGCGCTTAAATTTCAAAAAAAGAATTAGACGAGTTTCCATACGCCTTCAAGTATACCCCAAAGTTGCAGTGTTCAAAAAAAAAAATTTTATAATTTCAGGAAGTTGGGATTTGACTGCATAAAAAACCAAGGGGTTTTTTATCCTAACCTCCTGAAATTATAAAATTGCGCCTAATGTGTAAGTAGTACGAAGGTAACATTTTCTAACAACGTAATAGGCGTCATCAAATTTTGCATTAGTCCTTTCGGGAGTAGTATTGCCATGACAACAAAAGGTACCTGCGTTGACGTTTTTAAATTATTAGTTCAAAATTTTGAGCTCAATTAGTTACTTGTATCATGTCATTTTGGTTCCGTAAATTACTTACATCGAAGTGGTTTCCGGTGTTACTATAATTTGGTTGCATAACAGTACACAAAACGCTGACATTGACGATTTTGTTGATTCAAAATATCAAACCTAAGTCAGCCGAAATTAGGTAATAGGAATGATTTATTTATTAGAAAAAAGTCAAACAACTGGTGTATTCCAACTAGCACGTATTAGCTACGTAACTATGATCGACCATGTCTACCTCCGAGAACATTTGTCAATTAAATCTAAATTTGATGCTATTGAAAAAATTAAAAAAGAATTATAGTATCAATAGGCCCATAAATTTAAAATCAAATCAAAAATCTAAAAAAAAAACAATAACCCGTAACACACTATGAACAAATTCAGTAATGTTTAATGCAATTTTTATTGAAATAATTAATAACTACATATCTTCGTAATAATCAACCTGCAGTGAGCACTCAAAATTCCTTTATTTTCGTAAAAACTATTTTTGCTAGCACACTAACTGTCGGACTGTGGTATGCTTGCATTATCCCCAGTTTCATACATAAATCATATGTATTAACATTTTTTTATGTAAGTCGTTGTACAAGTAACTGCTTAGTTTTAAAATTTCGAATCAACAGTTAAGAACAAGAATGTCAGTGTGTTTTGAGATACAAACTCCCTATATGATGAATATAGAAAAATGAAACTGCCGGTGTTGGAAGTAAGCAAAGTTTAATGTTTAACGCAGAACATTTTGTATATTTGGAAGGCATGTTTAGATAGAACCATGCGCGCAATCCAATCTTGTAAAAATATACACTACAACGTATTTGCGGTCCGAAATCTTTGAAAGAGACAGATATATCTACGTTTAGGTAATTACAGGAAAATTAGGAACCCATATTACCTTGATTTTTTTTCTATATTAAGAAACTAAAAACGTACCGGAGTGCAGAGTAATCTATTTAAAATAATAAAGCTGGTCTTTAGTTCGGTACTTATCGATAGTCCTGTATATCCAAAAATAATTAAATAAAAAAATAATAAATAGCTTATTGTGTTTATTATCTCAAAATTTTGACTTTCTAGCATTAACACAATACAAATTGGGCACCCTGAACGTATGTAATTGAATCGATCACTTCAGAAGCTGACCGTGCCAAAAACGATTTCTAAGAGAAGTAACAAAAATACATACAAGCTCTTAATTTTTAGCCCGTTTTTAAAAAATGTCGTATGGTGCTTTTAAATTAATCTTGTCGAAGACTATCTAATTGTGAGGCAGATTAATATGATTATTAACTTCGTAATATTGAAATTTAGAAGTGTTGTTTTAGATCTCTGAAGTGACTTCTACGAGGATCCAGAGTCAAACATTTTTCGTTGTAATAGTGCGACTTTTAATAGATTCTTCATATAAAGAATAAAACATAGAAGTTTATTCCCTTGAACTTCTTCCTATTAAGGAATTTCGCACGAAAATTGTAGAATTATCTTCACGATGCAAAGATATAGCTCTTAACACTTACTGATTGCTCAACTTGACGCAACAAAATATTTTTATTTTGAAATCTAAGAATTGAAATGTCAATTAAAGTAAAACGCTGCCAATTACAACGAGGTGTTCTTAGTTATGTTCTTTATATACTGCACCATTAGCTGTTAACTATCTGTTTGTTATGAAATGCTTAACAGAACTACATCGTAAAAGCGTTAATTAAATCTGTTGCTGACATAACTCTCGTGAATTCGCCATTATAAATAAAATGTTCTTTAGCTTAGATATAAATTGAATGTGAAATCAAATAAATTTTAATTCTTTGCGAAATTTTTCCAACGAAAATCAGAATTTGGAAAAGTTGTGTCTTCTTTTTAAACGGAATCCACCTGTATGTTTTTATAGATTCTAATGTCCTCTGAAAAATAATTTTAACAATATAGGGTTTACTGTATTAAAATGATGGATTTATGTTAAAAAAAATTAAGTAAAATTATTAATATTTTGAAAATAAAAAGCTTAAAAATCGGGTCGCAATAAATCAGTCTATTTAAGCATTTCTCGAAAAATTCAACGAACTAGGAAATGTGAAAGACCGACACAGATCAGGCAGACCAAAAATAATTACTGGTGGAAATAAGGCTCCGAATATTTTAATTGACCTTCAAAATATTCCAAATCAATTATTTCCACAGTTTAGGTTAGACCGCAACGTGTACCAGTCCGTTTCAAGATCTACCTATCTCAAGAATTGATATTAGATCACTCCCACAGACGAACAAAATTTTACGAAATTTTGATTTTGTTGATTCCCCATGAAGATACCTTTACCCTCAATGTCAATAGACATAGCCCTAGAGGCCGTAATATTATTGGACAATCTTTTTATTAATGGGAATCTTACGTCCGCACTATACCTGGAGTTAACATTTGAACCAAATGTTTCGAAATTAATGGATAGGAGAAACGAAATTGAGTGGCTCGCCGGATCCCCATGTCTTATTCTTTTGGGCTTCTATTTGTGGCTGATTTAAAGAATAAGGTTTAGAAAAGTAGACACGTAATATTGGAGATTTACAGCGTCGAGTACGTGAAATTCCATTGAATACTTCTGACAAAATTGTTCGGGGATAGACTTGGCTATTACTTGGGTAACAATGAGAGATATTTTGAACATGAACAACAGTTTTCATATGTTTATTAGTTTGATTGTTTTCGTTCATTTATTTAAAATTTGTTTATATGCATTCTTAGGTTATTAGAATCTTCATAAAGAAATAAATTTTGTTCTTCAACTTTTTTTATGTATTCTTTGTTTTAACTTGTCTTATACCTTGTACGTCTCATAGACAAATAAACCGTTATTATATATATATATATATATATATATATATATATATATATTATTAAGCGGCACTATGATCACTGTTTGGTATCAAAGACCAACAACATTAGGAAGTTTTTTAATTACCATTCAAACCACTCAAACAATCAAATATTCTAACTCACACCACATGATAGTTTCCTGCAAAACAACTTGTGCTTGCCAACAACGGATATTCTTAATAAACACATAGTTACCATTTGTTAGGTTTTATAGAAAAGCTAACAAATGAAATTATTCAGGCTTTCAAACCGTTCAATTACTTGTGTACAGCCAAATATAATGTCATGAAGGTTGTGATGTGATGCTTAAAATGGCTTAAACATGGTTTGAGCCAACACAGGAGTGACTGTCGTTTGGGCAAAAGATCGTGTGCTTTGGCCAACCACACAGAAAAAGATTTCGGATATTAATTATAAGAAGAGACTTTTCCTTGAGATGTTTCATATTTAAAAAAATATACTGTCAATTTCGACCGATCAATTAAGTAACATTTATTGTAATATTTGACAGCATAATAACGAATAGCGCGGCCTTTTGGAAAAACCTGTATGTCTTGTTTCTAGACAGCTATTTTCAGTTTGTTTTTTTTTTCTTAATTGTTTTTGTAATAGTTCACATTAACATTTTCAAATTTCTGTTTTAAAATTATTGCTAATAGTTTTAAGAGTTTTGCAGTTTAATACTCTTCAGTCATTTCTCTCCTCCAGTCAAATAATGTTAAAATTTTAATTTAAAATGATTTTAATATATTTTAAAGCTTTTTACACTTATTTTATTCTGTTTTATTGATTTTTTATTTTATTGTAAGCAATTTTTTCACAATTGTAGTTTACGCTCCTGAAATAAATAGCGAAATATTGAGTTAGAGAATAGAAGAGACTCTTTTTTTCTTCAAACTTCCACAGGCCATTACCTCAATTAATTGCTTCTATTATTATTGTTATTTTTACTATTAAATTAAATAAATCACATACTGCAAAGGTAAAATACTTTTTCATAACTTGATAAAGAAGTTGGACTTTTTTTGCCTCGCCCTGCTACGGTGTCTTTTACAATATGCTACGGTAAACTGTTTCTTCTTCAAAGAATCAAGATAAAACGTTGAGAAGTACAGAACTGTAATCACTTTGGGATGCGTAGAATTCGTTAATAATAATGTAAGTAAGACTAAATAATGAGTTTTTTTAAATACATCTGTATCAAGTAAAATATCTAAAGAAGCAGTATAAGTAGAGCAATTTTGGAAAATCGATATTAGTACACGATACCAAAACGTGACTGCGAAAATCGCAAGTAGGAGATTGGCTTTATAATTTACGTATTTTCCTAAAATACTTATCATCTCTTTTATGTTAATGTCTGAAAAAAACTAGTGCATCGTGTGGCTCTATTATATGTACAGGTATTTGTGTTTAATAACTATAAATGGATTTACTATTAACTACTGTACATTGGTATAGCTGGTACAATTTTGTTATACCATTATATTTAGATTAGAACCATAAAGACAAAATATGATAACAGTAACCAAACCTGTGATAATAAACTAAAGTATCTTGGTATACTGTCGCCCAGTACAACAACCGCAAATATTAATCGTATTGATATCCCCTATAAGTCACGTAAACTTATTTACAATTCACAAGTTTTTGACATGTAAAGCTAAGGTAAATACGTATGAAATTGCGAGAACATTGACTTGCTTTGTATAATTTTTGACGAGTGTCATAAATTATACAAAGCAAGTAATGTTGAAAAAAGTAATCAAACATCGTTCCACGAATCCATCTAGTACGTAGTAGTCATTACTATAATTGACATTAATAGACAAGTGAAGTGATTGACAAACAAATGCATAAGCGACGCTTTTTTAACAATTGCGAACTCGGAATGGAAAGAAATAGTGGCGATGATTATATGGAATTTATTCATTGGCTCTTAGTATATTTACGTTTAACAGTATCTGCGACCATCATTCCGGACAACCTGACAGCTTCCTATTAATCCACTTGCGTGTGTGGTATAATAATTTTGTAAAGAACGTCTCTATTTTATCTTCAACTTGTCGAATTATAATAGAAACACGGAATGCTGGTGTCATGCAGAAGGATAGCGACCACAGAATGAGTTCAATACCTTGAATTCTGTAGTGCACGTATTATAAGCTTAAAAATACTTTGACAACAGATTAATCTGTACTTAAGTGAAAGCTTTTGAGCGTTTTGTTATACATGGCATATTGCGATAAGCTCGCTCGTTTTATGCTTACAATATACGAGCGTGAAATGTACGTTTTCAAAATGCTTACTGACAACAGCCTTTGTCGTTATTAAAAAAACTGTATGAAAGGATATATATCTGGATTCTGTATATTTATTTTTTTTATAATGTGTAAGCTTAAGTCAACCTCTTATCGGCGGACACGCTGTATGTGGCACGAGAACAGGCAGATATACTTTGTGCCTACTCGAGGAAAACATAATTTAATTGTTGGTACTCCCCACTAATTTTCGAGCAATAACATTTTATTTGCATAAGATCACCAGTTATGCTTTCTTTTAAAGTTGTCGCAAATTCGCGAGTTAATTCTTTGTTTTCTTTTGAAGTTATCGTAAATTTTATTAAGGTGTTCACCAGCAACAATATTTATCAGACTTACTAAATGTCAGTCACATTAGTGAAAAACACACTGGCTAAAGAATTACTTCGTTCGAAAAATTTTCTTTTTCTTTAAGAGGAGGAACCGAAAAGTGGAGGTTTCCTAAAGGTGTTGTGAAAGAATAAAGCGTATTGCAAAAATATTATTTGTGGTATATAATCATGAAGCAAATGATCAGAAAATAAATAAAAACGTTAGTGTTAGATACTGAATGATAATTTGTTGCACTTAGGTTATTTGATTTTGAATAGGAACTTAGTGATAAGTTTATTGCTTAAGACAAAATGGGTACGAAACAGAGTGGTGAGAATATCTACGGAATTAACATGAACTTACTTATGGTGGGGAGTTTACACTAAACCACATTAGGTATTTGGATATGAAATTGCGGCGAGAATCTGGAGATCTCCAGACTAACACAGAAACAAGTATTCTTTTTTCACAAATTCATTTTATTTTTTCTCCTTTTAAGGTTATACACTTTTTCCTGCTATACTCTCCTATTAATCCGTCCAAAGAATTGCAAAATAGACGCTTATGTATGACGAATGTAATGGCCTTCTCGTTTAATGCACATTTCTGTCCTCCGTGAACCTTTGAGCTTTGGAAACAGAAAAAACTCGCTGAGGATCAGATCTATGAATAGAGTGGGCTGCCTATCATTTCGAACCACAATTCGTGAATTTTTGCCATGGCGGTCACCGACGGTGCTGTATCTTAGTGAAACAATAATTTCTTTTTCACGTTTAAATTCAATTGTCAAATGTCCATAATTAAAATTTACTAAAATTAGTCCCCCTCTCTCCATTCTCGTAGGCGGGGTGCTAACTTTGGAATCTTTAACTGGAGTCCCTATATTTTATTGCAGATTCGGATTTATTTGAAACATTTTTTTTTCGATTCATAATATATGGCGTTGTAATCGACGAAATTCAATTTGCTTCAATTTCTCCTACTTAGAACCTATGCATACGATTCTACAATACGTTTGCACGTTTTTATTGTGATTAGTCAAAACTAGTCTTTTTTTACAAATTTCGAATAACTGGGAAATTGTCACCTGTAGTAACCTATATTGCAGGTGAATAAACCACTTTTAGCGTAACCCAAGGACAAAGACGTGGACGTAGTACTACTTTTGGGGTGCTTGATTAACCTGAGTCTCCTTGCCTCTCACATATCAGGGTGCTTCATTTATGTGAGTCCTTTCGCTTGATTATCTTTCAATTAAAGTAAGTGCTCAAAATGATGGCCTTCAACTTCAAAGCACTTATTAATCCACATTTCAAATGACCGAGAAGTATATCTTCTTGAATTTCGGTACAAGCATTTCTGATTCGTTAAATTATTTTCATATGTTGTCGGCTCTTGTTTGTAAACTTTGTGTTTGAGATAACCCCACAAAAAGAAATGTGGCGAGATAGGATCTGATGACCTCACAGGCCAATTTACCGGACCATTAAAATCACGATCAAATATTTCACGTGCTAGACAACCATTATGTTGAAACCACATGTTCTGTCGTGCTTCTAAGCTCAAGTCTTCAAGTGGTGTTGGCAGTTCGTTTTCCAAAATGTTTCGGTACATTTGATCATTCAAGTTACCTTCAATGTAGGGGACGATGAGTTTCTTACTAATTGTTCCACATCACACATTGGCAGTCCAAGGACCTTGGCGTTCAACTTGACGAACTCAGTGCTGATTTTCAACACTACAGTAATGATTAGCCGTTGCATGGTTTGAAAAGGCGCTTCGTCGGAGAACAATATGTAACGAAAAAAATTGGGGTTGTGTTGTATTTGTCTACTGACAAAAAGTTCGATGATCATACGGATGATATTTATGACGAAAACGTCAATAGAAAATATTCAAAAAGGATTTTCCAGATACTGGTCTGGAACAATCCTGAATTATTTCTCTTATTTTATTTTTTCTAATGACTGTTGTTCGACGGGGCCTTTTTTTCCGTTGAAACTTCCATCAACAGTGAATTGTTTGTCAGTACGGTAATGCCCAAATGCTATCCAGAAAACACTGAGCATGGAGATTGGTAGCATTATCAAGTGAAACACTTCACTACACCCTCTACCACAAACGCTTCACTGACACTGAACGACGTTTCGATAGCTAAGCTATCATCTTCAGCAGAACTTGAAAACTTGAGTTCAGTATTGCTGCTGAAGATGATAGCTTAGCTATCGACACGTCGTTCAGTGTCAGTGAAGTGTTTGTGGTAGAGGGTATGGTGAAGTGTTTCAGTGTTCCAATGCCACAGTATTCGAGTACATGATTTAGCATTATCAAGACTACTCCCAGCTTTTCCACAACCATTTCAGTTTTCTCTTGTGCAGTTAAATACACAATTCTGAAGTAAGTAGTATTAACAACCTAACAGAAACAGGTCTTTTAGTTTTCAAAATAATTTTCGAGTAAAATAAGTTATTTTTTCTTTTGAATGGAAGAAAAAACGTGGCGTTTTTTTACTGCAAACGTATTGCAGAATTGTATGCGTAGGTTCTCAGTAGGAGGAATTGAAACAAATTGAGTTTCGTCAATTACAGCGCTATCTATCACGCATCGAATGTTTGAGACAAATCAAATATCTTTTGCCACAGAATCCGAATCTGCGATAAAATATGAGGGTTCCTATTTAAGATTTCAAAATTACCCATTACACACTACTACATACATACGGAGTAATATTTAACTATTGGGTCATTCAATTTACTTACGTAATCCGAATAACATTGAATTCGTAATTCTGTATTAAATTTCGGGATGGCGACTGGTTGCGCGTGTTAAGCTTCTGATTCTTTTTGATATTTGGCGGCCATCGAAATTTATTGGCGCTCCATATTTATAGAATTTCTTTTAGGTTCCAAATAAGTAAATTGGATAAACCAACTTAATGGCTCGTTATGCTGTTGTAAAAGTTACGAAATTACTATCACCACTGGAATAACGATTATAATTAAGTGCAGATTAACCGGTATGAAAGATGCAAACCTGATATTAAATAAAACATA
This sequence comes from Marronus borbonicus, assembly GCA_902655005.2. Classification (NCBI taxonomy): domain Eukaryota; kingdom Metazoa; phylum Arthropoda; class Insecta; order Coleoptera; family Scarabaeidae; genus Marronus; species Marronus borbonicus. The sequence continues at coordinate 18,927,014 of LR737384.1, forward strand.
TTTCACGTTATGCATATGGCAACAGTCGGTTAAGAAAAAAAGAGTAAATATAATATCTATCTTTCACCGTATGTATTTTACCTTTTCGGTGAAAGCCAAAGTAAATTATAAATTTTAGTATGAGTTAAAGTATAGCAATAATTTTTAATTAACTAAATCACGTTGGGTGTATAATAATTAAATAAATGTGCACCATATCAGTTGCCTAAACTCTAATTTGCCAAATTGTTAATGTCTTTTACCAACCTTTCAACTTTCAATAGTTTTTAATATTTATGCCAACTGTCCTATACGAGGTGAACCTTAAAAATTTTCGGCACTTTCGCATTCGAAGAAACCAGTTGTCGAAACATTCATTCAATCTAAAGTGTTTATATCAGAAACATACCTGTTGCTTCAACGACTTGTTCCGATCTCGAAAACCGCTCACCACGCAATTTCTTTTTGACAGTTGGGAACAGAAAGAAGTCGTTAGGTGATAAGTCAGGAGAATACAATGAGTCATTAATTCAATGTTTTTCTCCTTTAAATAATCGACTGTTCGATGTGCTGTGTGATAGTTGGCGTGGTGAAGACTATTTAACTATTTTTCGATCCTCAAGAAGAGCGGTAGCAACAGGTTCAGTTTTACGGAAGAAAAAAGCAAACATTTTTTTAAGCGCTTCGTGAACGGACAATTTTTTTTCGTTTTGGTTCACTTTGGTTCGCATGAATACATTCAGGTTTCGTTACCTGTTGTAATACTGCATACGTTGGCAGAAGCACTACGATCGAATTTTTGAAACATTTTTTTGCACAAACTCATACGAGCCATTTTTGAGCATTGGTTAAATTTTGTGGAATCTAACGACTGCAAAGTTTCTTCACTACTAAATGCTCTTGCAAAATCGTTTGTATTTGACTTTTGCCAATGCTCAAGGATGCTTCTATTTCTCGATATGTCACATGTCGATCCGCTCCAATCATTTCTCGCCATCTAGTGGTCAATTCCGGAAATTTTTAGGGTACCCCTCATATAGATATTAATTTTCTTCAAAACCGTCTAATCTTGAAATTCTATATACCTCTATAGATACGCGTCACTTTGACCCAACAGAAAAATAAGCATCGAAAGTAATTAATTGGCTTCACTCGCCAAAGCATTACCGCAGCAATAAATCTAAATGTTTTAAGAGTTAATTCTTAAAGAAATCGTAAAAAGTAAAATACGGAGCACTAGTCATATTATTACAAAGTTCAGTTTTAAATTGTGTTAGCAAAAAAATAAAAAACGAAATAACAGATATAACGAGATGCACGCAACAATGACATCGGTCTTTAGAGATTTTACGAAAAAGCTGACCATATCATCAGCGAAAGGTCAACAGTAAATTCAATAACACCACCCGGAAGATTATTGTATAATAAGGAGACAACTGTGAAAGCCTACAGTCAAACATTTTGTATATCTGTAAAAAATGCGAGCAGTATTTGTATTTATAAAAGAAACTCTACGTTTGGGATGAAGCATTTAATAAATATCACAAGAACATAAATACCTAAGACACTGCAACATTAGTCACTGCGAAAAGAAGCTAGTAAGTTAAATAACCAATGTATGAAACAGACGAAAAATGTTAAGTACCTGGAGTCCAAGGGACAGAAACACTGACGACTCGATACGAAAGCGGTGCAAAGTGGAACCAGTAATTAACACAGTGGAGAGGAAGCAGTCTTAGTGGCTGGAACATATGATGAGGGTGGATGATCAAAAAATAGTTTAGCAAATCTGGAAGCCAGAAGCAATGACAAGAAACGTAAAAGGGGAAGACCGCGCGGAACATGGAACGGTGAAATGGGAAAGCTACTGAGGCAAAAGGATGTCTCATGGAGAGAGGCAGAGGCTATATCGTTGGATCGAACAAGACAGAAGAAATTCAACTCCAACCCCTCTACTTCGCAATGTAGATTAGGGTAAATAAGTAATATCATTTTTAAGTAAATTGTATAATTTATGTTATTTTTACAAGAAAATTTAAGATTTTATTCGTGCGTCAACATGCTCTTTAGTCTAACTCAATTACAACAAGAAAAATATGTCCTTCACATGGTTATCAACAGAATAATACTTTCTGCAAGATTACGGCGGTTTCCTACATATAACTGTTTCACTTTTTTCTATAATCTGATCCAATTTACCAAAACTTATCAATAAATCCTTAAATTACAAAGTGTGCACAAACTATTATACCCCCATTAGAAAAACTAAACGGAATCGTGGAAGAAACTGAAAAGCTACTATGTAACACGAATCCGATCATATGATATTCAATGTAATGCATGCTATACAAGAAAACACCTTCATTTCCCGCTCTATTTCCGCATTTTATTAGCAACTGGTTCGTTTCACGTATCATCTCATCAAAAGTGTTTACTTCTAAACGCAAATAACTAAATATAGTTAAAAGAAATATTGCGATTTACCAGCGCGGTGATAATAAATTATTACGCCGTGCCTAACCGTTTAAGTATTCCCATGCCAATTAATGAGGTCTGTTTTGGTGTTACAGATAAGTAGCTATACTACGAGTGGTCATAAATCAGACTTGAAATCATTTTTTTCTTTCCGTGTTCAATCCCACGCAAAACGGTAACACGACATCGTACCTAGAAACCGGAGACAGTTTATCTCGCAAACAACCTGACATTCTTCTCGTACAAGGGTCACCTAGTACTCATTATGGTGCACACATGATTACTTAGTAGTAATTGCTCTAATGATAATTACGTAATTACCTTATGTCGCTCACAACGAATGGAATATGTCACCGAAAAAAAAGAGATTTCCTTCCAAGAACATGTTTCTATTATTACGCTAAACGGGAATGGAATTAGTTTTATACGCGTCGACATCGCTATCAAGCGAATGTACTATTTGATGACAAAATACTTTTCATACGTGAGAAGTAAAAACAGAATTTACAAAAAGTTGTTTTAGAATACATACAGAAGTTCCTCAACAAAATTCTTACATATTTCTTTTCAGTTTTCGAGTTACAGTTAGTTCAAAATTACCATACTTCATTTAACGCATTCGCTCTTTTATTAATTACATTACATTTGGTTACTTCAAATGGTTGAATGATTGAATGTTGTTACGCTATAGGACCAAGAACTAGATTCCTTTTAGTATGAAAAGACAATTACACACATACACACGACACACTATAGAAACGTGTTAGAAATCAAAAGATTTTCACAAACAAGTTTAGCAATACTTCAGTAAAATTTATTGATATTATTCATTAAATAATTTGCAAAATGTATATTTAAATAATGTACTATTTTGTCCACAATCCATTGTTAAATTGTATTTCTAATATTAGACGAAATAATAGTATTATTTGGTGATATTGAAAATAATAATTAAGTTAAACTACTACCCAACCATCATATACAGACATGCGTTTCACCGTCATACGGCTCATCAGTACAAATTTGCTAATGTGGTCTGGTAATCTAACTTCTTCATTATTTTCATTAATTCCCTATCTAATTAAGCTGTTAGTCGATTCTTACAACCCCATATGCAAATATTTCGACAAATTATGTAATTAGAGCACCTATCATTAGATACTCTCATTCATATATGTATAATAATAATAATGGTTGACTTGGGCGTGAATCATTATTATTATTGTAAACAACGCAAAATATCGTTAACCTCCGTACCACACAAGTTTAATTAATGAATCAGGGATGGCCGTTTCGAGGATACTAATGATCCATATTCTCAAGGCCACTTTACATGCTGCAATAGTATATGTAAGTCTCTGGTAGCAAGATGTGTCACATGCAAGTTAATTGCCGCAATACTTCTTGCAGTTAATTTTACATACTGCAATACTCTTTCAATTGCGATATGTTGCCAACCTTGTACGTTAAATAGATTCTAAAGGGTCTGTCTACCTGCGCACATACATAACCTAAACCTATGTACGTAACATAGATTGCTAACTATAATTCCATCCCGTTTCCGTTACGTAGTATTCCGACTTCCCAAATCCCTTTAACGAACTACCTTGTGACCTCATTTATTGTGTTAAAAGGTTTTAATATGGAAATGCCCATCTGGCGATTCTTAAATCATCGTTGGCACATCATTTTCTACCTACATAGGGCTGCTTACTGAAATATTTTATATCTACTTTATTGTCTATAGTAATACCGATTATTCAATTGTATTCCATTATATCTACCCTATTGTTGAGTGTAGGCTTTCACGACCGTAATCCATAGTAGAAATGTCTTTCGGGTGATGTCACGTAGTTAATATTTTACTTGACGTTTCGCTGACCATGCTGTCAGCTTCTTCAGAAGATTTCTGAAGACCGGTGTTGTTGTCTCTTGCTCCTTGTTATATATCCCATTTCTTTAGTCTTTAGAAATCTTCTGAAGAAGCTGATAGCATGGTCAGCGAAGCGTCAAGTAAAACATTAACTAGGCGACAACACTCGAAAGACATTTCTAATATCTACCCTATTGTTTCATTCAAGACTGGGAATTCCTATATATTCACCCCATTATTTTATTTTGCATAATAGGAATGTCCAATTATACCTTTGTAAATCCCTACATAAGAGGAGCAGATGTAGACGAGAACCTCACTTCCGAACCAGATATATAATACAATACAAGAAATGGAAATACTGCAAGATTCAGTAATCATTGATACTTTGAAAATGGAAGTATTGTAGCATGTAAAGCCACCTTCAACTGGTAACTGAATGATGTGACAAACCTCTAAAACTAACATACTTGTTCAAACCCTACTTTCGAGAAAAATATTAGTTACAAGTATCTACTTTTACCGCCTACGTGCCTAAAAATTAAGACGTGCGAAAAAAACATACGGAATTGGAACAAATAAACGAAAGGATCTCTTATTATTGTACCCCGAGATATAAAACATGTGCAAGGTTTACCCCAATAAATCAAATAGAACTCAGTACGACAACGATTCGTTCTCTCTATTCATCAGATTTTTGCTGCTTTTTATGTAAACCTTCTCATGCGCGTCTAATTCCCGCGGCGAAGTTACATTCTTAATCAGTTTCAAGTTTTTTAATTTAATATTATGCTAAATCACGTACTCAAATACTGTGGCACAGGAACACTGAAACACTTCACTATGACCCCTTACCACAAACGCTTCACTAAAACTGTACGCACGTTTCGATAACTAAGCTAACATATTAATATTATGGTTTCATTTGATTTATTGGGATAAACCTTGCACATGTTTTATGTCTTGGGCTACAACAACAAGAGGCCCTTCCATCTATTTGTCCGTATTCCGTATATTTTTTCGCGCGTCTTAGTTTTAAAGCACGTAGGCGGTTAAAGTAAATACTTGTAAATAATATTTTTCTCGAAAATAGGGATAGAACAAGCATATTAATTTTAAAGGTTGCTCGCATCATTTGGTCATCGGTTGAGAATGTGAATCATTTGTATCCTTAAAACAGTCGTCCCGAATTAATGAATTATACCGGTGTGGTGCGGAGGTTACCGATACTTTTGTGTTGTTTACTACATTACAACACAGTCCTTGCTATCATTATTATTATTATTGGAAGTAGAAAGCTTAAAAAATATATATATATATATAAGAATACAGAGTATTTTACGAAACTCGTTAATTCCTTTAATGAAGCGCAACAGTTGTGATTGAACCAGGAGTAGGTGCAAACATTCTTATTTTAAATACAAAGGTATACTTTTTATTAACTTAATCGATTGTATACATCGCATGTATTTGTATTAGGGCACTGGATCCCTAAAGTAAATTTTATACTGGATATTCACAAACTGCTACCAAATATAGATATTTTCAAACTGAAAAAAAATCGTGTTTTTCTTTAAATAGACCGTGACACTTCTAACTACACTATTGAACTGGGTTAATATTAGGGTTTGATATACCTATTTTTAATAATGTTCAAGATATTAATGATTCTTGCTTTAAACTGCGTGCAATGGGTTAACGTTTTACAATAGCGTGCCTTGCAACAAGCGATGTAGCATTCATCCTGTAAGCTTTACTTGATCGCGTTTGACAATGACTTCACAGTTATCGATGCTATACATTTAAACAATACAGTGTCACTTAATTTCACCGGTTTGTAGGGATGACTTTTATTTTCTGAGAGAAGTCTCGCCAAGTGGCTTTTACTGATGGATGGATCACGTTCCCTTTATCGTAACGACTTCTTCTTGAAAATTCTTACTGCGCTGCCTGTTCTATCAAATTTTCTTACTAGCTTTGGAACACAATTTACAGAAACGTATACTCCCGGATATTTCCTATTAAGTTCAGTTGCATGGCAATATGATACTTTCCCTATACCATAGCATTTAACTAAGTAAGTTCTTTACTCTCGAAGAAACATTATTCACACATTGACTGATAATTTGTTTTAATTAATTAAATCATTCGTTTGAGTTAAATCTTGAAAAAGTTGCATTTTCATTAGATAACTGGGATAACCACGTTGGCAAAATTTATATTAATCCTAATAGAGACAAAAAATCAACTTTGACATAGAACGTTCATATATTTGAACTTCTGTTGACATTTCAAACATATTTTCTACAAATGATTTTGCTTTCCATTCAAATAAGAGGTAATTTACTCTTAACTGAATATCACGTTATCTCGTTTGTTAATCACCTTGTATGCTACTGAGATTTTAGTAGTAAATAAGGACTTGCTAGATGAAGCAAAACTACATTATGTATAATAATGATAGCAAAGACTGCGGGGTAGTACGACAAACGACAATAAAGTATTGGCACACTCCACGCCACAGAAGTTTCATTAATTAGTCCGGAACAGCTGTTTTGCGGATGCGTGAATCCCCATTATGGGGAGCCTCAAAACAGCTGCTCCGGACTAATCAATTAAGTTTCTGTGGTGTGGAGTTTAGTATTGTTTGATACAATATATAATAAATAAATATATAATAAATCGAGAGTTATTATTTTATGTTTTTTGCTAGTTACTGAAAATACACAGAAAAACTAGACGAGATTATAATAATAATAATTGAATGTTATCACGCAACTCTTTCAATCCACCATTAAATTTGCCTATTTTATTTAATATTCCAAACAGGAACAGATAAATGCTATTACTAATAAATGAAGAACTAAACATTTGTCTTCTTGCTTTATATGTAAGCAATAAAATCAAGTATTTATTGTAACTAGCAAATAAAGTTATATTTCTAATGTGACATCTGTACCACCAAATAAAGTATGTATACCAATATGATACCGTCTGAATCGCCTAGTTGATTTATTCGCATGCTCTCGCAAGTGACAAATCAGGCAAGTGAACGATGCCACAATTACAAGAATGATTAATATTGCTAATGCAGCTGAGTCTACGATCACGCTAGCAAATGACACTCCGAACGATAAATCAAATTTTATTGCGAGCCGCAAGAGTTCACCGTATGCGATGTTATTAAGCGTCGCATTGGTGGTACAATTACAAGAAAATGGTGGGTGGCCTGCGTACGAATTATATTATAAACGGGCGCAACTATGCAAAATTGGAGTGCGTCCTAATTAAACAAAGTTGCTCGTATTTGCTAATTTTAAAGCATAGCTACAATAAAATTGCTCCGATATTTTAATGAAAATTACCTTATTGAAAACTATTTCTACAACATTGTTGCAAGTATCTTCACAATGTACTTACTTACATATATGCGATGGCTTCATCCTATAATTGAAATGATTCTGTTGTGCACAATAAAGTTACATTCTATTCTTTTCCTCTAGTTTATATGGAAAAGTGACTAGGGGAGAAATTTGCTTCCATGCAGAGATCCAACAGATTGACAATTGTTGTAATTAGGTTGCCTAACAGCGAGCTTTTTTGACGATTTTAGCGCCACAATGCTTCTTTCTAGCAAACTTTGCATAAAAATAGCTCACTGAAACCTTCATTGTTATATATCATGATATTTCTTAAAGTATAGATATCGTTAGTCTTTCCATTATTTTTGTAAAGATATAAAAATATATAGGATGTTCCATTTCCGGTGATACCAAAGTTGCCAAAATTAGTTCATAAAAAATATAGAAACAGGGTTTTTTTAAAAACGTCGTTCAAGAATTAGCAGTAGGGAGAGGGAACAATTTAAGCTCTCACTGTATGTATTATCGTTGTGAAAATATAATGATTTCATTCATCAACACTACGTAATTCGTAGTACTATATAGTCTATGTATGTGTAATTTTCGAGGAAATCTTATACCGTTAAGGTCCACTGGCAAAATACATACATTCCTACTTCCACCTACATGCGCCTGTGAGAGAACCGTGTTAAAGTCAATATTGCATGTCTTTACCGTCACGCCCACTTTAGTAAGTGCTATCTCTCTTGTTTTGCCATTGAGAAATAGTATATGGCGTCCAGTTTTAAATTGATTACGTTCAAAGATAATTTAAAATAATCTGTTAGTGAAGAAAAAACACTTTTCCATGAGGTGGGAAAATATTTTCCAAATTACCACTACTTTCTTGGTTTCCGGGCTGAAGTCATACTTTCTGCCGACGTTTCGTCCACACTCTTATGGGAAATCTTCAGGACTATTACTGTACACTGAATGAAGGCTATTCACTCTGGAAGGCGGTTGAATTGTTTTGGATCAATGAAGCGGAAATGAAATAGTGAGAGTTGAGACAAAATGCGAGAGTTAAATTGGATTTCGTGGCCAGTTTTCGGTATGCGCTCAGCCAGCACGAACCCGACTACATGCAACAACCGTGTGTTCAGTAACACGAGTGCTGATCGATCGCTTTGTTTTACCGATGTACACACTATCGCACATGGAATCTGGTAGACACCAGAGTCCCCCAAATGATTGTGGTCTTTGATGAGAAAATTGTCTCAGAGTTTAGAATGGCGTTCGAAAATGCTTTTATATTGCTCCTGAAGAGAAGCTGTGAAGGTTTCGATTTTTTTATAAATTATCGAAATCGATATCAAGATATACTTATTCAAAATATTGCAACTTTATTTAATTCGCCAACCTCTTGCCCTGTAAAAGGTTGAGTCTGCTTCAGCTGCATATATGTATGTAGTATGTACTTCCTTTGTAAGTAATGCCGTCACATTCCTGCATTCATAGCATAATTTATTTCAAACTCAAACAAAAATAATGCATACATATGTAATACGCTCAAAGTGAATATAATCATAGCTCAAAGCATACACTTCGGAAGCCGTAACACATCTTTTTTATAAAATTTCTAGTATCCGACACGCTACGATAACTCATATAAAAGAGTTCCTAGAAGCTGTACAATGCAATGAATTTTGTTTTTTAAAACAAATACCTTTCTTTGAGCATACTTTTTGTACTGCTCATCCATAAACCAACTACGTTAATAGAATTTTCTTATACTAGTGGTTCATACCGCGGAATAAAGGAGCGTTTACCGCACTTACCTGTCAAAGATAAATTGCTGCAACATACTAAAATCATCAATTACTTTCTTAAAGCAGAACGTGGATGTACTACTGATATCATTATTAAACATGTAATTTTTTAATAATGTTGTTACCTTACCGCTCAATGCAAGTGCGTAAAAACGTTGTACCTGTGTAACTAGTAACGAACTGTTTATTAGAATCGAAGAACTGTTAATTAAACGCAAGCCTCTGTAAAAATAATCATTATCAAGTAATTTCTTCCGAGAACCTCCTTTACATGCTACATTAAAAAAATAAATAATGTACCTAGACAATAAAAGTGATTTAAACCTTTACCGCCTCATTAATGAACATTGTTGTAATGTTAAAAAAGTTGAAAGAAAAATAAAACGTTGACGTCATTAAAGCGTGATGTATTTTGAAACCGCGTTTTGAGCTTAAGAGTGGAGAAACAGTCCGGGAGTCCTAATCCAACGAGGTCACATTTCAGAAAACCGTGAATTCATTTACAGCAAATTTTCTTCCAAAAGTGTCGTCACGGAGGAAAATAGATATTAAAAATATGGAGAGCAAACTTTACAATTGGTAGTATTATAATCACATTAAGCGGTATAATTCTTCTGATAAATAATAATAATAAACATTTATTGTCTTATAGAACGTTTCCATATAAAGGACAACAAAAACATTATAAAGTACAAAACAATAAACATACAATATATTAAAAAATAATACAATGATAATAAAAGAACTAATTTCTGCTAATGCCAATTTTTCTAAAAACAGTAAGCGGAGTAAAATGAATATCACAATTCGGCGATACTGCGTTAAATGCGTGACGCATAGTTACAATTGCAGAACTCAGTTATATATTTAGATGAACATACTGTGTATAAAAGGTGGAAGTCTGCCTAGCAACAGATCAGAGAACAACAGAAATTGAAGCTGTGCAGCAGTAGGTGTGAGGAGTCAACTTTGTTGTGAATTAAATTGTAAACAAATTTAATAAGGTGTTGTTGACGTCTAACGTCAAGTGAAAGAATATTAAGCTTTTGTAGCAGCAATTGATGATCATAACTAATAACCTTTGAAAACAGATACTTTAATAACTTTTTTTGTAGATTTTCTAAAGGTATGTTATGCGTAAATAGTAAAGTCCGCCACTTTCCGTGCGCTACGGGAAATTAGCAGAGACTAGATAGACTCGTGTTTTGTCGACTCTAGCGTAAACCAGTAGGCAACACAAACCCATTCTCGTGAGACGAATAAACACGAGTCTGTCTAGCCTGTGCTAATTTCGTGAAACGCATGGAAAGTGGCGAATTTTAGTAAGTAGTATAGTTAAAACGCGAATAGCCAGTGTACCATTAATGAAATAATTAAAGATTAAAGGATTTACATTCCTAGTATAAGTGGCGATGTTACATTTGGCAACGGTTAGATGCAGGTAGTTGGCAGACGAAAATAGAAAAATTAGGTGAAGCCAAATGGTTGATGTGATCAAAGGCCTTACAGGTATCGGTGTATATAGTGTCAGTTTATCCACAAGCATCAAGTGTACTGAGTGAAGGGTGCTAGATTAGAAACTTCTCTCAACAAAAATACGCTGAACAGCTAATATAGTTTGAGACAAGGGAATGTATAGGGGGGTCAATTACTGCTTCGAAGACCCTGGCGAAGTTATTGAGGATAGAAATAGGTCGATAGTTTTTCATATCACCAGGCGATCCGCTCTTAAGTACTGGACATGCCTTAGAACACTTCACTGGAAGTGTAGTTGTAATCAGCACTAAATTGCAAATGATGGTTAGTAGCTGTACCAACATAATTCCACGGTCACGAAAGAAAAGCTAGGAATACCATCTAGACCAGTAACTTGTTCTTCAATCCTCTTATAAGCCTAACCAGTTCTAATTCAGTTAGCCTAGCAATATTAATGCAAGGTGAGCAACCAGTATGATGAACAGTATTCATATTTGGACTAGTGTTGACATATACACTGCCAAAGTATGGGCCAAAACCGTTAACGAACGTTTATGGATTATCGTAGATAATGATATTATATTGTAATGTATGGATGAATGCTGGATATTATACAGTGTGTTGCTGTCCTTGAGCTAATACTACTTACTTATTAAATTTACAATACCTGGCAATATCTGGCAATATCTACTTTTCTCAAGGCTCCAATCTTTTATCGTTCTGCTTTCTTTATACATTTTCTGTCAATGGAAAAGCTTTAAAATTAATTTTGGGGATATTATTACTACTACCTACTTTGTCGCACTAAATTAAATAGTTAAACAAGATACTAAACACCTTGAAAACTGTCATTAGTATCATTGACTATCATGTGACTTATGAAAGCTGTTCCACTTTTTTTCCGTCGATACTGAAGTTGAAGTCACTTGGAACTATTATTGTTTTCATCTCCTGAATGACGCTATTAACATTTTTTTTCTTAACTTTTAAGGTATATGATTGATATGATTATAAAAAAATTAATAAATCCACTTTCACCAAATAGCTAGCTTGCTTGGGTAGAATTTTAATTTTGATGGAAATAACGTACCATTAGTTGCATTGATCAGATTCGCTGCGGGCTCGGTTTAATCGAACCCTTACTCACCACAAGCATACGTTCGGCTAATTATCGGCTTTTTTCGCTTTTCTTATGGCGTTTTCCACTGAACGACTATGTCGCGTGATGATAAACCCATGATGAGCATGCAGTTATTACCATCTATTTATTGTACTTACAATTGTGGAATACTTGCAGAAAGTGTGCATTTTTTAACTATACTGCTGAATATTTTTCTCAGATTCAGCTTTGACTTATTCTGAGAAATTAAATCAACAGAAAGATCACATCAAAAAATGCAAGAAACAATAACCAAACAGAAAATAGCTTCCTCATAGTATTGATGGTATCATTTACGGCAAAAACAATCAATTACCATCGGAAATGTTTCTGAAATCTACCCGACGTCATCTGCGTGGTTCTGAGTATCTTGTATCACTATCGCCTCACAGTTAATGCCACAACATTCGAAACGACGATTTAAACGTTTCTTGACGCCCTCTAATGCCAAGAAACACATGCCTGTCGTTTAGAAAGCAGCAACATAAACCGAATACTGTTTCCCATCCCTCAAGCAATTCTTGGACTGCTTACCACGAGACGGCGTATGCAAAGATTTCCACAAGCTTACCATAATGTATATAACAGAACACATCAGAAAATGCCTAGAAACAATATCCAAACAAAAAATGCTAATCATCAGTTTATGTCGCTGCTTTCTAAACGGCAGGCATGTGTTTCTTGACATTAAAGAGCGCCAAGAAATATCTAGGTCGTCATTTCAGGTACTATGAGAAAAAAGCTGCATTCGATGAACGCAAAAGGCGTTGGCTCAACACATTTTTAGTGGTGTATATAAACAACGTAACTGTCGTGTTGATTCAATGCATAAAATTATGTTCACATTTAGTGTTGCGTCAACAGTGTTTTATGTTGAAGCAACAATCTATTTAGAGTCACTCTAATGTTCAAATAACTAAAGTTCGCCACTTTCCGTGCGTTTCACAAAATTAGCAGAGACAAGACAAAACTCATATTTTGTCGATTCTCGGGAAACCAGTAGGTAACACGAACCCTTTCTTATGAAACATATAACTAATGAGTAATATGTCTTAAATATGTACACATTAAATTTGGAAGCTAACCGGGCCGATGTGCTGCTTTCCACTTACCTCTATAGACGCAAACTATAACATATTTCGTATTATGTAGCCATTGATAGCCAAACTGCTGCACTGCATTATATTTGGTGGAAATAATCATTTTTCTCGGTGTACTCTCGGAACCACGCCGGAATGACGCCGGGTATCCAGAAACATATTCGTAGGTAGTAAATTTTTCCTATCCTTGCATTGCCATAAATGATTTCATCAATACCATAAGGAAGCTATTTTAGCATTATTTGTTTGGTTACTGCAGAAAGATATTTAGTGGAATACAATAGCTCGAGTCCGTGAAACCCTCAGGAGAAGGCGCCACTAATGCACAATGCGCTTTCCTTGGTTTCGTAAACGGAATCTATTTCCCATTACGAAGAATCTATGTGCTGACTTGAAATATAATGTTTCGAATTCCTTTTTATAACAACATGTAATTTATATTTTCAAATCTTTGTATACTTAATAAGAACGTTGTCATCACCTGGAACAAGTAGCATTAAAAAATCATTAGGCAAACAAGAATTTAACTTTGATCATTTGTTATATAGAATAATCATCTATAGAAAAACTCTTAGTACTAAATAATATGAAATATATATATATGCTCATCAAACATAAATCCGAACTTATTCTATTAAGCTCTTCTTTGACGCATTCACGATAGATGTATACTCGCAATGATCATTTTATGATTACTGCGGTGAGTTTGCTATGAATTAATGAATTATTCATTTTATTCTCTGTATTATAGCATTTGGTAATTAATTTTTAATTTAATTTCAATTTGATCAACTAATCGATCGGTATTACTTTAATCACAAATCCATGGATATATTTTATAAGAATATGTTCAGTAATTACGCAAAAAGGTACAAGAGAGCGAACGTTATAGAAAAATTATTGCTTTCTTTTTAGTATAACAAACTTATTTGTTAGTGCAAATAACGAGCATGCTGAAGTATACACATATTTCTGTATGTGTGCTGAAACTCGTCTTGAAGGGGAGAAACACCCCTTCTAAAGTTGTTGCATTTCCAGTTTTTCCCATATAACTGCAAAGTGAAGATAGAAGGGAGGGAGAAGTTGTACCATATTTAAGGATCTTTCAGAGTACGTGTATATACAGGGTGCTACGTTTAAATCTAACTCTTCAGCGACCCATCGGGAAATATTTTAAGCAAAAGTTGTATGTGTTTTAGTTTTATTTAAAATCATACAGAATTTTTCAATACATAGGGTGCTCTTAAAGAACATATCGCCATACGTTACAGTTCGGTTTGTACGGATTTTTTTGTATCCCCACCATATAAAAAAGCTACTCTAGCTTATGCAAATCAGAAAAAACGTATTCAATTTTTTGTCCAATTCATGTCCTATGCAACTTCATTTTAAATTTCCGATAGCTAAACATTTTTATTGATAATATTGGTTAAATTAGTACAATATATTGACATAAAGTCAGGCAAATAGAAATCGTATGATTAGATACATCTGCTATATTGTATCTGGTTAGTCATCTTTGTAATTATTCAAATTAACTAAATTTGTTTAAAGATATTTATGTTTACAATCTACATCTTTTATCCGTATATCTACATCACGAATAATAGTGTGAGAATCAGTATAGGACACAAGTGTTGCAGAACATATTGAGAAATAGCTATCAGTTTTTTTTTTACGTTCTACACTTCTCCAAGCTCTCTTCTCAGAGATAGAGTTGTCCTAGAGATTTAGCCTTTCTAAAGTTTTTTTGTACGGATTCAAAAGACAATTGCTTATTCTTTGCGATTTTTCGATAATTAACAGCGTTTTCTTCCTATTCTATACTGTCATACCTCCTTCTTCTGATGCACAGGGTTTCGGGTCTTACAATAAGCGAGAAGACCATAGTTGGGTAGAAGTTTGGAACAACTTGTACAGACATATGGGGGCTTTTAAAGTAACTGTGTTTGTAGTTTGTCTGTGCAACATTAGAAATCGAACATCAAATGTTCCAAAATGTTTTAATTTAATTTAATTTTCGAAGTTATTTTACCTTTTTTTAAACTGTGGAAAGAGTGTCCAGGTGATACTTCCGAATCCACGACCATGAACATTATCTCTTGTTTAGACAGTAACTTCTCAATTTTATAACATTGAAACGCATTTCTTACTGATATAATGCTGTATATATATGGAAAGGTTCAAGACATCTGTATACTTTTCATTAACAGTACATTTGAGAAAACAATCATATTTCCGTTGCCTATCCAAATAATGTCTAGCTTTATCAGTCTTTTGAATTAGACTTTAATAGCCAATAAAGCACATTTCTTGCTTATTATCTTAAAGCCAATGACAGGCATCTGGCTCATTAAACATTTATTAAAACATTTTTTTTGTTAGTTGTGAAACAGAGGAGAAAGAGAGTAATATTCGCTATCCATCCAAATCCCGGCATTTTTATTTCTGCTGCTTCACGGTTATTGTTCTCGTCTTCTTATTTATTTATTTTGTTATTGTTTTTCCAGCCGTACTGGTATTACAGTAGAGAAGAGAAGTAAAGATTACTACTGTCATAGAAATTTAATGGGTGCTTATGTTCTTATTTTGCAGATACCAAATATAAATACAAATTGCGCTTAATATTCTTCTCTCATACGCTTACTATAACTACCTGTGGATCACTAGTTTTTGTTACTGAAGGATGTAATTAATATACTCCTCGCACACATCTGAGATGAGATCCTATCGTTTCAAAATTGGAGTTTAAATAATTGTTGATCATTAAGATTTTTAATCACATACCGCGGAACGTATGTATGTACTTATATATACGAATAAATTGCCCACTTGTGACTCTTCAAACTGTGAATGCCATTGCAACTGCTTTTATAATTATCTCAACAGCATTTGTTACGCGTATTTAAAAAGTTTCGAGACATGTATGTAGCATTACTTACCTTTATATAAACGCATAAATTGTTATTATTGCGAAATAATAAATGGTAAATCATGTCTTACATGATTTTAAAATATTTATAATGTGTTTCAGCATTTAATAGTTCAAAATTCTTCATCTTGAACTTCTAACACTAAAACTTTAAGAGGATAGAAGTATCTGTAGTATAAGAGACTAGATGCACAAAGATGTACAAAGATAAGTAAGTTTAATGTTCACTAAATCTCATCAAATAAGATCTGTATCTATTTATATATATCTGGTTTTTTCGACTTTTTTGTATTATCGATCAGAAAATCTGCTCATGTTGGTTTGACTTTTACATTAGTATCAACAGTAACAGACTTACCTGTCTTAAAATCAACTGTGCATCTCAATCATTTGGTCACAACTTCCACACGTATCGATTTATTTTTTGTAGAAACTTTATTATAGAATTAACTAAATATGTTCGTAGAATATTTTAATGAATGCTTTTATTTCTTTCAACTATTGACGCCTTTATTCTAGTATTTATTAACAAACCACATAAATACCCTAAATGGTTCACACGTGAAATAATTTTGAATATTAAATTAAAGAGTCAATTGTAAACAAAAGGTACAATGATCTCCTCTCCTTGCACAAATTCCATCAACTACGTAAACTAATCAAGACACAGATAGCTGCATACTACATTCTACATATTTATGCGATGTTGAATCCGAAACAATAATGGTTGCACATCCACAATAAAAAACAATAAAGTCGCATTCCAGGCGGCATAGTTTATGGCAGTGAAGTTCTTAACACCGCTCGGGAAATTGTTAACAGTTTTTCAAATCATTTCAATAGGCTTTACTCTTTGCGTACTACCAGAATTGTTATAGCAGACAGCACAAATAATATTCCCTGCGTAAATAATATAACTCTTTTACTGAAAATGAAATTATATACTGTATCTGTATTCTGAAACATTCTTATAGTTCTGGCCATGATAGAAACCCACGTTTCTAGTAATGAATTGTAGAAATGCATCCTCTAAAGAAACTATTTCAGTTGATACTGACACATAGAACGTTGCACGTATGGTACCTACTCATAAAAGTGAGATCTAAATAATGTTAGGAACTATAGACCAATTTCCGTATTGTCCACTTTTGCAAATACTGAATTTAGCTCGAACATCTGGAATAAAAGAGGCCAAGTAGATGCTAGCTACACCGACTTTTCTAAGGCATTTGACCGTTTAAATACCTTGCAAATTACGTACACACATAATACAATATGTGTTTTCTAATGGCTACACATCCACCAATTACACTGCAACTTCGACAGCTCCCCAGGGCTCTAATTTGAGACCGCTAATATTTGATATTTTTAAGATGAATTAAACATTTTTGCAAGTATATCCTCCAGCAATGAATGTGCTTCACTACAGAACAATTTGAACAGTCTATAGTAAAAGTAATATCTTTTACCCATTGATCAAATCCAACAGTCTTCAATATTGCAATCAGCAATAAGCTTTTATCACATTGTGAGCTGATCAAAGATTTAAAAATTGGCTTTGATACAAAACTTAGCTTCGGACAACATGTAAATAGGCTTTATTATTCGAAATACCAAATCTTTTAACAATATGAATACTTCAAAAACGTTATATTTTGGCTTAATAAGATCACGGTTGGAATACGCATCCTTGATATGGAATCCTCACTACTTTAATCAAAAGCGGAAAATTGAAATAGTTAAAAAAAATTAGCCAAGTTTTTATGGTTTAAACAGCACCACATCTATCCACACTGAAACTTCGACCATTGTTTCCCGCAGTCTAGGTTTAATTTAACGTTCCTTCAATTTAGAGGGATAAACTTCAGCGTCCTACCAATAGCAAGAACAAAACGGTAAAATTCACTATGTACACAATGTCGAGCAATTATAATAAGATTTCGTCTCAAATAGATGTTAACGTACGCTCTTTAAATGAATTGGAAGATACAGTTGCTAACAATATTAACCTATTTGTTTAGTTTTTTTTAATATTCTTTTGGATTAAGTATTTATCTTGCTTATTCAAATTTAGGTGACGTGTTTATTCACATATTGTACTTACAAAAGTAACAGTTTATTCAGACAACAATCGGCACATGTTTTACTGGTGTAAGAAGCATCTTGACGTGGTGAGCTTTAGTTGTACATATTATTTGTCTTTGTTTACTATCAACCGTCGCTGCAGGTGCAGCTAATTACCTCCAAATGTGCAAATGATAGCACCAGATATGCACTCTATTCGCTACAAAAGCTTCACTCGCCTTCTGATTCTTTCACAGTCAAAAACAAATCCTCCTACTACTACCCCAAACCGTCTTTATTATTTTTTCTATGCATTCATTTATTCACATTCAGGCTGACAAATTGACAGGTCAGTTTCGCTATCTCCATTATTATTGGTTTCAGAAAATTCCTTAAATTAGTATGCAATTGTGTAATGCGCTTTCATTAAAAAAGAGTAATTGTTAATTTTTGGTAAATATGCATTATACAATGGTTCTTCTATTAACTGCATGTTAGCTAGCAGCAAAAAGGCTACTAGTTCACTCGTTTAACTGACTTCGGGTCTTTAATTTGGCTTGTACACTTGTAAAGAAAATTGCGAAGAAATTATTGCAAACAATAAAATACATACTTGCCCAAAATAATCGTACAAAGGCATTCACATTACAGGACGACAAGCGAAAAAAAACAGATGCTGCTATACATTATTAGTATTAACATTTTGAAATAATGTTTTTATGACAATAAATTAGATTTACTGAATGCGATACATCCTTAAAATATTTTCTATTTCGGTAAATAACCAAGATTTTATTCACAATAAAGTTTTCTTTCAAATTGTATAAAAATATCCGTGTCCGCCTTCAAGGTTGGACAAAAGATAATCCCTTTCCTGAGCAATTTAGAGATAAACTTTTCGAACAAAACATTTTAGGAGACAAGTGCATGCATAAGTTATATTCAGACTGTTCAGTTTCCGCTACGCACAATACAAACTTGTTTCTTTTAGTGGAACATCCTAATGTCTCTCTTCCATTAATGTCGACCTCCTTTAATATTCCTTATACCCGTCTATCTTTTTTTTTTCGAGATAAGCGACGTTCTTTAAGATTTTTGAGAATGTCACTGTTTTTTGACGGGGAAAATCTTAAATGCGTAATTTAGATGTCACTTGATTAACCATTTCGTTTCTATATATCAACTAGATTATGCTAGATTATTTATCTACATACATTGTCTTGTCAATTAACAAGCAAGTTAGTAAAATAGCGAAAATAAGTAGACAATGTTGATTAGAGGTCAGCATAGAATAGACTTATTTACATGTCACACTAAGTTTTTTCAGTACACAAAAATATAGTCAGTGCATAATAAAAATTGTTTACAATTTTTCGCAATTTACCTAAGTAGACATGTTTCTGAAAAAACTTTCTGGATGAATTTCTGAGGTGATGCATAACGTGGACATTACACAAAATAATACTCCCGAGATGTTAGTAAATATTCAACAAAATACAAAGAATCGGAATATAGTTTGTAAGTAGCAAAATGGTATTCACTTGGAATAGATTTTAAAATTGTATTCATAAATTAAATGTTACAGATTTTTTTGAAAGAATATCTTTAGAAATAGCAAAAGTTTATCACATTTCGTGACACCATTCTATGCATTTAACGAAAAAATTATCTGCATACCTTTATATTTAATTTATTAAAGAACGACACATTTTAGGCATAGGAAAATGTTTATAAAGAATGTTCTACTTCTCATATTCTAGAAAAATACACAGACTGTCCCATTTAAAAAGCAGAGATTAAACATGGCAACGATTTCGATCGCCATCTTGTATACGTTAGTTAATTAAAAAAAATCCATGTATTATCGAAAACTCCAAAGAATATTCAATCGTATAAAATTTACGTCACCACTCTAGCATATAACACGTGTAAGTAATCGGTTATTATAGAAACATTTCGCAGAAATCTCAAATAATGTAAATTATCTCCAAATTTAAGGCATTTAAGTATAGGGAATATTTACGAAAGTCGACATACTCGCATGCTGCGATGTGGAAACTGAATACCTCGTACACTTGAATCTAATTTCATATTATACAGCACCTGTCTCCGAATATTTTTTATTTGAAATTTTTTTCTCAAAGTTACTCAGAAAAGAAACTATCTTCCACCTACCCAGTAACTGGATAGTCTGCATAAGACAATTATTTAAAAGCATGATGTTTTCGTAAATATCTTTGAAATATATAAAATATTTAATTAGTTTTCGATTTCTACAATTTCGCTTTAGAGAAAAAAACAACAATTTCATCAACTTCGCAACTCCAATAATGAAAAAATAACGTTGGCAATCTCTTTAGTATACCACAAATGTCATGCTAATTTAATGGTTTTATAACTCTGTCGACCTCTATGTGTAAACTTCTAAGCATTTAATTCAACCTAAATACATTAGTCGAACACGCTGAAATCTGGAGCAAAATGGACTAATAAATAATTCAATTACAAGTTCATTAAGTAGCGAAGGACAAGTAACCGCGTCTAGCGAAGCACTTACGAGCTTACATATTTATCGAGCACATTATATGCAAGTAAATGTTTATAATAAACAATAACACTAAGAGAAAAAAAAAACTAGAATGTTGGGTGCAGTCACGCAGCTTGAAGCCTGCAGCCAGTTTCAAAACCCGAATGCAGTAAATTTATTTGTAGTTGCGATGCAAGTGGGGCCACAGTTACTGGTTTACATCATGTAATTAGATTACCCGCAGGTGTTAACTTCGATGATAATTAGAGGAGGGCGGCCAATAGAGCAAGTGAAAGTTACATACATATACATACTGTTTTACTATTACCCGAATTATATTGCTTACTCCAATTTGATTATTTCGGTTGATCTGGTGGGCATAATGATGCCCACAATACTAAGTTATCAGTCGTATATAAATAATGAAAGAATATTTCTGGGAAAATATTAAACAGTTCCAGTTCGGATTCATCGCGATATTCATATCGTCAATTTAATTGCTGCTTGTAATTGGAATAAACAAATTCCCACAAGTATTCCTTTGAGAATGGTTTGCTGACAAGCTTTCTTATCGAGTCCGTCCCACAGCTTTTCAAACAGATTGCGCTAGATAAATTATCCTTTCTATGTTTCTCCAACCTATTTCGCTTTTAAAAAGTATGTGTGCATTTTTAAGCTTATGATATTCCCTTATGTAATTTTGAATTTTCCTGTAATAAAATAGCACCTATATCAGATACAAATGAATTCTGAAACTACTACAGAAGTTACCAAGAAGACTTAAAAATTGTATATGTACCTATACAGGGTTGGGTGGAAGTATGAAACCAAGCAAATGCCGCGAAACGGAAACGATGATTTTGATTAAATTTTTGTAATAACACACAATGCATTTTCGAATCTTTTGTTATTGTACTTCCAGTTTAACAGAAAGTACCCTCAACACTTTTTATTTAAATGAGACGCCCGGTATATTTTTGTAGGTTATAATAGATCTTCTTTTTCCGGATTCGTCCATACTGCTTTTACTTATTTTATTTATCATAAAAAAAATAAAATTTTATTTACAAATAAAAACAATGGAATAATGAGTTTGCAAAATACAATAAACAAAATAAAGAATTTGTTGACAAGAAACAAAACTAAAATGTTAAGTAAAGCATTAACAAACACTATGCATTTGTTATCAATACTTTTACAATAACATAGGCTTCCATGGCCAGAGTCAGTTAAAATTAAACGTATTCCGGATTTGGACCGTATTATCGATAACTCGACCTTTCGCCCACAATCATATGGGGCTGCTTCAGGAGAGGGAACGTGGTTGGCAACAGTTAGCACGGTAACTCAATGTGTAAACCACGCCAGAGGCAAAATTACTTGAGCGGGAAACTGTTGATCAGGATAACTCAGTATGTGAACCATGCCAGGGGGGAAAATCAACTGTCTTAGAAAACCATTGCTTATATTTTCAGTTACGTACAATATATACAATAATGTATACAAGGTTCATAAAATTCAACCTGAAAAGAACAAGAATGTAAATATTTGTTCTACATACATAAATCGAGAAACCCACTGTATATTTTATACCAGAAATTCCGAATTTATTAAAACATACAGACACCAAATCAAATTTCATAAAATGCAACTGACTAACAATATGAAAATCTGGCTACGTAGAAGTCAACAAAATTACCATAAAAAATTTTGTCGTAAGTTGTCAATATTCTATCCATGAACATTTAATTCTTTAATTTTTAATATTGAAATTATAACTGGAAAAAATATCCTTTTATATTTTTTATTAGTGCAGCCAATTTATGTCATAACCTACACTTCTCGTAACAAATAATATGTATATGAATTAAAAGACAAATGCAAACCTAGAATTTAGACGAATTAAAGAGATGGAGGCATCGCTGGCAAAAGCGTGTAGTCTTACAAGAAGACTATGACGACAAATAAACTGAATTTGGCAAAAAAAAAATACTGGAAACTTTTCAGACTAGTCTCATACTCTCTGATATTCATTCATCTGATGAAACCACAGTGTGGCAAAATAATATTGTAATGGAAACTATAACAAACAACACATAAGTATCATTATTGAAACTATAACAAATTATTTGAAACTTCCAGTTCGGTATACTTTATTCATTACATTCTGTGTGTTGGTAATTGTACCGATACCTTTTGTGTTTGCTATACGGCTCCATAGTCTGCACTACTAATATCTGTTTAGAGTTATTTTTTTTTGCCGATACCTTTTGTGTTTGCTATACCGCTCCATAGTCTACATTACTAATATCTGTTTAGAGTTATTTTTTTTTTATATGAACACATATTTGCAATTTTATTTTACAAATACGAAATGTGTCATTTCTTAGAAGTACAGTTGTATGTACTGAGCTGCGATCGTAAACAGTAGTGTATCATGCTAAAGACTCTAAAATGTACACACAGTATTATGTTTTATAATCGATTTTCAATAGTTTCTTTGCACCATTATAATGCACTTTACAAACATCCTATACGCATTGTATACATAGCTTCTTAACTACGATTCGAAGATTTTTATCTAGCGATGAAGGCGGAGTATGGTAGCTGCTGTACAAATTCCACGAGTAGCTTCCACAGCAGGTCGATAAACATCTTAGGCTGTGTTGTAACAATTAATGAGTAAGTGGTACGTTTGCCACAATCTGTCTAGTCACTTATAAGAATATAATTTGACAGTTATTCTATTTATAAGATTTTTAAGTGGTTTTAATTAATCTCGGTGTCTGGAATCAGCACTTATAAGCTTCTTCTCTCTTACATGTACATTTTGTTTGTTTGACCTTAACATTTCTTGTATAGAATAAGGCATTAAAAGAAGTCCTCAATTACTTAAAACTAAAAACGAATATATTTATAATATACCTTTATAAAGCGCGTTACAGACCACTTATCTTTAACTGAGATATGAACTAAATGAAAAAAATCATAAAACTATGAACTGTAGAAGTTGGTGTCAAAAAAATATCACCATCATCATTTCTTATTCCGAAGTATTTCGGAATTACACTTGTTTGAGGAAACAAATAACCAAAACAATCGTGGATAGTATTTCAGTTTTGGTACTCCTACTAAACATGGGATACGAATAATTTTGTTTATGAAGTCAAAGATATATCGATAAGGGCGCACCTTGTGAAGCCATCACCACTGATAAACGCTGATTTGAGAGAACTGTTACATTGTCTCAAAATCTGCAGCGGTAGCTTCTACAGTTGCAATCAACAGTTTCCATTAGGGTGAGAGGGGAGCACATTCTTTTGCATGCAGTGATAAAGATGTTGGGTTTGCGGATGGACAGTAAAATGTATTACTAAAAAATTCTATATAACCCTTCAATTTTTGTATACCAACAGACACAATACAAAACTAAGAGCAATGTTGTGAGCGATTACTGGGACGCCGTATATGAACATTGTTCGAACTTGGCACCCTGCCGCTACGTTGTTTACATTATACATATTTAGAAGCCTTGTTTGAGATTTATTTATAACACATATCCACGGTACTAGATTGAACACCTGAACACCGTATACGTAGTTCCATCTTCTCACCTTGTTGGGAAATGCTTAGTTTCAATTCATGATAACGCAAGGCCGCATATCGCAAGTGAATACTTAAATCAGGTTGACATTCGTACATTCGATTGACCACCATGTAGTCTAGATCTTAATCCTATCGAACATCTTTGGAATCAACTACTAAGGCGCATCCGCCAAAGTGCAAACGTACCGGAAATTCTTTCGTTTCAGGAAGGATTGAAAGCAATTCCACGAGTTTACAAAAGAAACTTAATCAACTCAATATCACACTTTTTTAACTTAAATTAATAATTGTAGAATTTAAGTGGACGTTTTTTTGCCAGTCAGTTTATTATCATTTGTCTACTACGACTACTTCTTTCTCGCTACGAATACACACATTAGAATAAAACTATACGGATCAAATGTCGGTAGTGCCTGAAGCAAGTTGTTAAGCAATTAATTATAATAGAACATTAAACTGCAATCTTTTTTTAACGCATTGTCAATTCGTTTTATTGATTCCACTTTCATTCAGGGCAGATATTTTACTGTCAACTAATCAGTCTTCCTATGTACTTTTCCATACGCAAACGCACGTCGAAACGAACTCCATTACGAGACGAAACATTTTATTATTTAATGGTTGGTATTCCAAAACATTGATGATAACGACATAGTGCATCCTTTTTAGTGATGAAATCTGAAATATACGAACGTGCTTAACACAAATTAGTATGTACGAAGAGTTAACCAAAAGCAGTGAAAATCGCATATTTGTAGTACATATTAAAATTTAAATAAAATAATCTTCGTTTTCAATACCCCCAATAGTTCTCTGTAAAAAGTGATCATTTCTAGAAGATACATTCATTTGAATACGAGGAATCGAAGTCAACACTTCTCTAGATCAAGCCCCCGGTGACTTTTACTCCTTTCTCCGACTCAAGGAAAGCTCGGGAAGATAATAGATGGCCGTTATGGCATTTTGGGAATATCAAGATAAAGATTTTTTTTGTAAGGATTAAAAAAAAGGATGGACCAAGGGTATCGACTTGTTAGAAAAATCGATATAATTTTAAACCATAACCGTTGTACTACATACTCGTCATCATTACTTATGGATCGTCCCTCGTATATACAATAATCCAAAAGATAACGTGCGCATTGATTATTATGAATATTGTAAATTATATTCTGTTACAGAAATCCGAGACAAGTCACGGGGCACTTATTGATATTCTAGGCAAATTA
The DNA here is from genome assembly GCA_902655005.2 of Marronus borbonicus. Classification (NCBI taxonomy): domain Eukaryota; kingdom Metazoa; phylum Arthropoda; class Insecta; order Coleoptera; family Scarabaeidae; genus Marronus; species Marronus borbonicus. The sequence goes on from LR737384.1 coordinate 18,952,604, forward strand.
TGAATAATAAATTTTCGTTGAAATGTTGCATCCTCAGCAGCCAATCCATAAGATTTACAAGTAGCAATATTAGTGGCATTGTGACCTATGAAACACTTAAATAGCCACTGTGTAATGTAATACGTAATGTATTTAATTTTCTTCTTCATCGGCTACACCAGATGACTTCCATCCTCCAGGGTGCTTTATTGTAACCAAATCGTTTAGAAAACTAGTTTCATAAAGCATTCTGTCACGCTTGTCTATTTGAAATTTCGAAGGTATGTGACAAAATGGCGTTTTATGAAACTTCTAATATAGTATATTCTTCAAGATTCGTTTTTAATTACGAGAATTTAATCTCTGGTTTACTAATGCAAAGAGTTTATTAGATAGTTTCCAGATAAGTAATGATACATACGCCAAATATGAAATGTTGGCATGTTATACGTAAAAGAATTTCATAAAATAATTATTTGAATGATATTTCAAAAAGGAAATCAATTTATTTTTATGGTAAAAAAATTTCTAATGGTATAGTAAATAGCAACAAATTAAATTTCAGTTATGCACATGATGAATTAAGTGTTTATCTAAATCCAGCAGCCTGTTACCTGAACGTATGGTTTGCTGTTGACGATTTTGCATGCATACATACGCACAACTAAAGTACGGTAAATACCTGTGTGTTTAATAATTTATTTCTCCCGCGATGTTCAAACTTGTTTAAACTATCCAAAATTCAAATCCATTGAAGTCAACCGCTTTGAAGTTACTACGCGATGTAATTTTTGGTCAATACTCAGCAGACGCGGCACCCATTTCGGCGACAGCTTTCTCATAGTCAATTTTTTGTGAAGGATGTTTTGTACAGATTCACTTTAGATCTTTACCATATTAACAATCTCTCTAATCTTCGCCCGGCTGTCCACTAAGACGATATCATCAGCTTTATTGGTGACATCTTCCGTGGTCACCTCAACGCGATGACCTGGTCGCTCCTCATCAGAGACGGATCTTCATCCACGCTTAAGCTCATTGTACAATCTTTATAAACCGCATCCAGCTTCTCTATGATCTCTAGACACGTTTTCCTGCAAAAAAAAGAAATCGCTAACAGATATTGTTCTTGTTCCATAATTCCACAAACACGTAATCTTGCTCACTTTCAACAGTTCTCAAAGCAAGACTCCTCCATGAATCTTTCTGAAACTTTGAAATACATAAGGAGTAGTACTCAGTCAGTAATGCAGATTTTGACACAAAGCGTCATCTGTCTCCAAACACGGGTACTTCTCTTACCATCCTCGTAACTAACTTCTATAAACTGATATAAATATAACCCAAGATTGGTTGACTCTTTGCTACAGCAGGGTGTCAATATAATTCAGTTCGTATCGTCCAGTCAAACTTAGAACTAATGACAGTATTATAAATATGTGAATCATAGAGTGGCTGTATTTTTTCTCGCCACATACCATCGATTGAAGTCATCACTAGCAGCGGTCCTTTTATAGAATGCCACGTAGGATATCGTTCTGAATGATCTTATAAAAACACGAGAACATATTAAGTTTTAATTAACATAATGAGAAACCCTTGTTGTCAATTTGAGGAGAATATAATTAATATTTAAGCATAGTCAGCACAACTACATAGCTAATTAACGGCAATGTGTTTAAAAAACTTGATTTCTTAATTATGACTGGCATTATTATTATTACACAGTCTATTTATTGCTGAAATGAATCTAAAGAACATAGAGAAAAAAACATTGTTTTGATATTCCTATTTTCAGATTCCTCCAAACTTCAACATATTTCGATACAAAAATGTGCTGACAATATTACAGCCACTACTTATTTTTAGAAATTTTCAATCATCAAAAAACATACGAAGATGCCTGTGATATTTGCTTGCATTTGTGATCTATTAATTTAATTAAATATTTTTCAAAATTTTCAATAAGAGAATGATCTTAATAATAATAATAATAATGTCATTAATTCTCTGGTTAATTAAGCCGTTAGTCGATCCTTGCGGCACCTATATATCGTGATGCCAGGGATTCCTGATCGCAAACGTAGAGGTGTTTGCAAATATTCCAACAATTCATGTTTTTAATTAGATACTTTGATGTTACCACGTCAATCATATTTTTACGGCAAGTTAGACCTTTCCTGCAGCGATGAGCTGTTACACAGCGAAACACGCGTCTGTACATGGTGGTGATGTGGTAGTCTAACTTCAAATTAATTTATAATAAAAATGATTTAAATTTTCAATTTCTATTAAATTTCTACGTTTCCAAATAAATAAACTTCTATTATTAATTGAACTCTCGCATGTTAACGATTTATATTATTCCTTTTTTTTCTCAAAAAGAAAGATGAATTTCCAATTGATTTCGTTGCATATCCTCAATTTCTTGTGAAATATTGTTGTAACCCGTCGAGAATTCTTGCGGTATTAAAAAGACTTGTTGCTTAAAACCAATAATTGGCTGGGTGCGCCAGCCAGGTGTTAGCAAAATGCTGATTGCCAAGTATGTTGTTTTATTGAAATATAAATACACCAAAGAGTTTGTAAACTTGCTTGGCAAAATTCTACAGTACACAAAAATAACGTTGAGCGTTAACTGTAAATATTATTTGATTCTCTTCAAACAGTATATATTATAATTAATAGGTTGTGAATCTGCGCCGTATGATCACCCTCAAAACTTGATGTCTTTACGGAAGAGTGATTGGAATGATTTAAACACCAAACTCTACCATCACCATTAATACAACTATCTAATTGAAAATGTACTTCGTCAGACCATAAAATCTCGTCCAATCATTGCGAATTTATTTGGACTTGTAGACTTTAATGTACGGAATCATATCTGATTCGCTTATCAGTATTTCAACTTCAGAGAAAGCCTGCATTTTAATACCTTTGAATTTTTAAAATTCCTCAGAAAAATTATAAAACTATGATGGAGAACTTTGACACAACAAAATTTGATTAGTAGTACAAACTCCAACAATGTTAATATAAAATGAGATAACCTTCACCGATAACGCTATCGATTCCTTCAAATTTTCCGACTGATCTAAAAATCTATTTTTGGAGAAATGGGCCCACTGGTAAATTATTAATTATTCAAAATTTTGGTATAGCTTAAGAATTTGCACAAGACTAATCTTAACTTATATTCTTCAAAACATGTTTAAAGAACAGCAAAGGTGATTTTTTAATTCTTTTTTTATTTAGTAATGTCTTATTTCTGTCGAAAGCAAGTGAAGGAAGTGTTAGGATGCAAGGTGATTAATAAAAATACAGTTTTATTCTGAATAATGGTAGTATGGTACCAGGTTTAACGTATCATTTCAGAGATTCTATTAAAGTGGAAAAGTGGGGAAAACATACGCAAGGTGACCTGTTACACAACAATGCACCAGTCCGCAAGTCAAGACTTCCAGAAGCTGCCGTTGTTGAATGAGGCTTCAAAAATTGACAATCCACCTTATAGTCCAGATCTAGTTCTCTGCGACTATTCTGTGTTTCCTAATCTTGACGACTATTATCGTCAGTAAAAAGTCAAATACTTCGTGTATAACCAAAATACGAAAGCTGGCTAAGTGTTTTGAAAATAAAACACTTAGTCAAATGCGTCTTTTCCCAAAGGCAACTAAAACTGAAAAGGGCCGTTTGCATTGGCTTGATTCCATAATAAAAGTATTATTATATAATAAAGTATTTATAATAAAGTAAAATTACATGAAATCACGCCATACCCTTCAGCCTCTAGCCTCATTTGTTTGTCCCATGCGTTTTATTAAGTAAGTATATCTCTTAACGAACGACTAAAGCGAACGACTAAATAACTTGTTTTCGTTTCATATCCTTCAGATCCTAAATATTTGTTTTTAATGTGTTTTCTTTCTACAAACACAAACACAACAAAGAATAAATTTTGTCTTTGTCACATTTTTGCAAATTATATGTCACTTGGTAATAAATCGTCCGGTAGGAAATGCCTACATTTGCCGATACTCAGACGTATTTGTTTTGTTACAGGATCTTCAAGAGCACTTGTTCAAATTGTTCGATCAAGATGGCGATGGTGAACTCATGCAGGAAGATTGGATAGAATTTCTAAAAGTCCGTCTCACGTAAGCCACATTTTCCTTTAATATGGAGCGACTTAATTCTCATGTATGATTAATAATTATAACCAAAAGTAAAGAGACTTATGCATCTTTAATACGGTAACGCTTTTACGTGTTCTTCCTTGCTCTTAGGTATCACTGAATATGTAAATTTAAGCGTAATATATCATATAACAAGTTAGCAAAGAATTAACGTAAGCTTTCTTTATCAAATACACAATATTTTCTTAAAAATTTGATTTTTAATAATTTTTATACAGCTGTGCACTTTTTACAAGAGTGATAAAATCGATTGAAACAAAAAACAACTTTTATATTCCAAATAAAAAACTGCTTTTATCTTCCATTACATTAACAGCTAACGAAACTAGTTTAGCTGTGATTAATGAATGTCATTCATTCGTCTCCGAGACCAAATCATTTTAAATAGCCTCAATTTTAGGCCCAATTAAATCTATATACCTCACTTTGATTAATCTAACTCATTTAACATTAACTTCTGCTCCATTATCGATAAATTGAAAAGCAAACGCCTTAAGAATATGGTCTAACGAAAAATCTAAATAAAAAATCATGTACAGTTTCATTTGAATTATAAAATTATGTAACCAATTTCTAGCAAGGTCTTGAACATAACAAAATTTATGTTCCAATTACTTGATCATACATTCTTGATTTCTATTTTTTAATAACTATAACCAATTAAAAATGAATTCCTATTCTCCTATTTATAGGGACAAACATATACACTTCATTGAGCACCTGGAAAGTGTGGCATATTGTCGTTGTGGAGATGGCCCAATTACATTAGATAAATTTTCAGAAATATTTAAAACCAGAGGAGTAAGTTAATGTGGTTTATTTGCTTAAGGGGTCTGCAAAGACTAGCATCCCTATACCATATATCTCCTTGCCCTTGTGTGTAAAAACAAATTTTAAATGTGTCTTTCTAGATTATTGAAAATTTTTACAAACTAATAGACCACGATAACACAGGATCAGTGACGTCAGAGCAGATCATGGAATTTCTGACGGCCATAACCACAGCAAGGTAAATACATAATATTCCTTTAGTACACCAAGCCATCCGACAAATATTTAGCCAAAAGCATAGGAAACTTAGGAGCCCGACTGACAATTTAGCTACACCTTATAAAATGACGTTAACTTTAACGAATTCATCATTTTCCAACGTTTTTATTTTGAACATATACGAAGGTAGTTTGAAAAGTTTCCAGCCTAACATAGAGAAGTATTTTTTGCCAGATTCAGTTAGTCTCCTTGTAAGTCGATTAAAATCTCAGTCTTCCGAGGAAGACATTGAACCTAGGAAAAAAAAAAGTCACTGGAGACCAGATCTCGTGAATACGGCACAACTATTTCAATTCGAAATCCAATTCATGAATTTTTGCCTTGACGCATGAGACAGTGCGCCAAACTTGGAATGAAACTTCTTTTTTTTCTAAAATGTGCATATGTGCAGCATATTTCCTTTTTTCTTCAAAAATTAAACTATTGAATTACCATCTAGTAATAGTAATAATGGTAATAGTAACTCACATATGTAACTCATTTTAGGCACAGTAGTTGTTATCCTTCACTATCTCTCGATAAGCAGAAAACCATCTAGTCCTTAACACAATTATCGGTCTTGTTCGGCAGTATTCGATTTTGTTATTAATCGACGCCAAAATTCCTCTCGCTCCATTTGGTGAATTTTTTAAATGTTATCGGTAATGGTTACAGTTTCGGCACTCTCGAACGATCATCTTAAACCAATCTGATGCGACCAGGTTTATGTTTAGCTGCCGAATCTGTGGTAAATGTTGATACAGAGTCTCCGTAAACAGTTCCATCTCGCCTTTAATTTAATAAGCTTGCGTTTCAAATGCGACGGCTCGATATTCCACTTTTACAGAAACACTAACATCCTCTGACATAAACGACTGTTCAACAAAAACTGAGGGTCCAAAATTGGGGTGTCTATTAAGGCATGCGCAATTATATTACCGGAACATTTTTGACGACCATCTTCATGTTGAGGCTTGAAGCTTTTCAGATTACCCTCGTATAATTAAATTCTATACTGTAGCAAGTACGTGTTAATAAATATTACTAATCAACACTTGTATCATTCATTAAGAAATTCATGGACTGTTGCGATTATTAAAAAAACAATAAAATTTTTAATTTGGACAAAATTTAAAATACTTCATTATCAGTTGGTACAAAAGGAGATACAAATACATATATTACTGTATGACGTATAAAAGTGCTTAATAATGAAACTACTAGAATGTTCCAGAGCGTACTAATCCAAAAATACAAAATGGAAAAATGTATAAGTCCGCGAAAGGGGGAGAGAAGAAAGAGACATTGCAATACCGTAAGAAGTGCAGTTACAGTTTTACATGAAATTTTTAAAAATTAATGGTTGTATACGAAGCAAATTAGAATAATTATAACTTAAATTGTCAACGTCTTTCCTGTAGTTAATGGACTCCAAACTGTTAGAGGTATTACGCATTTCAATACAGTATTAATCGCTTAACGCCCAAGATTCTCACAAAAAGTGTGACCTGTCTCTTTACAGTGGATAGAAAGGGTAATATTTAAAGAACCAATGCGAATATTTCTTTTTTTTAATATTTAGCTTGTTTGTCCAATGTAACAGCCATTACAGTTGTTACACTGGCCACCATAAATAACGTTGCATTTATCAGAATTTTCAGTTTTATCCTTGAGTCTGGAAAAAAACCTACTGATTTTTTTAATTGGATAAGTGTAATATCTGGAATTTTTAGAAAGACTGAAAGTCCTGATTAAAGACGAAATAAATTGTAGTCTTTTATAAGCCAATCCGTTTATTATCAGCCGCATCAAGACTATTATTGCTATATACCTACGTCAGTTAATAAGTTCCTTAGATTGTCACAATCTTGGATATTAAGTTGGATATTCTCAGATAAAATAATCGCTGTGGCAAATTGAAGACTATCTTTAACTCTTTATGAACTTTGACTAGACTATATAGTATTTCGGTATTATATCAGTGTTTGTATGATTTTAAGGATTTGGAAGTTACATCTGGTATATAACCACTACCCTTTAAGTTACTAACGTAATTGTTGTTTTTTTTTTAATAGTTAGAGATAGGGTCTCTAGTAATTTTCTAGTAAGTGTCAGATAGAAGTTGAAGGAATTTCAAAATTAAAATGTTAGGATTGGATTTGAGAAATCGTTTGGTCTCCTTCAATATACTATAACTGATTTTTTTAAATTATTTCTCTTAAAATTTCGTTGTTCTTCTAATAGTCGCCCTGATAAAAACTTTTTTTGGTCCAAACTTAAGCGTCATTAAGAGGTTTTTAAAATGCATATAGTTATGTACAATTACCCATTAACAGTTTTTTTCCAAAGTTTTCGACAGTTAGATGAAGTATACAAATGTATACATTATTTTTTTGCTGCACTTTGCTTTAAGAAAATGTTTTCGTTATGTGATCTGATTAGGAGCATGGTTTAAAATTATATTAAAATCTACATACTGCCATAAAATTGTAGCCATCCAAAGTTCTGTTCATTTTTGAAATTTAAGATTACATAATTTCCCCTTTGGAAGCCTTATTAAATTCGGAGGCAAGAAGAAAAGGTGCTATTGGCCCGAAAAGAATAATTGGGATTCTCTTGAACAGAAACCGTTACTTCTCCGGAAGTGTGCATTAGACAGATATGACTTCTGAAACCTAAATTATCTATAAAAGAATCTAATACACAACCTGTGAAAGTAGAAAAAACCCTTTTTTGTTTTACGTCGTCTTTTTAACGTAATTTTTTACTAAAATAGGAAGACTTAAATATCTCCATATTGACAGTGTTTTAAAAATCTATACAGAATCATCCAAGGAATTATCGAAGTAGCAGTAGCGTGCTTATGATGGCGGTAAAACGATGGTATTCCAACTCATTTAGGTTGGCTGTACGTCTTGAAGAAAATAATTTTATTGTCATAGGTCATTCAAAGCAGGGCACAGTACAAGAAAGAAAATCACTTTTAAAAATGCTTACGACAGATCAAAATCAGAAATGTAAGCAGAATCTTTTAAGCTATTCAGCTAGAAAAATTGCAAATGAGATTAATCGGCAAAATAAAGAAGAATATTGTGGTAGCAAGTGAAAAACTACGAAAAAAACATAGACAAATTGTAATGCTTGTGAGAAAAATTCCTCTGTAACATCTTTTAGTAGCGTAAGCGAATTAATCCCCAACATTAGTAAGCAGCAGCAAGCGTCTGTTAAAAACCGATCCCTGCGCCAGAAGAGCCAGAAAAATGATATTGTTAAGATTAAGACACATCAGAGCACACTTAGACTTTGTAAAAGAGCACATCAGGAGGAATATTCTCTATAGTGATGAGTCCAAAATTACTCTGTATAATAATTTTAATAAACAGTCCTCCAAATACGGCATTTTTTAAATTTCTGAGATTGTTATGACTGAAGATACTTAGTAAACAACACCATGTTATCTCACGTGTAGAAGAGAAGACTATTTCATCGGATCAATCACCGGGATAACGACCCAAAACAGAAAATGCACAGAAAGCACTACTATTTACTTATAAACACTTCTGAATTTGAAGAAGATTGCCATGACAATCTGACAAAGTATTGATAATAATTCAGATTCATGCCTACTTAACGCAATATTACACATCTCATTAGCAATTCGATTAAACCACCCATGTGCATTAGATTGTCTTATGCCTAACTTAGGTGCCAAGCATATATGTAACATTCAGTTCCGAAGAAATAACGGTTTCCGTAAAGCGCGACAAAGAAACTCCAATAATCTGAAACTCTTAGTTTTACGACTATAGTTGTTTGTTACCTTTTACCTAAAAATTTAGCCAGAATTCCAAAATAGGACAATATATAGCATATTACATATAAAAAGACACAACATTCGGTGGCCATATATTTAGCTCCATCTTCAGTCGGACCTCATAACAAGCGAAAACCGTTCTGAAAAATCTTATTCACAAAAGCACAATTTTCCGAGCCCGCGAAAATGACTCATCCTGTCGATAGTTGTTTCTCGTGTAGTTGCAGTAAAAATATGAAATGCAATAATTGGAAGTGAACTAATTTGAATTTTACTATTTACATTATTTTAACAAATAACATTGCAACGTATATAGAAAATGGTGTTAGCCGTAGCAATGTAATTAAAAAATTCTTTTATTCTCGAATTAGATGACTTACAATAAAAATGTTTTTCAGACCACACACTGGCTTTGACAAGGGTAGTTTAGAACGTTTGGAAAAACTATTCAAGGAGACAGTTGGAAACGAAAAAGAGATAAGAAAGGAAGATTTTACAAATATCGTTAATTCTAAAAATGTTTATATTCACATTAATTTAAATGTTAACAATTATATAATTTTGGGTTATTTCAGCCATTTTTCACCACAAGGGTTTTCGACATTTTCGATAGAGATCATTCGGGCTCGATATCTTTCCAAGAATTTTTAGACGCCATGCATCAGTTTTCTGGAAAAACTCCAGAAGACAAAATCAAGTTTCTTTTCAGAGTATACGACTTGGATGGTAAAATTATCATAAATCCATGTAGAAACTGTTACAATCCTTATTCCGCAGGTGACGGTCTGATTCAACGCAAAGAGTTGCAAGATGTCATGACAGCGTGTATGCATGAAAACGGTATGAAATTTAGCCCAGATAAGATCGAAGTGTTGACGTCTGCCATGATAGAAGACGCGGATACCGACAGCAGAGATGCGCTAACATATGAAGCTCTTAAAAGTCAATTAGAAAAACATGATGGCCTTCTGGAAAATTTATCTATAAGGTATTGAGAGAGTCCGGAAATGATATTTCTTACTTTTTAATGTTTAAAAGATCTGTATTTGTTGTAGCATCGACCGTTGGTTATTGCCGGCAAAACCGAAGCCACCTGCTACCGTAAAGGATATAATAAGAAGAGCGATCCCAAATCAATTAACCAAATCCTACTTGAAAAATAATTTCCAGTTTGTGATATTTCTGTTTTGTGTAATTGTAGTCAATCTCGCGTTATTTATCAGTCGAGCCATAGAATATTATTACAAAAAGGAAAATATGTTTGTGATATTTGCAAGAGCTTGCGGTATGCATTTCACATTTAATATTACTATACTTAATTGGAACATAGTTACTTTGTTTTATCTGAAACATCTAAAAATATGGTGAAATATGCTTGCACGCATGTTTGCCCATTTTGACCGTATAAGTTTGAAGTATACGCAATACTATGTGTTTTAGGTCAATGCCTCAACTTTAATTGCGTTTTTATATTAGTGCTTATGCTAAGGCAGAGCATTACTTTTTTGAGAAGCAAAGGATTGAGTATGATATTACCGCTTGACGACCATATCTACTTCCATAAACAGGCAGGATATTTAATAGTGTTTTACAGTGCGTTGCACACAATCATGCACTGTTTCAATTTGGGTAATTTTAACACTTATCTATGAATATTTCTATAACCCGATACCTTCATAGATGTCATCTTGGAAAAAAACTCCCTCATTAATGCAAACGATACTGAAGAGTGCTCACCAAATCATACCCAAACTTGTACAGCCACTGACTTCTTACTAACCACAAAACCGGGATTTGGAGGGTTAGTACCTGGATTAGCTTTTCCAACTGGAATTGTACTTGTAGTTATACTCACGGTCATCTTCATATGTTCGCAACCGTTTGTGCGACGAAGAGGAAGTTTTGAAGTAGGTGTTATAATAATCCAGAGTCCACAAAGTAAAATATACACGATATAAATATATGAACTGCCATTCTAAATTGATTGCGCAAGATCAAATGCCGATTGTTTATGTATAAAGATGCCTAGTGCATTGGGAAAGAAATGATTATATTAATTAACTAGAATGAACTACATTTATCAAATTGAAACTTGTTTATCAAGATAATAAATACCCATTTATTAACTTACTTTGTAAGAAGCAAAACAAATTTTCGGGATTTTTCATTAACAAATGTACTTTTCACATCAATAAATTCGTTTATTGTGTATAGTATTGTACGTAATATGTGTTCATAGATATAAACAGCTATTTATTAAAATGTTGAATTCGTTCGTTGGTCCAATTTCGAGAAAAAAATTGTTTATTCGAAAAAGGTTATACTGCAGTTAACATCGTGAAACGGCCGTTGAAATTTGCTCGTAGTAGAAAAGGAAAGAAAGAGTTATTGCTAGATGATTTTTATATCAAAAAGTGAAAGGGGACGAAAATTTCTTTTTGGAAATGTGACTATTACCACAAAATAAGACGCGATGCCCTAGACTCACCATCATATAATCTCTTCCTGCCTCTATTTGATTTAGGAACACTACTGCAGCTTGTTTGCCAAAAGGACCAGAATACACATTAACAATAAACGGAAAATTATTTTTGTACAATTCTGAACCAAATAACAATAGAATGCTGTCATTCTGCATCTCAAATTCCCTACTGATGGGCGGTACATTTCAAACAGTGCCATTTTTTCAACTGTTCACGGTACAAGGGATGAAGAAACATTATTATTATCATTAGTGTTTATTCTATTACCAGATAAAGCAAAAAATTCTTACACTCCTTTGGTGCAAAAGTTTAAAGAATTTATGCCTGATGTATCACCAACTACTATCCTAACAGATCTCAAAATTGGCGTGATAAGTATTTCAGCCGAAGAGTTTCCAAGGCATCGTGGATACTTCTTTCATTTTGCGCATTGCATCCTTAGAAAAACTCAATCAATGCGGAATTTGCACTGAAACTGAGTTACTGTTAGCGTTTGTCCCTCCCGCAAATGTAAGTAAATGACTTTGAAACCCTCTTACCACCATCTCAATATATTCTAGTTTGTAAAAGCCATACAACGAGAAGAAAATCCACATGAGCTTCTAATAGAGCAATACTCAAGGGGCGCTAAAGCCCACTCTCCTCGTAAAAAGTACCGAGATTTTGCTGAGCGAATAGCAGCCCTTATAAGGAATTGTGACGAGAGAAACCTTTGCGATTGCTTGTGATGTAGTGTACAACCCAACTTACTACAGACACTAAAAAAATCACTGAAGAAAACAAAATTTTGAAAAACGAATTTAAAAAAACAAAACTTTTAAACGTCAGTATTACGGTGTTCGTCTTAAGTTGACTAGGAATTTTTTCATTCAGTAAATTGTTTATCGAGAAATTTCCCGTTCGAGGAATTTCTAAAAGAACCGTTGGGGAATTTTGCGTCGATAAAATGTTATCGGGGAATTTTCCGGCAGTTTTTCATTTCAGAAGAAATACAAACATACAAACTATACAATGCGATGCATTTAGTCATGTTTCCGAGGCAATATTCTATACTTTTCAACTTGTGGAAAGTAGTTGTTTTACTGCTGAAAAAACTTTGTATACAATGTTGCAAGTAAATCTATTCGTTTTATAGTGAATTCTAATAAACATTTATCTGCTTATTTTTGCTATTTATTATGTATACGTGTTTGTTGTACTTGCAAGACGATATGCACTGGAAAATGGTGGTCACATTACGTAGATGATGAAATGTTATGCTTAATTTACTAAAGAAAGACGCAGTTTAGATATAGGAGATATTTATGCAAATCTACGCTGTCATATTCTAAAAAAAGTTACTCCATTTAAAAGGATTGAAACAACATGAATCAAAGCTGACAACAATTTCGATGATCATCTTGTAGAATCTAGTTGATATCAAAAAGTTTTTTACGTGCTGCCGTAAAAAAATACTCTGTCGAATAAAATGTTAATCACCACTCTATCATACAAGGCGTTTAAGATATTTGGCGCAAAAATGTTAAATTACACGTTGTATATAAACTACAGCCTTATAACACATAAATTAAATATTTTAGGTTTTCTACTGGACTCACACACTGTACATACCGTTTTGGATCCTACTTATACTACATTGTAAAAATTTCTGGAAATGGTTTGTCTTACCTGGCACAATATTCGCCATAGAACGTCTAATACGGTTTTCATGGATCAAAAGTGGCAGGGGTAAAACTTATATCACCTCCGGGGTCCTACTCTCATCTAAAGTAGTTCATTTGCAAATCAAGAAACCTATTCATTTTGATTTTCACCCCGGAGATTACGTGTTCGTCAACATACCTAAAATAGCGCAATATGAATGGCATCCCTTTACGATTAGCAGCGCCCCGGAGCAAGATGGTAAGTTAAACTACTACCCCGAATTAGGTGATATAAAAAGAAACTTTTGGCGTTTAGATTCAATTTGGTTACATATAAGGGCAGTGGGTGAATGGACAAATAAGCTACACGAATATTTCAAGGCAGAACAAGACAAATTAGAAGCACAAGCCTCACTTACGGAAAATACACAAGCTGTTGTGGTACCAGAACCAGAGCCGCAGAGTCCAATTAAACGATTCCAAGCAACCGTTCGACGAACGTTCTCTAAGAAAGATGATGCCGCTAAACCTATACAACCTGTGTATAAGAGTTTGACTAATGCTTCTTCCTCCGTTGGACAATTACATAATATCGCATCTTGCAGTGGAGGTAAATGTAAAAGCATTTATTTTAGATGTTTTCCGTATTTTTGGCAACATCATCCTAATTAATTCTAATATTGTTCAGTTTTTCAAATTTCGCTGTTTCTCCACCATTTACCTGGAAAATCACTGAGAATTTCATTATTATCCACGATATATTTCCAAATCGCTACATTTGTGTGTATTAATTGTAAGAGAAATCCATTTAAACATATGTACTTTCTTCACAGATTCGTATGAGTTAACATCAAAAGGCGGTCCAGAAAGTAAATTTCACAAATTGCTTTCCAGCACAAAAGCGCCGCCATTATCAAAGTCATTATCAATGCCCGATATGCAACAGAACAAGCATAAGAAAAAGGAGCGCTATTTGGTGTAGGTAATTTAATATAACGCCCAGTGTCCAAAATCCAACAGAAATGTTTTGCAATAGTTTAAAGGATTATATGCGTTCAGAATCCGAAAAAAGTTTCGATGAATCACAAATTAAGAAGGCCAGACTCCGATCGTTGTGTATAATGTACATGAGCCAGCATAACAAGTCGTTAGCGCAAAGCTTCAGATATATGAGAAATCAACCCACTATAATCGCATTCAAGACGCCTAGTATGGAAAAATGTAACAGCACTAATGCGTCAAATTCGGATCTGGTTGGTAAGAATAATTGTACGGTGGGTGACTGGTTACCAAACACTTTGAAGGATTTTTTGGACCTGCGGAAAATAATTGAACACTGCTTAACAAAAAATATATAATCATCAGAACGAATTACTCAATTTTTCCATAAAAATCTGTAACAAATCGATCATCGGTTCATGAACATGTGCTCGTTAACTAATCACCCAGTGCATAAAACTAAACGCATAATTTTGTTGTAAAGTTCTTTTTTCATTAATCACTGATATTTGATCTTTTATTACATTGTTATCAGCTAACCAAATAAGTACGTATGGTTTTTGATTGTAAAGTAAATATCAACTCGAGTTTGGATGCCTCGCACAATTATCAAGAGACAAAAAAAATGTGATAATCACGAAATTCTAGGAGAATAAAGAGAATATGGTAATGTTTCCCAGCCAAGTCCAGAAATATTTTTCCAAATCACTCTTGCAGAATGGCATTGACCTCTAAGAATAACGCCTTCTTTTGATTAATCAAAGAAGGCTGTTTCTGGATGAGTGCTCCTTGTACCCGCTGAAGCTGTTCACAGTACAAGTTAGCAATGATGGTTTGACCCGTTCCCAAAAACTCATAATGAGAAATTTCGGCTGTAGTCCACCAAACACAAAATCCTTACAAGGAAATCTTGGGAGTGTGTGATATTGAATCATTTGGCAACAGCCAGTGATACGCTTAACATTTAAGTACAATATCCACTTTTCGTCGCAAGTTAACAACCGATCAAGAAAAGATCCATTATTGTTGGGTAAAATGTTTGCTTAACTACCACCTCTTTCTTAGGCGGTGGAGGTGGAAACTAATGGTCTCTAAGTACGTTGTACTGGAATTTGCCTCCACAACTTGTTGGATATGTTCGTTGCTAATAATCATCAGTCTCTCCTGGAGGCACTTCATCGATCAAGCTGAATTCCCATGAAGAAAATTTCTTGAACCACTTCTGCGCTATTCTATCACTTACAGCATCATCTCCGAATGGGGTACATATTTTTCGCACTGCCGCTGCATTGCCGTTTATTTCTATTAATTTTACTACCAATAGTAGTCAAACGACAGACAAACTCCGACGAAAACGAATAAATAGTATCAAGTAAATATTTTTGCATCTATTCATGAAAAAATAAGTACCGGAATTTTTTAAACATATAAATACAAATTTCTTTAAAAACTCACTGTGATTTATCATTTATAATCTGCCAATCCGTATAATATAACCACGCGTTTTTTCGTAGAAAACAAAACTTCTGGTTGTGATAACAGTCCAGAGAGAAAAGCTGAAGAAGGCCGGATATTTCCTTTAGTAGAAATGCCAAAAGGTGTTAATTATCCAGTTGCGAAGCCTTTACGAGTAAGTATTTCTTATTTAAGCTTTGTATTCAGTATACTAAAATGAATAGCTCTCAGAAGTGCTTTAAACAGATGGCCACTCAAATACTTACATATATTCCACCATCTTAACATATGTATAAATGTGATAAATAAACCTTCGGATCTTATTAATAGATTAATTTTATCGACTTTCAATTTATCTAAATCCAATCTTTTCTTGATTGTTTCTCTCTACCGCCAACTGCTTCTATTTACTTAGTTATATACATTGTTATTAAAATACCTAATGTATAAGCTACCATATTTACACTAAAACCAATTATTTCTAAGAAAGAATTGATACAAAAAATTAGTTCCTAAAAATTGGTTTTCGATTCTAAATTTGGAATGTTAGCAATCAAAGTCACTAGTACCCACGGCAGAAACCATTTATTCTCCCAACAGAGGTAAAATTAACACGGATCACGAAGATTTTGACGATTTACAGTATGGCACGATTATTTTTCTTTATCTTTTTGCATTAAAAATAGCTTTTATTAGAATTACAATAGTTTTGAAGATATTTGCAATTTGCAACTTTTTAGGATTGTTCCAACAGATGTTGGTGTATGTGCAAAAGAAATAACCGTAGAACTAGTTCCGAATGTGATATGAAATATATGCAGTATGTTTTATTTAAAAAAATTACTTAGCTGCGCCACACTGTAGATTAGATCGCTCTGTGACGTCACAAATATTCTTAGGTTATGCACTGATAGTGACTATTTACGTCTGTACAAGGTGCACAATAGTACGTCCGTCTTTTATTACTGGGCCTCTTTACTAAATACCAATGAGATATTTTAGCGATGTAATATAATGTTAATTATGCATCTCTAGAAAATATATTCCGATATAGTAGGCGTTTTATAAAAAAGGTGGCACAGTAAAACGATTTTTCTCGATTTTGTTTGTAAATAGAACATCCCGTGTACTATGACTAGAAGTAAGCCTGCAGAAACGAGAATGCTTCATGAAATTAGCTGAGACTAGACAGGCTCGTGTTTCGTCGACTCTCGGGGAAACCAGTAGGCAACACGAACCCATTCTCATGAGGCGAATAAACACGAGTCTGTCTAGTCTATACTAATTTCATGAAGCTCAACTCGTTTCTGCAGGCTTAACTAGAAGTAATGTAGAATTACATTCGGCATCAATCCATATTAGGTCCCTCTGAACCCATTTTTAGCGGTTTCTATTCTAATTCAAAACAATCAACATGTCAATATTCAACTTTTTTTCTATTTTAAAATAAAGTGAATTCATTTAAAGAAAAACCGGACGAAGATTCTTTCCTCGTGAATAAATTAATAATATATTATGTAGTGCTTAATTTAATTCAAAGTGATAATCAAATAAAGAAGAAAAACCTAATGTTAAATCACAATCTTGTTGTTGCAAACAATGGTACATTTATGAATGCTGTCTGAATTTGCTTTAATTCATCAAATCTCTGAAAGCGTTAATATTTCTCTGCTTAATGTGCTCTATTGTTACTGGAGCCTCAGCATATACAATTTCTTTAACATGTTCCTATTAATAAAAATTTAAATAATTAGCCGAAGATCTAGGCTGCCATCTTACAGGACTATTCCTTCCCAAGGATCTGTCGGAATACGTGTTGTTGAGATAATCTCGTACAACAATAGGAATAGTATGGAGGCACTCCGTCATGCTGCAGCCACATTTGTTCCCAGATTTCGGGTAGTTCATTTTGTAACAACTCCAAGTACATAGCTCCATTTGAATTATTTTCAAAAAATAAAATTCTATAACATACTCGTCAAACTCCCAAAACGCCAACACTTCACCGATGTTGCTGATCCAATTATCGCAAAACTCTATAATTTTTATCTGCATACTAACGAAAGTTATGCTTATTTACCAATCCATTTTTATGAAATGTTAGATTGTCAGAGAATAACACTTTAAAAACAAAATAGAGATTTTCTTGTGATTTAACATGGGCGTAGTTACAAAACTGAAAACGTTTTTCGACTTCCTGTTCAGTAAGCTCTTGATGTAACTGAATATAGTATAGTATATACAATGTAAACGATTTTTCAACTTCACTTCTTACTCTTTTTGTTCTTTCGCACTTCTTGTGATTCTTGTGACATTTTCCGTTTTAATAAATCTCCTCATTAGTTTTTTAAAAACTCTCGTCGTCCACACAACAAATTTTATTGCTAGTTTTGACAGCGTTTAGGCGTAGGAGTACTTTCTTTGGGATATGCGATTTTCCGATTTTTTAACAGAAACAGTTATAAGTCGAAGATTACAAAACAGGTTAGTTTCATAGTCTGGATGATCGGAGTGTAGTTAGAGGGTGATTCGTTTAAAAATGTGAATTTTACCGTGTTACCTTTTTTATAAAACATCTAGTAAGTTGGTATAGATACACAATTAACATTATGTTACATCTCCAAAATATAAAATTCCTATTTAGCATGCAGCCCGAGTAATAAGAAGAGGACGTACTGTTACCGCACCACGCGTATGTCAAATTTTAATTTCATTTTTGTTTGAAGAATAAATGAACTTTGCCAAACCATTAACGCATCATATACGGATAAGACGATTATTACAATCAAGATTGCCTACTTTTTCAAGGTAATTTGCAGATAAAATCAGTTTTGCAGAACTTACTCTTTAGTTTCACACTTCATTTGCAGAATTCGCTCTTCGTTGCAAATCGGCCATCCGTAAACTATTTTTCTTTCTTCAAAACCCCATTAGCCGTTTGGGTTTAGTAGGTAGTTGTTTTCTGCCTTTTTCAATTTCCCGAATACGCGCTTTAAAGCAGAGAGACCTTTAGATATAACTGCATGTACGAGATGTTTCAGAAAAAGCGGGAGGAATATATTCAGAATGTTATAGAAGAACATTTTGACCTTCTACTCTTATAGCTCTTGAAAATCGCTGAATAATTATGAAACTAATGTGAAATGCAGTTCGTGCACAACCCAATAAAAAATAAAATAACCAAAGTTTGTGATTTGACTATGAATCGCTTAACATAACACATTTGTGGGATCTGCATGTAAAGTACTTGTGTAACTTAGCAAAATTGGTTTTACTACAATAGGCCTACACTGGGTTTCAAATTTCAGAATTAAAAAACCGGTCTCTAGAAACCAATAAACCCTACCAATGACTCCCGTTTTACATATTTCCTCATGATATAGATATTCCTATAGTATATCTTAAATGCATTTACCAATTTTTGGTTGGTACGTTCCTGTGCATTATTTTTCTTTGTTTTTACGTAACAGTTCGTCTCACAAATATTTAATTTGAATTTAAATCATATAAGTGCAAAAATCAAGGAAAAGATGCATTAAAAAGCATCACTTTTTATTACCACGGAATATAATACAAAGCACTTTCTACCGACAAAGTTCGATAGAAAATGTTTCATACATGCATATTATGTACTGAATACACTGACTATTTTATATATAACTGACCATTACATTTTTCTAGAACTTAACCTGTAATTTTTGTTAATTTGAAAATTAACAAAATTTTTTAAAATTTTTTTAAAATAAAAATAAAATAGAAATTTGAAATTCTGAGTCTTTCAATGATTTAGAATTAAGAATTATTGCATCCAATACTAACAAACTAGGAAATCATTACCAAGTAAACGATCATTTACTAAACAATGCAGTAACATTTTGATCTGTTCAGAAAATACCATATATGTTTAACAATGAAATTGTTTTATTAGCATAATTCCGAAAATCCAGAAGAAGGTGAAAGCACGGAGGTTTACGATACGGATATTTTGCTACCAAGCAAACCCGAGGTGACAAATTGAGGCATGAAGTATCACGTTTAAAGCATGTTATTTTCGTACTTCTTTTGTCCGTTTTATTAATCTTACTTTATTTCTTGTATATATTCTTGTGTGTATTTCTATTTATTTATCAAAACGTCTTGCACTATACATGTATGCGTATTTTTCCAGCATGTTACTGCTCTTACCTAAAATTAAAGCATCTTCATTTACGCGTAGCCTTTCGCAATTATTTTTTAGTGACTTTATATTCGCCATAAAAATGAATTTACTTAATGGCCCGTTTATATGATAAATAATTGCAAAAGGAAATTATATTATGACATTGACTTGTGTCATCAATTTGACCGGAGGGCCACAACGATTACATATAAAACTGAATAATATTAAATTCAGATTTTGAATTCTGTAATTCTGTGTTTGTGGTTCCCAAACTTAACTGTAACTCATAAAAGCAACTATGTCATTCAGCAAATCCAGCAAATTATAATAAAAAATTCAAATCTAAAATTCGGATAATTCTAAATAGCTCAGAAGATTTCCTTCTTTAACTTTACCGTTCGATGGATCTTGTATGTACACAATCTTATTATTCTCATTATTTTTATGACACCTCTTGACCAGGATGGCGAACAGGTACTTGTCAGAAGTAAATATAATATAGTGTCAAAGCAACTGAAAGCCAAAAATTATTGCAGCCGCTTACAGTCATTTTTCTTATCGAACTTTCAGTTCTTCCTTTTTAGGAAATATGAAATTATTTTTAGAAACATCTTATGAAAATAGCAAATTTGCTAACAACACTGTATTCACAATCCGTCCAATTCAAACATATGTAGCAAATCATTACTGCGAGAGAGAAAGTCTCCATATATTGTAGAGCTGTAATTTAACAGAGGTATATATGATTAGCTTTCATGACTGTGAACAGTTCTTCTGAAAAAAATTACTTTAAAAGTGCCTTTTTGCTGGTGTTTATGTCTTCCAATCCCTTAAGGGACAAATAGTCGACTGATTTCACATGTATGACCAGTTAATTAACCACTTGCGAATGTACAACAGAATCCTAAAGTAAATACCTCCTCAATTGCGTACAAGCCCTTGGGAGAAATAATGTAGTTGTTGGATTAAACTTGCCCATAAGTCTCATACCGTTTTATTAATCAAGTGTCAACCATTCCTATAGAAGGGATACCTTTCAAATTTTTATAGAAACAATAAAAAAACATGTTTTCACATAAATTATTTTATTGTTTTTCAAAATATTTTAATTCTCATGGTTTTTGAAGGTGTCAACAGCTTATTGAGGTGATAAAAACCACTGTCCACGCATTTTTCGTTTAATAATCGAGAATAAAAGGAAATCGTTAGGCGATAAATGAAGTGAGTTCTCCTTGAAATAATCAATTGTTTGACGTCCTGTGTGAGGGGTGGCATTGTCATGATGAAGGATGATGCCACGTTGTCTAAACCAATGCTTGTGACATGTCCAGTACAGAAAGAAACAAACATTTTCTTAGATGTGCTTTTTGAACAAACTCTTGGTGGATTCAATTCATCTCTCCTCTGTTGAATTTCTTTAACAGTTCCAGGTTACGAGAGCCTTTTTTATGCTTGGGTCATACTATACGGAATTCTTCGGAAACAATTTTTTCGCACCTAAATGTTCATACAAAATCAAATGTACTGCAGTCTTCAATATGCCTAAGGTTACTTCTATCTCACGGTTAGTCACATGCCATAGTATTATATTGCGCATAGCATCGATATTTTTTATAACAACAACCGATTTTGTTCGACCTTCATGAAATTCATCACTGATGGAAGCACGACCAGCGAAGCGATTCAGGGCCTTTACTGGAATCGTAAAAAATCATCCAATGAAGACCTTCACGTGAAATGTTATTTTTTTTGCTTTCTTAAACACTCACTAAACAAAATACTCGCGAAGCTACTCCTGTGCTATCACTTCTTCAAGAATAGCGAATATCAAATTTGACAAAATAGTAATGTCAAATTTCAATAGCCAATTACTTTATTCAACGATTAGCGAGTGAAAAATGAAGCACTTACTGTTACTATCTACATTTCCAAACACCTGGCTAATAAGGAAAAACAAAATATATTACCGAGAAATTCTCAAGTATTTGACTATTTGATTGCAATTCTTGGTATTTGTTGTGATTTTTAATTTGATTGTTATTAATTAAATTTCGCGTAAATTAATGTTTATTTACGAACATTTTGGCCTACCTTTTACCATTTTCGGTTCATACCTGCTAAATGATGTGACTCGATCACATAAAATTAAAAACGAAAATAAAATTATAACAATTTTGGGAATCACTAGAACTAGACATAGTTTCGATTCGTAAAAAACAGTAGTTAAACTTAAAAGTATACCTATTAGTTGTTGTGGCTCTAAGTGTACAAATTTACTTTTTATTTTTTACTCTGATCATGCTATTATAACATAATCCTCTCATGAATGCATTCATATTTAGCAACAAGCAAGTGTAAACGACATTGAATTGAATACTTGTTGAACTTCCTTCCTATTCACTACTAATTAATTTGGCAATTTGATCGATATTTTGCAGATTATATTAGATGGACCGTACGGTGCCCCATCGAGTCATATTTTCAGAGCACAACATGCTGTATTAATTGCCACAGGCATTGGTGTTACTCCCTTTGCGTCGATTTTGCAGTCGATTATGCTTCGATATTGGAAAGCAAGACATACTTGTCCAAATTGTAAACATTGCTTCTCCAGCGATATACCACGCTCCATAATGAATTTGAAAAAGGTAACAAGAAATGTAATTTTAGCAAATAGCAAACAACACAAAGTATCGGCGCACTCCGCACTACGCAAGCTTAATTAATTAATCCGGGACGGCCGTTTCGAGGATTATGGGGCCCTCATTCTGAACCACAAGTTTAGCCTTGTGTGATGCGAAGTGTATCGATACTTTTGTGGTGTTTGCCATAGAACGCCACATAATGAAAAATACTAAGATAACATGCAGTCACGTTTTTATGTAATTGCTTCATATTTCTTTGCAGGTAGATTTCTTTTGGATAAACAGAGACCAGGAATCATTCGAATGGTTTATATCTTTATTGTCAAAATTGGAAATCGAACAAGCAGAATTGGGAGGTGCCATGGAAAGATTTCTCGATATGCACATGTATATAACTAGCGCGCTCCAAAAACATGACATGAAAGCTGTTAGTCTCCAAATCGCTTTGGATTTATTACACCAAAAGGTAAGAATAAACAGAAAGACAATTACCAAATTGTTAAAATTCAGAATAATATTTTAATATTCATTCTACAGGAAAAAAGAGATCTCATAACAGGATTGAAAACAAGAACAAATGCCGGACGTCCCAATTGGGAGAAGGTGTTTACTCAAATTAAAAAACAGAACAAAGGAAAAGTTACCGTATTTTTCTGTGGTCCTCCGCAAATAGCGCGTGATTTAGATGTTAAATGCAATCAATATGGCTTTACGTTTCGTAAGGAAATATTCTAAGTTACTTGTGATGCGTAGTTATGGCTATCTGTTTGTCTTTAAAGTAATATTTATGTATATAGTTATTTGTTCCCATACTATACCTCCAAGTTTGTGTATTATTATATTTTACTTTGATTCTTTTGAATGTTCGTGGAATGCGTTCACATACATATTATATTTGTTCCACCTTGAGTATAGGTTTTGGGGTTATTTATTTTAGTGTTTTTTTTCTTGTTTTCTCATTGTGCATTTAAATCAGAGCTATTGTACTGGCGTCTGAAATTTAGTCAGTTTGTAGTAGTAGATCTTTGCCCGCTTATCTTACAATGCAATTAGTACTATACCAGCCGAACTGTATTATACTAGTAAATGTGTAAAGGCTTAATAGATTATTTATTTTCAAACGTAGTTGGCATACATACGCAACATATACATCTTCTAAGCTAAACTATTAGTAATCATGTAAATAATATCAGTAATAAATGATTTTAATGCAGTATTACCTGTGTTTGCATTGTCATTCCCAATAGAAACCCTATTTAAAAAGTCATGTGTGTCGGCCACACACATAATTTCTGTGGAATAATCTACAAATGGGACTAGACTCTCATTGCATCCACAATATTTCACAAGTACTAGATGAAAACCCTAACCCTAACCTGTTTAGTAAAAAACAGTTATTATTATACCAGATACAGTTTGCCCAATTCAGCATATTTTATTTTAAAAATGATCGAATCTGATAACTTTCAAAATGTTCTTATCAATTTATTTTTTCTGTTGTCAACACCGCACTTGTACCTTCAACCCAATCTGAATATCGGAAATTTCGTCGCTTGATGGTTATAATCATTAATTTCATGTGAAGAAATTAATGATAATTATATAGATTGTATAGAAAAATGTTTACTTTTATTACATGAACGAACACAAACAAATATAATGTAAATAAAGAGAAAAAGTCTGGTGTAATGTGTATTAATCTTTTCAAATCAATAAATTATTTATAAATCGTTTCTTTTTTGTAATTATAAGTAATAATAAAGCTAATAACAGGATAACAGAAAAAACCAAAAGAAACACTGTCGTCGTACGACAGATGCGTACACTGAACGTGTTCCGTTCCGCGTACGCGGGGCGAACACTCAACGCCCTCGACCATTGTACCCTCGTTGATACCAAAGGTTATTTTTGACTAATACTTCATTTCCAAATTTGAAATAAAAACTCAACGGATATGGCGATATCCGCGTCATATGATCGAGAAAACACCTTCGCATCGACCGGAAGGCCGTACTTTGTCATGAAAAAGTGAAAAAAATCGTTTTTCTCGGGGCGATTTTGACGTTTCGCGCAAGTTTCTTCTGAGAGTGTCCACACACCCGGTATGGTTGCTCCATTGCCGCGTCAAATTACCAAACGCTTGTTAATATAATTACGTCCGTCCCCAGCGAACGAAATTATATATCTTGATTGGTAAATGTAGCCAGTTTTTGAACCGCATCGATGGCGCGTCTCGATCTCACCCCATATTTTTCACTTCGCGTGAGGTTCTCGCATCTCTCTCGCTCCCTCGGACGACCGACCTCTAGCCAAGCATGGGAAAACACTTACGCAAAAGTGTCGATCAGTTACTATTAATACACGGTAATATAACGCTTTGAATGGTCGGAAGAGTATTTAAAGTGTTTTTCGTAAATCCACCGCGCTTGTTTCGACCGTAAGATATGTAGTATGTACTAGAAGCAATGTCACATAGTATTCGGTATGCAGATTGAGAATCGGTTCTATGGTCTCACCAATCTTGACCGGATATAATCGGAACCGTAGAGGGGATAATTTAAACACGTATTAGGACATAGCTCAACTGTCAGCTGGTTGATTTAGAGTTAACGTTTTAGTTTTGACTTAGTATTACTTTTTTGGTAGGTAACACGTTAAAACTAAAACGTCAACTGTAATCAACTGACAATTTCGAGCCGTAACATAATACATATTCCAGTAACGAACGAATAACCCTCCGAATACATACACTACCCGACAAAAACGTAGACGCGGTATCGTTTCTATTTACGAAACAAAGTTTATAGAGTTTATATAAAATGTAAATGAGGGTTATTAATACTTGTTATGTAAATAGTCCATTTATAGATATTTCTGGGTATTTATTGCTTTATGAGGGGTAATTGAGATTTTCCCAGATCAAAATAGGAATTTTAAATGCGACAAAAATTTAGACCCTGTGCATTTATTACATTAATGTAAGCAAAAATGTTTTAATTTGATACTTCTCTTTATATGCAGTGGTTGTGCTGGTAAAGTGTGCACATTTCACCACGAGAAATTATATTTTATAAAGTGTTAGCAATATGGGTAGAAAAAAAAACAATTATCCTTGATAGAAAGGGGTAAAGTTCACCAGGATGGTGTTAGTAAGAAGGAAATTGCTCGTCGGTTACGAAGAAGCGATCATTCCGTTAGAAATTTCCTAAAAGATCCGGAAAATTACGGCAAACCAAAAGGCCAGGGGCGACCGAAAGCTGTAAGTGAGCGGGATAAACGCATGATATTGCGGTGTGCATCCAATTCTTCTGCGTCGGTGAGAGTTATTGCAGAACAGGCGGGTGTACGAACGCACGTGCGTAATGTTCAAAGGATTTTAAAGGCGTCACCGGTAATATCACGGAAGAAAATGTTGAGAAAACCGCCACTTTCGGCGAAACACAAAAAAGCGAGGTTGAGATTTGCTGAAGAACACGTACCCTGGAAGAAACTATGGGAAAAAGTTATATTTTCCGATGAGAAACGTTTTAATTTGGACGGACCGGATGGGTACTCGCATTATTATCACGATCTGAGAAAGGAACCAAAAGTGAAAATGACCAGACAATTAGGGGGTGGATCTGTGATGATATGGGCAGCGATTGGATTTCGCGATAAATGTGGGATAGTGTTTTGCAGAAACAAAATGACATCTGTGACGTATAAAGACTTATTGCGTGACAATCTTCTACGTTTTGGAAACCAATGGGCCGGGCGCAGTTTTGTTTTTCAGCAAGATAATGCGCCAATTCATAAACAAAAACCATTACTGAATGGTTTAAAGAGAAAGAGATTAAACCTTTACAGTGGCCGGCACGGTCACCAGACTTAAACATTATTGAAAACATGTGGGGTGAATTGGCACGTCGCGTTTATGGCGGAGGCCGTCAATATTTCACGGTACAGGAACTGAAAACTTCAATAGTGACTGAATGGCAGAATATCCCTCAACATTATGTATTAAATTTATATAAATCTATTAATAACAGACTATTGGAAGTGATTAAGAACAATGGGGGATCTACACATTACTGATCACTCATTTGTTGATTTTTGTTTTACATTTGCAACAGAGCGTCTAAATTTTTGTCGCAGAAATTCATATATTACTGGAGGAGATATGTTTAAGTTTATTTTACTTTTATGAATAAAAACTTAATTAGATATCTTGCTAGTTTCGCAAAGAAATGTTGTAACCCTTAAAACCCGTAAAACATCTTACCCCGTCTAAGTTTTTGTCGGGGAGTGTAGGTGCGACCGGAGGACTGACTTTCAATCTATAGTCAGCACAAAAGACGGTTTTGTATACAAACATGATCTAGTCACCAGCAGTCAGTGGCACACGAGGCTAGTCTTTTATGTCTTGAAAAAAAAATACGTAAAGGATTCATCAATCAATATTTATTAAACTTAAATCCAAAGTTTCATCAAGATGAGGCAAGTTACTCCAAATATGGAATTGAACCAAATAATAAAGATGTAAGAGAAGACATGTAAGATATCTCTTAAGACCTTAATTCAAAAAATTCTGCATGATGAATTAGCCTGGAGAAAATTAGTTTCCCGTTGTATTCCACATTTTTCAAAAGACGAGGTTAATAGGTATCGAAAAACCTGACTCTCGGTTGTAATGCGCTTAGGTCTGCAAACAACATCCTCAATCGCAAAACTGCACTTACGTCCCTTATGGCATTAATAACTATTTGTAAATATCTAGGGAATAGAACATTTAACATTGAATTTTTAAGGTAACGTTAAAATATATACGCACTGCATATCAAAAAACGCATTTCAATGCATCAATCAGTGAAATTACTTTATTATACCATGTTGTAGCCAGACTGAAGTTTTATAATTTGTAGTAGCTTAACTATAAACACTTAAGTCAAACTAAAAAAGAATATTATTTAATGTAATTCCATATCTATCAATACCCATCGATTACGCATTCAATATATATTCGCATATTCGATATAACGCAACTTTTTTGTTGCATAGTCTCAAGGGCCGATATTATATTATCTGATATATCGTGCATGCACTGTAACAGTATTGCTGTGAGTGTTAAAGGTGCATTTTCAAACGCGTAATTTTATGTTTTTCATTTTTCATTGTATCTGAAACTTGATAAAATGGACACTTTTAGTGCCCTAGTCTTCCTATGTTTCATTTTAATATTATTGTATTTCATTCGAAAGGATGATAGAAATACAACTTTAATCAACCAATTTCCTGGACCAAAATCATATCCGTTTTTCGGTATTACATTCCCACTTCTGCGAATGAACAGACATGGTATGTACATATTTATATATATTATTATTACAAACTACACTTATACATATGTTATAAACATAATTTACGTGTACATTAACCAGCCGCTAAATAAACTTTACAAACAAAATTTTCGATTTCGTTGTTAAATTCAATTCACATTGCAAACAATTTACAGATACTTCGTCAGTAAAAATGTGTGACTATATTTATCTTTTATTTAGAAATATTCTTATACTTTCGCTCGTTTTGCAAAACATATGGTCCACTGTACAGAACATGGCTTGGAACTACACCTGGAATTCACATGGCTGCTCCAGAGCACATTGAGGTAAGAGTTTTAATTTATTAGTTTAGACTCAATGATACCGCACAGAAATATATAGCGGAAAATGGAAATAAGGCGAAGAATAGACATCAGCCGTTATGCAAGAAAATGTTTGAGGATGATGGAAATTTAAATTAGAAGCAAATTAGTTTGTTTTCAGCGATGTTTCGATTCGCTCTAAACTAGCAGTAAATATGCTCTATTCAATTTCAGTAATGCGGATTCAGTTGCAAGTGTAGTCATTGCATATTTTTTGACTCGTGTCAGATGAAGTGCAACGTGTTCACATAATGTACAACCCACCCAATATCTCAGCATTTAGTGGCTTGCTAGCTTTTATTTATCCGCCAAACATGAACAGAAAGTTCATGTTTGTCGGCGATATTTTCACTTATTACGCCGATAAAGTTAAATTTCAAAAAGCAGCTATGGGTGAGTTAGCAGTAATTGCGATAAATAACCTTCATTACATTTCAAGCAACAACAGCGCAGCAAAACGGTGATTGTACGATTAACAAGTGATAACCTCATCTTGCTAATACTTTGTATGTGACATTCATTTTGTCTTTTTTTTTGTAATATAGGATAGTTGCTTTACTGCAGTCTAATTACATAATTTCTGTTTTCCAGATTTCTATATAAAAATAAACCAGTATAATACGGATTTAATGTCTATTTCTAACACATTTCGAGATATTTTTAATTTTCTATGAATTTTTATTGAAATGTTGCTTGCCTTGTTCCTTTTCACTAAGAAGGTAGTGCACACACAATAGTATTATAATTGTCTTCTTTACATCAATAGAATGAATGTTTCCAGTAGTATCAAATCTTATACCGAAATTTAGGCGATTAAAAACAAAATTATAAATAGCTTGAAATAAGTGAATGAAACCCTTATTATGTTGGTTTATTCCTATAAGGGGATGATAATATTCAGGGTGTTTCATTAAATTACAAAGTGGGTGCCTGGTTCGGTATAATTAAAGTAATCCGCCGACACAGAGACACTACACGTACGTTTCAATCTGGCAAAATCAAAATCTTTCTGTAAAACACTATTAAAGTTTGTCACAACATTACACCGATAGTAAGGATTCCTTAAACCATACAAATTAATTTTGTTGAACATATTTCTTTGTTGAGGCAATATTTTTTACTCCCGAGAAAACACGCATTTCTACTGGAAAAAAAAATTATTTTGGATTATTCTTTTAGCTCGAAGTACAATTACTTTCTCTGAAAAAATATATCATTAATTCAAAAAACCTAGAGATTTGAAATAAAACCCATAATTTCTTTAAGCAAAAGTTCTAGCAAAATTTTGATAATCGGCAATTAAATAGAGGAATAATTGAATGATATCTATTATTATGTCTTGAATGTACAATGTATAAAATCTTACAAATTAGTTACTACGTATTATTATTAAGTATATTACTTTCGGTTAGTGCTAAACAATTCCGTTCATTTAACTAAAGGATTTGGGTATAAGTTCATTTTACCATGGCTAGGAGACGGTTTACTCACCAGTACAGGTAACATGTAACAAACTAGTGATAACACAGCTAGAGCTTTCTACTTAAGTACAATGTGTCCCCGGATAGAATAGACAACAGGCATGATCGTCATAACATTTCAAATCAAACGAGTTGGAATTTAATACGTATTTGGGAAATAAATCTTACTTGATCTGAGATTTATTTTTAGTTTACTTACTTACGATTTTTAAAAAATACGCCTTTTGAGTTGAGCAAAAACTATTTTCATTGCGCATATCTTTTCTAATTACAGTAAAGTGCTAATTACAATCAATTGCATTATGAACATTTTTAGAATGACCTACTAAAAGAAAGCCTACTTCCAACACAGTTTACAGCTCACTCTTCCAGTTTGAAATCAAATTAGACTCAGTTTCAATGTTTATCACGACATAATAAATAACATATTAATAGGACCCGTTATTTTTAATGGTAACGGGACAAAGACGAAATTGAACATTTAAAGGAATAGTTGGTATTACAAACTACTGGACAGATGTGGCTTCAACAAGATGGATAACTGCAACTAATGGAACGTTAACCCACAAGATCGCTTGATTTGGCTCCTACTAATACCTTTTTGTAGGGAACTGTTATAAATTAATTCCATGGTCCGACATACAACAACGTTAATTTAACCATCTGTTTATCTTCTCAAATACAAAAGTTACCCATGTTATCTCTACGAAATCCGGGCACACTATTTTGAAGTTATAAGTTACAATCAAATTGCGATTATACTATTGAGACATTCTATTCACGCAGGTTCAAAATGGCACCGCCACAGAAAACTGTTAACTCCAGCATTCCACTTCAAAATTTTAGAAAGTTTCATGGATGTATTTACAGAAAAGAGCCAAATGTTAGTAGATATACTAGCTAAAGAAGCCAATGGAAACGCCTTTAATGTATATCCTTACATCACACGATGTGCACTCGACATAATTAGCGGTAAGTATGATTTCTTTCGATTATTAATTCTATCTCACAAAAGAAAATTATAGAAACTGCGATGGGCATACAAGTGAATGCGATGACACAGACCAATAACACATATGTTGATGCCATATATGGATTAGGTAGGGAATTGGTGGAAAGATTCCAAAAGGCTTGGCTAAGTAATGATTTCATCTACTCTAAAACATCGTACTACAAAAGATTCTTAAAATTCGTATCAATTCTACATAATACGACAAATAGAGTGATCAATGAAAGAAAAGAAGCATTAAAACACAAACATGGAAAATCAGAACATGTGATTGACGATGACTTCGTAAATAAGAAACGCAAAGCATTCCTGGACCTTTTACTGGAAGTAGCTGAAGGTGCAGACGTAATAACATATGAACAAATTAGAGAGGAAGTGGATACCTTTCTATTTGAAGTTGGTAGAACTATGAATGGTATAGAAAATGTTAAGAATTGTTTTAACTTTTCAGGGACATGATACCACAACTACATCTATCAGCTGGACATTATTTCTTTTAGGTTTATATCCTAACGTGCAGGTAATGTGTTTGGTGTTTACTTAAAGCAGGATAGTTCTTAGTGAAATTGTAGAAGAAGGTCTACGAAGAAGTATCACAGTTTCTACAAGACGACAAACGCTTATCTTTCGCTGATTTGAAGCAATATAAAGTATTTAGAACGAGTAATTAAAGAATCTTTAAGATTGTATCCCAGTGTTCCTGCCATTTCAAGAGTAGCCGCTAAGGACATTGCTATAGGTAATTCCCTTTTTATACTCACCCCACCCTGCAATAGCTAATAGTACATTGTAATATTTCAGAAGATTATATAATACCCGCTGGTACATCTATTAATATTCTCATCTACGATCTTCATAGAAACGAAAAACATTTCGCAAATTCGAATAAATTTGACCCTGACAGATTTTTACCAGAAATTTGCAAAGATCGCCATCCATATGCTTACATTCCGTTTAGCGCTGGACCTCGTAACTGTATAGGTGTGTGCCTTTTTTGAATACATATACCGGTGTAAAATCTGTAGACGCAATGGTTGCATAGCTCATACGTCAGTTCCCACTACTTCACGGCTACGTTTCCATTAACGCAATGAACTGTAGAAAATTGTAGTGAGAACTTAGACACGCCGCCGTCGTTGCGCCACCACAGATTATACTGGTATATATGGTACTATACATTGAATGAGAGTTAATAATACCCTTTCGTTTTTATGTTCCAGGCCAAAAATTTGCTCTGTCTGAAGAAAAGACAGTATTATCTTATATAATCAGGAACTACAAAATTAAATCTACACAAACTATGGACAACGTACGACCCATTAGCGATCTTGTGCTTAGACCAGAAAAAGGGATTTACATAATCTTAG
Source organism: Marronus borbonicus (assembly GCA_902655005.2). NCBI lineage: Eukaryota > Metazoa > Arthropoda > Insecta > Coleoptera > Scarabaeidae > Marronus > Marronus borbonicus. Next base: position 18,984,546 of record LR737384.1, read on the forward strand.
AAAAAAGATGTTAAAAACAATAGTCTATCCGAGCAATGTACAATATAAACTTCGGTACAGATCGTTATTTGTTTCTTTCTCATCTTAATACACTAGTTTCCTTCCTTAAAAGCTGGTCCATTACCGCACAAATAAATGCGTATTAAAATTGAAGTAAATAGAAAAGTTTATAAATTGATACTGATTTTTCCAAAAACTAAAAATTAGCTTATCCTAATAACATGCATTGCTACCTACTTCAAGGTATGTTTTTCCATTCTTTCTCAAGAGCATTTTAAAGATGTTAGACGGTGCAGATTATGCTGATCCCAAACATGCTACATAGCAATACGGTGAGAATTTCTAACAGACCCTCCATGCCTCCGAATGCCAATTCCATTTAGATTGTCGTTTATAAATGTGGACCTGATTTCAACGCACATTAATAAATAACTGTAACTGTGGTTCAAATTGAAGAACATATAGTACGGATTGCTATGCTGGCTTACCCGCAAGCTTTGTACGGTGCTTTGAAGAATTGCCCGTGTATGCCATAATTAAGCCTCCAGTATATTCGATCATTTCAACAAACCCAGAAAAAACGTTCTCCCGGGTCTTCTCAAAGACCTTTCCATTTTTTCCAATACAAGTTAAACCTTGCTTGCTCCTTAAATAAAACCATTGGCCAATGTTGGTCTTATATGGAAAATGTTGACGAACTAAGTTTACCGTAGCGGTAAAGGGTGTGGACTTTTACATGTTGCCTTCAGCAAGTCCGCTTTTCTTACCGTCTTCCCTTATCTTCAAACATCGCTAGAACTCCCACAGAATATTTCGAAAATTTCGCAGTGAATAAAACGGTTATCTCACTCCGAGGTACCTGTATTTCTTTTGATTAATACTGGTCTGCTTGCGAGATACCTTTAATGATTTTATACCACTTATTATGTTTCTCTGCCTGACTTTAACGTAGCCGTCAAAAATCAAAATTAATATTGAACTTATTGCACATGAACGTATTTTAATACGTTAAGTTACTCTCTTTCCTTTTTTGCTTTATAAATTGAAGATACGAAATACTCTAATCATTATATTTAGTTTTCAGATTTCTATTTCATTTTAAATCAATTGATTAAATTTAATTTCGATTTCATAAATTTTTCAAAAAGATAAGGAATATCGACGAAATTGTGACGAAATAAGATAATGACCTGGATATCGGCATTCTTTCTAACAACTTCGCTAGTGTTAGTGGCTCTATTTTCCTCCACGTATCCACGTATCCTGTAGTTGCGTCCAAGGTACTGTTGCCGATGTGGAGCAGATTTTCGAACATGTCGATCGAGTTCCTCCCACAAAATCTCGATCGGATTGAGCTCTGGACTTTGGGGCGGCCATTTCATAACAATAATTTGGTTTCTGTGCTCCAGCTGTTCTAAATATTCACGGCATATCTTGGCAATATGTTTCCGATCATTATCGTGCTGGAACACGAAGTTCTCACCGATTAATCGTGTTCCAGATGGGATAGCATTCCTCTCCAAAATCTCCCTATAGCCTTCTTTTCTCAGGATACCATCTATTTTGACCAAATCTCCCACAGAGGCACCGCCAAAACAACCCCAAATCATAACTGATCTTCCTCCATGTTTTATTGTTGGTATAACAGAATTCAAGCGCTCGTTCCCCTTTCGATCTACGAACAAATGTCCTTCTGTTTGAACCAAAAGTGAGAAATTTAGATTCGTCGGTCCAGAGTACTTTCTTCCAATCTTCCAACGTTCAATCTTTGTGTTCTCTTGCCCATGTTAACCGTTTAACTTTGTTTACTTTGCGTAATAACGGTTTCCGCATAGCAATCCTTCCATACAAACCACCTTCGCGCAAACGCCTTTTCACTGTGGTGACACTAACTGGTTTTGGACGCGAAATATTCACTTCGGCAGCAATTTCTGGCGCTGTTTTTGGTCTATTTCGCTCGCTTGTCATTACCATGGCACGATCTTCTGCTAGTGTTGTTATTTTTGGCCGTCCGGGTCGCCGTTTATTCGATACACTGCCACATGCTTGATACTTTTTCACATTATAATCCACGGTTCTACGGTTTAATTTCAATAATGTAGCAATTTCTCGGTTACTTTTACCGATGTTGTGATATGCCACTATTTGAACGTGCGTTTCTGTTGATAATTCTTTTCTTGCCGACATTACTTTAATTTTACTGGCTGTATTAAAACACTTTGCACAAACTCTTCACTATTCGCTGCTTGCAATGGGAAACTAAATTTTTCATTATATTGAAGTGCCTGTGTCGTCTGTTATCATATTTTATGACAGCCGCAACAAACATTTGTCAGAAACTGCTCTTTATCTAGTCCGTCAACCTGAATGGACCTAACCCGCAAAAAAGGGTCATTTCCAATATCATAATGCCAGTCAGCTCATTACGTAACACAGAACATTACATAGCAACTATAATCTGTCTCGTACTTACAGTTTAATAATACAAATACTTTTATAGGGATAACATAGAGTATATTTGAAGAATCGCCAATTATGAAGTTGGGTAAACACTTATGGCCGGTAGTGTATGTACACTGACCGCAATTAAAAACGCATGACCAAAAAATGTTTGCAAAATAATGTTTATTAATGTCGAAAATGCTTATACTACTTATAACCATGTAAATAAAAGACAATTCAATAAAAGAAAAGTAAATATGGTTCGTCTAGCGCATATTATGTTCAGGTGTTAAAGTCGCTATAAAGACCGGTAGATACGGAACCTCATACGCATTATTCGTCCGTAAACTGTCCGTCATGATGTTCTACGACCGATAGCGCTAAACTGTTACCGACTGAAACCGATGTTACACAACCAAGCGCTTCGAAAGAATATCTTCTCAAGGGGTCATCCTTTTGATTGCGCCTTACCCTGCTCCACGCGCTTTACATTGATTTGCAATCCAATGATTACGATAAGTCTACGTGCAATTTCCCGGAAACTAACAGCGCCTTCATGTAGCCTAATAATTCGATCATGTTCAAAGGTGCACGTTCTCATCTGCGAGGCATCACTCACGATTGTTATTACGCGCTCAATGTTTACCACCTGTATTGCACTTTTGCCGCGTATTTTGTGTGTACTTGTCGCTCCCTATCCGACGCGCTTACAGTTTGTAGGCTTGCTTATTCCCGCAATTAGACAACCCATATCGTACACTTTCACCCATATTTTCGTGAAATTTTTATTTTACGGTCATTGCAGCTCGTAACATAAACTAGAGAACGTGTTACCGCTAGTAAACTTAGCGCGAACTAATTATTATATTACCATATAATAAATTAAACTTGTGTGGTGCGGAGGGTGCCGATACTTATGTGTTGTTTACCATACTACGCCACAGTCCCTGCTATCATTATTAGTGCGATTAGCTTGTTTTAATTATATTAGAATAAGATTATTCTAGATTTGACACAGTCAAAGTGAATTCTGTACAAATTTATTGATGCCTTCTTGTTTCATTTTATCTGTTCCTTTAAATAAACGTTGTTATCAGTTTAATTTTACCTTTTTTTTTCTTTCTTTTTGCGTTTCTCTCCATCTCTGGTGGCTATGGTTCTGAACCTAACTGAGACGTACTACTTGAGCTGAGCTTTCACCTAACCCTAGTGCACTATGCGTCTTTTCTGAATTAGAACCATGGCTCCCACAACCAAGCTTTTGGAGAGGGCATTTGTAAGTTTTAGTGGGCCTTTCAGTCTAGGTCGCTCCTGCTGCGGGAGCTGATATTACGTTTTGACCTAAACGATCTTCTCCGACTGGGCACGCCGGCCACGAGTATTTTCCCTTTGAACGACGACTTCCAGTTGAACGCATAAGTATAAGCTCGCTTGGTAGGTACGGCTGATTTAGGTAGGTTTCTCACCATTTTCACTCGCTTTTCCCCCTCTGTCAAAAGACTGGAAAGTGGAGCATTGCTTGAAACCTACTGTACGCATTTTACTGATTTTTGTACATTTAGGAATGCAACTATCGGATTGTAAGGGGTGTTCCAGTAAAAAATTGCGTGGAACGTCTGGCTCTTGCAAATGCTGGAAAACAAACTAAACGAATACAGTATGATAAGTAATCGTATAAGTTGAGGAAATACTCCAATAAGTTAGGGATGGTGCATTTTTTATTGCAGCCAGTGTACGTATAATTTCGCCTGTATACCCTACTAAATACAAAGTACATAGTTCAGAAGGTTTAGTATAATGAAAAGTGTATTTATAGACCAAAGCGACAAAGTGATAAGTTATAACGAAAATAAATATAATAGTGCATTACAAATCGTCGAGTACTAGATTGAACATACAATTATGGATGTAGTTAGCGCACTCCTGTTAATTTTTTTCTTTGTGTTCAGTTATCTTTATTTTGTAACGAAAAATAATGATGAAAAAACAAAATTAATTAATGAATTTCCTGGACCAAAAATTTATCCAATTATCGGAACACCTCTGCCAATATTATGGATGAAAAGACACGGTAAATAATTTTTATTTAATTTGTTTTAAATTACGCAGAATACTTTTATGGACGATTTATTCTAACAGAAATTCAAGTTGCATAATTGTTAATATAATCTATAATATACGTTGTGTATTTATATACTAAAAGAAAAGAAGTAAACTTATCTCCTCTCAAACTGTGCTCTTCTAAATTAACACATTTCTTGGTGTTAAAGGTTTAAGTGTGCCATCTGCAATTTTTTGGGAATCCCTTTGTTTTACTATAATTTCAACTATTTTACAACATCAAATCGTTGTTGTTTTAACTAGTCAGTGAACAAAATGCCTTGCCCAATTGAAACGTTATTTGAGTTGAGTTCAAAACACTGTATCCTTGATATGTTGATAAGTTTGAGTATTCTTTTTAGTTTAGAAGCACGCGACTCAAAAGAATCAGCTACTGATAAGCAATTATCAGAGTCTGGAGATATTATTTAAAATCCTATTAGTTCTTATCTGTGTTAATAACTTTAGTAAATAGATATTAACTTTCATTATTTGCTAAATCTGGACGGTATTAATGAAAAAAATAATTATCTCAATAACGTTATTTTTATATCCTTTTGATAAATGCTCCTTTCATAACTCGTAGATGCACAAGAAAAAGAACTTCGTAGGTTACTAACAATGTAAGGACGGTGGTTTGATAATTAACCTGGTTAAATATGAAAGAAACCAACATACTTTATCTTCCGACGTAGTCTCTTCGAAGTACAACGTATTTGCCCCAACGTTTCTCCAGCTTCGCGAAAATTAGTTTTTTCGATGCCTTCAGGTTGTTTGCTCCTTGTACGGCCTCTTCATTTGACTTATATTTTCTTTCTGCCAGGAAAGATTTTAATTAATTAAAGTAGTCCGATAGGAAGTTAGATCTAGCGAATACGCAAGATGCGGAAGCAGTTCAAATTGTACCTTAATTAATTTTTGCTGGGCGACACGACCAAGGAGGGGTTGTCATGGTGAAACGGCCGTTCCTGGACGTTTCTCTGTCGTTACCGCCCTTAATCGCTCCAAATGTGAGACGTAGTATTTTCCGATAATGGTTTTTTTCTTTTTTCGAAGTAGTGCATTAACAGAATCCCCTTTGCGTCCCAAAAACTGATGCCAGCACCTTTCCAGTAGATGGAACGCACTGTTACAAAACGATGCAAAAACATACATTCTTCTAATACACTTGCAAACAAAAATTATTTTTTATGACTGCGTGTTACTAAAAATCTGGTCTGTGTTTGTTTGTGGGGGAGTTCGATACCTGGCATCGCTAAGAGATGATGCTACTAAAATTGAAATAACTTTCTTCGTAGAAGTAACCTTTGACAAGCACCTTGTAAAATTTTCAAACATGCTTTTGAAAAGGAAAACGAATGATGAAATAAAAATGAAACTCAGTGAAGTTTCAGCGGAACACTGCTCATTATCGTCCATAAAATATTGGACAGCTAAATTTAAACGCAACAGTACGAGCATTTTTTATGAAGAATGTCCTGGTTGTCCAAATGAGGCCACCACATCGGAAATGAAGAAAATCACGATATGATAACGAACAAAGTGTGAATTTGAATGTAAGAAATTCGAATGATTTTTTGCGTCGATTTATAACTGCTAACGCAACGTGGATTAGCACAGTACACTAGAGACCAAGAAACGGTCCAAACAATAGGTTCTTCATGGAAAACGGGCGCCAAAGAAGGCCAAAGCCACTTTATCAGCCAAAAAGATCATAGATACAGTGTTTTGGGATGTACGCAACATAATCCACATTGATTACCTTGAAAAGGGCAAAACAATTAATGGCAAGTATTATACCAACCTAGTTGGATCGTTTCAACAATGCTGTGCATTACGCATTGGCGAAGAAAAGAAAGATGTTTTCTCAAGACAAAGCACGCGTGCGCACTTGTGTCGTCGCCATGACAAAATTCAGTGAGCTAGGATACAAATTGTTTGCGACTCATCACATTCGCGAGATTTAACCCCCAGCGATTGCTTCCTATTTCCGAATATGGCTCGGCAGAAAAAGATTTGGGTACAAACAATGAAGTGATTGCAAAATAAACGCCTATTTTGTAGGGTTGGAGAAATCGTGTTTTTTAAATTGGATGCAAAAGATAGAAAGACGTTGGACTAAGCGTATTAACTTCAATGGACACTATGTTGACAAATTAAATGAATTTTACACATAAAAATACTCTATTTTGCCAAGGCCATGCATTTATCGAACACCGCTCGTAATTTCACTTGAAATTACAAATCGAAAATGCATCGCCATTGTGGGATAAATGTTGAAACCTTTGGTATCGAATTATACATTTATCATACATAAATTACTTAATAAAATTATTCAATTTGCATAGTTTTTAAAAAAATAAACGTTTCCAATGATGTTTAGGATATCAATAAAAAATGTATCCCATTACTACTAACACTTTCGTTTGCTTTGTAATTTTAGAAATTTTTTGCTATCTTCGACAATTAGCTCGGCAATATGGTCCGGTGTACAAAACATGGATAGGGAACATTCCAGCAATTAATATAACTTCTCCAGAATACGCCGAAGTAAGTAAACAAACACTAAAATCAACCAATCTAACACATGTATAACGTTTAAGATAATAGAAAGTTTCCTTCTTAGTATTGGTTCATTTATATTTTATTTCACGTACTAATCATTATATATTGACGGGTATACATCAAGAGTAAGGGAATTTCCCAAAAATATGAAATTATTTTAACTATCTCAAAAACTAAGTGCAAGGGATTAGTAATGCCAGGTAGAAAAAGTAAATTGGCTGTGCATTTATTTTTGGTTTACCATTTTTCCTTCAACACAACGAAACAGAAAGACTTAAATATATCAATATCGACACTGATACGTAAAACTACGCCAAATCGTCTAAGAAATTATCGAAGTTTAGAAATAACGCATTTTATGCTTGTGCAATAAAATAGCAGCGGTTTGCTTTTATAATGATAATCATGGGCCTAGCAAAATAATGCACAGTACAAGAAAGAAAATTTAAAAAAATGCGTTAAGCTATTCAACTAGAAGTTAGAAAAAACAACTATTTAACATGGAGGTCCTAGTAGTATGACATGGGGCAGTGCTTTATAGTGTGATCTGAGACCAATTTATAGAATTCCTGCGATTACGATTAGATGGATACTCTGAGGAGAAAATGCTGTTTTGTTGTTTTTTGCTCGATTATGTGCGCTGTGCTTGGCCATCTATTCCACAGAAGACGGCTAGTTGATAGTAAACACCCCGGATATCATGATTAGAATAGGCAAATTCGGATGCGCACCATTGGCGCAGCTAACGAATGGACTTTCTCATGCGAACACTAGTCAGTATCTAGTTCGCTGCCGCCTGGAGCGTAAGTAATAGTAGCACCGAAGTACTCTGTGTTCTGTTTTTAATAATGTCGAAGGTACGTAGATTGAGAAAACAGCTATCATTAAAGACAGTGAATAGGTTCATGAAGGATTATCCGGATATGACTTACGACGGCGTAAAAATTAAAGGTATAGTGATTCGTCTACAGTTGCGTTAAGTTGTTTCAAAGATTTTTTTAATTATGCAAATATAACATCACTAGATGTAGAGCGATCCTTTTCTTTATACAAGAACATATTTTCCTCACGGCGGACGCGTTTTGCAGAAATAACTTTGGAAAGGCACCTTAGGTTAAAAATATTTAATCTCGCTTTTCCAGTTTTTCAAGTCATGGAAGACGCTTAAGACGGCAAGTTTTTTTTAATCATCGAATTACATACACTCTCGATTTTATTTTTCATACATATAACTAGAGATGGCAATTTCCCGTGTTCATTCAATAACATAGAGATAATTTATCGAGATCGGTTCATAATCTACAAAAACCACCTTAAAAACGTATAATTTTTTAGAAAAGAAAAGTATGGTAAAACCTTTATCACTTTTATTATCTCGGTTTTATATTCTATTTCTTCGTATGTACAAAGCGGATATTGAAGAAAGTCAAGTTTAGTTGCTTGACCATTACGTCGGCCACGGCTGTACTTTTTCCGGGTGAAATATTAACTTTCTTCCCTAGCTTTTCTTGGGAACTACCGACTGATGTCTTTAGCGTCTCTAAATGGTGAGTTATGGCTTCGCTCTAAGTATTAGCTTCGTTGTTCTCGGGATTATCAACAGTCCTTGGTATTTCTTTAAGAGGCTATATTAGGATTGAACGGACTTATGTCGGTAGCGTGAAAACCAACCATAGAATTCTCTTTAGACCGAATGCCTATTCTGGTAATTGTTTCATTCAGTAGACTCGGAAATGAGGTTTCCGACAGTACGCTGCGGTTTTTTATTTTCCAACCATTCAGTACAATCCTCCAATATGCTTTGAGAAGTCTGAAATATGCAACATCAAGGGGTTACAAGAAATGCGTGGCGTTTGGAGGTAATAGAACAAATTTTAAGTTGTTAGATTGGCAACCTCGTACAGCACTAATTGTTAGGTGACTGTTTAGTGTCTCCTATCACTACTTTCAGACCCTCTAATTTTCAAAAGTAGGGCAATGCTAGAGTAAGAAACCAGTCTTCGAAAAGCTCCACATCAAACCAGCCTCTTAAACTTTCGTTATACCTTGAACGTTTTCGACCGTTTTCTATCTATCCGTACTATATGTGTTTTGTTTTGTATATGACGTATGATGGAAACATGATTCTATCGAAACATTACAGTGGTGCTAGTTTTTGAAGTGCCTATTGTCCAATACGTGTATTTAGACCTCTGTTTTATAACTACTTTAATGCACTATGTTGGAGGATGCGACGCCTGGCATGGTCTCCCTTAAAATTAAAATATTCTTCTATAGTTTGATACTTAAGACTAGTCCTAACACGTTTAGTGTTTTCAGCCAACTTGATTGATAGCTGTGGATTTAGCCTCATAAAGCATATAAACCAGTCGATTTCTGGAAGATTATTTTTTTTTAATCTTTCTTCAGTTTTTCACATTTTATCCAGGTATTGTCTAACTGTTTCTCGTACATCGGTAGATTGCACTGAGAATCCCCACTGTGCACACATAAACAAGGATTCACTAATTCTTCGTTCTTCTTCTTCGGTCAGTATTGGTTGATGTCCGTATTTTAATGGAAGAGTTCCGCGGGCTCTTCTCTGTACTGTATACTGAATAAGGAACGCCATATGATTCGGAAGCTTGAATAAACATGGCACCCCTACGCACAGCGGCAACTGCGCCTTGTGCGTAGTCTTTGTTGTAATTGCATTTTCCCTTGACATACGCCATTTTAACTTAGCAAGGCAAGTATACAAATAATTAAAATTACCACAGGAAAAGGATAAGAGAACGGTAGTCTTAAAAAAGATTCTTTAGAAAGAAGAGTACGAAAACTACTTTGTAAGATATGATATTTCGTACGAATGATAATGAATTGCTACCTGCACCACAAACTATACAGACTGAATTAACAACAAGATCATATGAAGTAGGACACCTTACAGCAATTAAAACCGTAGAAATGATAAGTTGTGAATTTTATATATACCTAAATTAAAAGAAAAGAATGGGATTGTTATTGGAAGTTATATCCCATGTCTATTGGGAAACAAGAAGGAAAGATAAAAAGAAGGATTACTGCATCCGATTCCCAAGCAAAACGGTTTATTACATACGTACACTGCCGTTCAGAGAAGTTCGGTCGGTTGGTAAAAAACATGAAAACGTTACAGAAACAAACGGAACTAAAAACAAAATGCAATTTTATTGTATGTACAGGTAAAAAAGACAAAATAAAAAGTTATTCTGGCCTAATATAACATACTGAACATTATTATTTTTTTTTCATCGAAAAAACCTCCTTTTCTGTTAATCACCGCTCGAACTATTCTAGGCATTCTTTCGATAAGTTTTGTTAAAACGGATTGTGGAATATTAATCCATTCATGTTGCAGAATATTCCGTAAATGTTCTTGTGAAGTTGGGCATGTTTTTCGGATCCTCCTGTCCAGTTCATCCCACAACAACTCTATAGGGTTCAAATCTGGGCTTTGTGGGGGCCATGTCATTACTTTCAGGGTGTGCTGTTCTTCTTGCTCCTTTAGATAGTTCTTACACACTAACGCAGTGTGTTTTGGGTCGTTGTCATGCATGAATGTAAAGTTACGGCCTATTATACGCAATCCTGATGGCACTGCATGATTCTAGAGTATTGCAAAATAATTTTCCTTCCTCATTACACCCTGCACTCTGCATAAATCTCCCGTCCCAGCAAAGGAGAAACATCCCCACACTAACACAGAACTACGCCCTTGCTTCACTGTAGGCACAATGCAGTTCGGGATCACGTTTCGGTTTTAGATCTTCGGACATAAACTCGTCGATTGTGCCCAAAAACCTCAAACTTTGACTCGTCACCCCAAAGCACGTGTTTCCAATCACCTAACGACCAATCTAGATGAGAACGGGCCCACTGTAGCCGTTTTGCTCTGTTGCCCCGACGTAATATGGGTTTTCGAATGGCAATGCGCCCATGAAGGTGCGCTTGTTGAAGTCGACGTTTTACCGTACTCGCCGAAACTTGTTCTTCACGGCCGCGATTGACTTCGGCTGCTATTTGTGGCGCTGTTAATTTTCTATTGCGTTTGCTTAATAATACAATTCTCAAATCTTCAGCTTTTGTTGTTTTCCTAGATGCTCCAGGACGAACACGATTTTCTATAGTTCCAGTTGTCCGATATCGCTTTATGATGTCATTTACTGTTGAACTTTTTATATTTATTTTTTCAGCAATTTGTCGCCCCGAATATCCTTCTTCAAACAGCGTAATAATACGTGAACGTTTTTCTACACTGGTAGGCTTGCCACGTGCCATTTTGAAGTAAATTTTCTTAAAACTTTCGCGCAAAAACGACAGATGCACACCAATACACGTTTAACAGTAAAATGAAGCAAATTTATTAATTATATCTTTACGCCTGTGATAAATAAACAAGAGTGATACTGCGGTATATTTCCTAAATGTATTGTTCGTTAATAATCCCCAAACGACAAGTTTCAAAAGATCGTTACTTCCGAGAAATTATTGAAATGATAATAAAAAGGACTTTATTGTGGTTGTCGCAATATTTCTACTTTACATAATAATTGATGGCTTTAATCCCTCAGAAAAGAGTGTATGCTTAATATTTTTCTAATTTTATGTATTAATAATTGTATACAGTGTGATATAATAGATTTTTATTGTATGACCGAACTTCACTGAACGGCGGTGTGTACCATACTTGCTATGTGGATCACTTAGGATCTATACCACCGACGAATAAAAATTATCGATATGTTTAGGCGGTATCTTATTAAGTCAACTACTACAAAGTAATAAGTTGTGAATCCACGGTGGATTCATAGTCAAATTGCCGAATATAGGATAATTTGTGATTTTAATTTTAGTTTAGTCTACTATACCTATTCCTATATTATTTGCTTATGTAATATGTGGACAACAACCACAGTGTGAGTGATGGAGATATTCGAACGATAAATTTAAAAAATTTTAATTTAGAAAATAAAAAAGCTTGCACCAGTATAAAATTCTGTTATCGTACTCATAATCAGCATCCACAAATATATACAAAAATTGTGCATTCAACAATCTCACTGTTGAAAAGCTGTTGATTAGTGTTCTTTTTGTAATAAAGAGCCAACGGGGTTTATAAGCTATTAACATCGTATCTATATTATCTATTCGCTGTCAACATTTTCTATATCATACGCAAGAGTTGCAAAATCCTATATCATCCTATATCAAGGGTCTTAGAGAAACGCTATCAAATACGTACATGGGTCTGAATAACCGACGTTTCGCCAACGCCAGAGGTGAAACTAACGGAGCGGAAAACAGTTGGTCACAGTAACGCAGCATGTGAACCATGCCAGAGGCGAAAATCAACTGCGCAGTGAATTTCGCCTCACATGCTAACAACCTAACAATAAATAATAAATTTTCAGGCATTTTGAAACTAAAAATTATTTTTTACTTATCTCTACTGCCTCATCTTTACGCCGTATTTTACAAAAAGCATACACATACACTACATCTTGCTTTCTTGACATATTCTCATCTTTGCTTTTAGTTAATACTGAATAATTCAACGCATATTACCAAAGGCTATGGATACAAATTTTTGGCACCGTGGTTGGGAGATGGTTTATTGCTTAGTAAAGGTAAAGAATCCGTCCTCACCAATTTAATTGAAATGTCATATCCACAAAGAAATATGTGAAAATTAGAAACATTTTTATTTTTCAGGAGAAAAGTGGCATCGTCACAGAAAGTTATTAACACCTGCTTTCCACTTCAAAATTTTGGAAAATTTTATGGATGTATTTGTTGATAAAAGCAAATTTTTAATAAAACGTTTAACTAATGATGCAAATGGGAAACCTTTTAATATATTTCCATATATTACTCGATGCACTCTTGATATAATATCGGGTAAATATATTTTATTTAAGTTATATTTTATAAAATGTTCGAATAAGGAATGCATATCTTTAGAAACTGCAATGGGTATACAAGTAAACGCTATGAATGAAGAAAAAAGCGAATACGTCAGTGCAATCTATGGTGTTTGTTCGGCAATTGTACATCGACTTGTAAGGATTTGGTTACATTCAGATTTCATTTATAACAGAACTGATAGAGGGAAAACATATTTAAAGGATCTTTGTGTTCTTCATAGCACCACAAACAAGGTTATTCAGAAACGAAAGGAAATTTTACATCAAACACAAGATAATAAAAACGACGAACAAGACGTTTTTGGTGCAAAGAAACGTAAAGCGTTTTTAGATGTCTTACTCGAAGTTTCTAATGATAGTACTGGGTTAACACACGAACAGATTAGAGAGGAAGTTGATACTTTTATGTTTGAAGTAAAATTTTGTGGATGATATAATTAGCAATGCATCTATCAATTGTATATTCCAGGGTCATGACACTACAACTGCCTCCATATGCTGGACAATATTTCTCTTAGGTTTGCACTTAGATATTCAAGAAAGAGCTTTTGAAGAAGTGTCACAAATCCTCTGCGATGATAAGTCACTAGAAATTTCCGATCTAAACGAACTTAAATATCTGGAACGAATTATTAAGGAATCTTTAAGATTATATCCAAGTGTAGGAGCAATTAGCAGAATTGCTTCAAGTGACATAAAAATAGGTGAGTTAAATATGTAGCGAAATATCAATTAGCTACCCATCTTGTTTGTTATAGGTAATTACACAATACCAGCTGGTACTTCTGTAGGACTGCATATTATCGACATACACAGAAATGACACCTACTACCCGGTTCCCGATAGATTTGATCCAGATCGATTTTTACCTGAAAATACTAAAAATCGCCATCCATATGCTTATATTCCGTTTAGTGCTGGCCCAAGAAACTGTATAGGTATTTACAAAACTGTATATTATGGTGTTCTTTATTTTCGAGAATTATGTTTTGAGACGCATATCCTCTAGCTTTACACCTAGCTTTTTCACCTTTTTGTAAGGTACAAATAAAACAGCAATCGAATTCAGTTAAATAAACTCATTTAGCCATGCAGACAAGATATAACAAATACTTAAGTAAAAATGAAGGAATTTATTGCAAACGCTATTAGTTATAATACATACTTTACTTATACTTAAAAATTATACTAAGTTTCATTCTTTGTAATCATCGG
>LR737384.1:18999212-19019321 GCA_902655005.2 Marronus borbonicus
AAGAAAAACTTTAGAAGATATGCATTTCAAAATTATTTACATAAGTAGTGGATACCCTATTGTATATGTAAAAATATTTTACATTTAAATATATATATTTCAGGTCAAAAGTTCGCCTTATATGAAGAAAAGACAGTACTGGCTTATATCATTAAGAATTATAAGATAAAGTCATTACAAACTGAAGACAACGTACATCCAGTTAATGATCTTATTGTTCGGCCAGATGAAGGACTCATGGTTACATTAGAAAAAAGACAAAGATAACTTACCTTTTGATTGATGAATCACTCCGATGATATACCAGGTGTACAAGCATCAAATGCGGAGTTCAGATAACAGATGGTGCACCAATGCAGTTTGTGCTATTAAGATTTGCGCCATTTTGTTGTGTCATCAACAAGTGTCCGAGTGATAAATTGGAAAAGTGTGTGCATAGTGTTGTGTTGTGTTCAATATGTCGAAATTTATACCGAACAAAGAGCATTCGTGGAGAGCATTAATTTTTTGTTTTCATTTGAAGAAAATTGCTGCTGAATCACACCGATTACTTTGAGAAGCTTATAATGAACATGCTCCATCGCAAAATACTTATGAACGATGGTTTCGGCGTTTCAAAAGTGTTGACTTCGATGTTGTAGAGCAGGAACGTGGAAAACCTGCATTGTTGGACGGAGATCATTCGAAAACACAAAAACAATTCGCCAAGCAATTGAACGTCAGTCAACAAGCTGTTTCCGATCGGCTACGGGAAATGGGAAAGATTCAGAAGACCAGTAGATGGGTACCACATGAGTTGAACGCCAGGCAAATGGAAAAGCGCAAAAACACATGTGACATTTGGCTCGCTCGGTACAAAAGGAAGTCGTTTCTACATTGTATAGTTATATGGGATAAAAAAGTGGGTTTATTTTGAAAACTCCAAGCGCAAAAAATCATGGGTAAACCCAGGCGCACCATTCACATCAACCGCAAGACCGAATCGCTTTGGCAGAAAGACGATGCTCTGTGTTTGCTGGGACCAGAGGGGCGTTGTCTATTATGAGCTACTAAAACCTAGGAAAACGGTTGATACTAAACGTTACCAACAAGAATTGACCGATTTGCACCGTTCGCTGCTTGAAAAAAGGCTAGAATACCGGAAGAGGCAACACAAAGTCATTTTTCTTCATGACAATGCTCCTTCACATGCGGCAAAACCGGTTCGCGAAACGTTGGAAGCACGCAGCTGGGAAGTTCAACCCCATGCGGCTTACTCACCAGACTTGACTCCTTCCGATTACCACTTGTTTGCATCGATGAGTCACGCACTTGCTAAGTAGCGCTGAAGACGTGAAGAAATGGCTCGATGAATGGTTCGCAGCAAAAGGGGAAGATGTTTACTGGCGTGGTATTCATAAATTGCCCGAAAGATGGGAAAAATGTATAACAAGCGATGGAGCATACTTTGAATAAAGCATTTTTTATTATTCTTCCGAATTCAACATGTTTTTTTTAGAGAAAAAAATCCGCATTTCAAGCTTGTACACCTGGTAGGAAGTAGAAGAGGGAAATCTCTTCTGAGGGAAATATATCTGCTAGCTTTCCGCTTCTACATAGCATACCACAAAATAATGTTATACTGTATATATTACATGACATGTTATTTGTACATATAGCAGTAAATTAACAAAAAGAAATCATTTGCAATGTTATACAATTCATAAAATAAAAAACTTCTAATGTAAATGCCTACATAGATTAATTTTAGTAGTGTTAACACTTAACAAACTGTCCAAAGTGTAATTAATAATCGATACGATTAATCATAAGATTTTTTTTTATTCTATCTGCTTCAAGAGGAAAAGGAATACTTGTAAGGATAGGTCGCATAATATATCTGATATCACATAACCACTGAGTTTATATACTTATATGAGTTAAATAACGAGAAACATCATATAAGTGTATAATTAAATATATTGTTCATTTCTCAATATTCAGAAAGCTAATACATACTCTCTTTCTCTTAAAAAAACATAATAATTAGAAACAATATCTTTTTGTTTCTAAAGTAAGAAAGTATATATATTTTTTTAATAATACTAAATAACATTTTTATGTACTATCTAATAACCGTCGCTTCAGAGTACCTACTTTTACAATTATCCATCCACCAACAGCGTATGCAACTTGTTTTACTTGCTGCAGTATATACAATTTACTTAACACTTGCTAAAGTGTTAATTTGTTAAATATATCAGAATTCCTGGCGATGCCACGTTTTGCCATTAGAGGACACCAGATTACGTTGAACTTTATTCTTATTTCAAGTTCTAAGTTTTAGGGTTTTATTTTTTTTCATATTTTATTCCTTTTTATGTTTAAAAAACTGCTGTCAAGTTTAATACAGAACCCACTTCTTCATCATTTGCTGTTCATCAGCCCATATCCACTGCGTTTTCTGTTTTAACAAATTCGTTAGTGGTTTAGACATATTCCATACTTACTAATAAATTTTCTTAAGTAAGACGTTAGTCCAAGAAATTGTCTGACGCGTGCATTTTCAAGAACAGGAAGCTCTTAAACTTCCTACTTTACCCTCTCCAGGCTCGGCTTTTCCACCTTCAATTTTAAACCCCAGGTAGTCGATGGTTTTGCAAAATATAGACCACTTTCTTGGGTTTAGGGTCAAATTAACTTTTTTCAGACCATTCAATGTCCTCATCCACGGTAACACTTTTAGGAATTAAAAGATCGTCCATATATGCCATCACTATACTGCATCGAAATGGACCTAGAATCCTATTTACCATCTTTTGAAATACAGCCGGTTCATTTTGCAACCCCAAAGGGCAACCTTGTAAATTGATAGTGGCCGTCCAGTACAATCTGATAATATCTCTACCTCATATCTAAGGAAGTGAAATAGTTTACCCTCGAGACGATCAAGTTGGTCGTCGATTAATGACAAGGGATATTTATCCTTCTTTGTAATCTTGCTTAACCCTCTAAAATAAATACAAATTCTTGCTTTCTCACAATTAGTATCGGGCTAGCATATTCCGAGTGATAGTCTCCTTCTAGGTCTGCTCTTCGGTAACATCATCTTCAATTTTACACGCATTCATTATTTCATCTACCTATTTTACTTGTACCCGGTTCCAAGTGACGCGCTTCAATACCCTTTTCTCCATTCTGCTTTTTTTCTTTGCAACCTCTTGCTCTTACAATTCTTAATCCTTTTTCTATTTTCTGATCTTCTAAGGCTAGATTGTTTATTGGTATTGTGACTTATTATTATTATCCTTATCCAATCCTACAATGCACTTAGGTATAATTTGTCTAGTCTTAGCACTGGTTTCTTTATAAAAACAAAACCTACACAATTTGCAAATATGATAAGTAAGCATGCAGAAACGGGTACACTTTCCGTGCTCATCACGAAATTAGCAGAAACTAGACAGCTCGTGTTTTGTCCTTTCGGGGAAACCAGTAGGCAACACTAACCCATTCTTATGAGGCGAATAAACACGAGTCTATCTAGTCTCCGCTAATTTCGTGAAGCGCAACTTGTTGCTGCAGGCTTAATGGTGACTGAGTCTTTGGGCCACAGCGTCACTTTTCCTTACGGCAGCTCTAGAATTTTCATATTTTTTATGTCTCCCTCATCTTCGCTTGCATTGGTTATTGGTTCATCAAATAGTCCTAATGTGTTTTTTCTTCTGGCAATAGTTGCTGCTCTGTGAAGGATTGTCCAATTAGCACGGATATGTTTCTTGCGCAGTATCTGATACTACTAAAACGTTTGCCTTAGTTTTCGCTTCATCTACTTCAATTAATGCTATTAATTTGCCAATTGGTTCTACCTCTCCAGATCCACAGCCTCTAATTACTGAATTTTCTATATCTGTTCCACATTCTATTTTCCTATTCTTCGCTTCACTCTCTCATTGCAGCAAACATTTGCTTCCCTGATCCACATACGCTTGAATAGTATCGCTATTTATCTTCGCTTCCTTAAAGCATTTGAAATTTTCCATGTGCAATGTTTTTCTTGTTTCTCGAATTTGCGGTCTCGCTAATTGTGTATTTGGCCTACAACATTTGGACACATGTCCGTACCTTTTACATGTAAAACACAGCGGTTTTTACTCTTCATTTCGCGTTGGTATTCTCGTACGTATGTGTCCATGTTCTTTTTTTCTTATTGTGCATTCTGCGTATTTTTTAAACTATTGGTACTTTACTACCTCCTATCCTATCATGTCTCTATACAACTGGCTTTTCTTGTCTAGTTACATCAATGCAATAATCGCATACAATTCCCTATTCCATGAACCTACCAGTAGTTGTTCCTTGGTATCCTCAAATCTTACATTTACATCGTGACACAGCTTAACTTTCTCATTTTCAAACAAGACAAAAACATCGATACATTCTGCACCACACAAGTTTAATTAATTAATCCAGGACAGCTATTTCGAAGATGCCATAGTACCCCATAGTCCTTGCTATCATTATCGCCACTTTTTTGTCTTGCATTCCCAGTTATCTTTTACCATCTAACAAATACACTTTCTGTATGTACAAATGTATTTTCAAACGTTTTCCTATTCGTTGCATTCCGTTTATGCCAATAAGGGGCCCCACCTGACAAGTTTGTTCTCGCAGTTTCTAAGAAAAAGTTGTCTGGCCATTGATGTAGTTCTTGAATGCTTATAAAGGTCTATAGCAAGCGTTTTCTTATACTGCCTCCTTCTCTATCGAAGTTAGGAACGTTTTTGTAAAAATTTGCATTATCTGGTACGTTGCCTGATTTGTAAGGTTTGGACTGTGGCTAAGCGTCGCTCTCATAAGTATTCTCCCCAACATTTCATCTTTCCATTTATTTTCTTCTATCATCACCTCTATTAACCGGCTCATAGTCTCGTCTTAATGTTATCTTGATCGAAATTGCCACCACAGACCTTCGTCATTTTCTTTACTCATTGCTCTTTGAAATAATTCGAATTTCTCACTTTCTTTTCACTTGACATTTTTAGTTTACAAAACTAATTCACAGTAGCGCGTCTTTACCCACGCTCTTTTATTAATTCGATAAGTTCACGAATAGATCAAATTCTATTCGTAATACTTCGACACAGATCCCACTTCTAAATTATGTTAGCGACCAGAAAATAAAGCACACTACTACACTTTATTTCAAAAGGAACACGTGGATCAATAATACTACCTGACACATCAACTTCCCTCTCACTCCCCTCAATTCTTCTTTTTAAAAATTACAATTTATAATACTAACAATAGTAATTATTATAAATTATAATTAATAAAATATATTATCTAAAACCGCGAGGAAAATTGCGTAATATGATATGCCGCTTCACCTCTAGTTTTCATAAAAATTACATACAACAATGACGTACATCTAGCAACAACTAATGAACCATGTCTGCAGAGCTGCGCTACATTTCATTCCCTCGTGTATTTTCGTTGCACATGGAACTATACAACGGAAATACACGAGGAAATCGAGGCGTTGTAATTGACCTCCTATTTACGTCATCACTAGGTGTCAGTGACATCGATACAGCTTTACCAGCTACAAGTATCTTCGAAAACTATAAATTTGAAACCCGACTACAATTTTTTGGAATCTTATTCATACATAGAACACAACAAAGATATTCTAAGAATTTTTTTCCTTAAGTGGTTTATCTTTGTACAGATTGCAGAAGTATAAACGTAATTGTAAAATAAATTCAGTAGCTACTACTTTTGTATGTTATTCGAAAATGTTAATAGTTTATTATTACAAAAAACAAACATCGTTTTTATATTGCAACCAAATATTTTAACTTTAACTAAACAATTTTTGTTGTTGTTACGAATCTTGTTTATGGTATTGCAAAATTACTAAATTATGACTTTAGAATAATTTAGTTTAGCATTTCAGCATTGCAAAATAATAAAATTATTGTTCTCATTTCATAAAAGCCAACATTCAGCAGATTTGATACTTTATATATTCTTAAAAAAAGCATAGTTTATTCATTTTCATAGTGTGTCTACACTTAAACTTACTCTACGATTAATAAAAAACAAAATACAATTCAATGTAAAATATATTTTATAAATGTGTTTTATAATGTTAACATCTATGCTCGCCTATTAAATGCGTTTGTAGTTGGTTGTGTTAACTGTAAACCGGTGATGTTATTAAAATCTAACATCTTCAACATTTCTTTAGTTTCTGGATCAACTTCGATGATATCATGCTCGAGAGCAGAGACTTCTGGTACATAATTGTCACGTCTTTCACGTTCTTCTTCTTGTAATTTAATAGATATACCTCTAACTTGTGAATGACGTAAACGCTTCATCAAATGTGTAACAAAACCGGCAATCTTATTTCTTAAGGGTTTTGTAGGTATAACAGCAATTTCCTCGCATATCCTTTTATTTGTATGGAAGTCGAGTGTCAATCTAGTGTAATATTTTTCAATAATCACTTTAGAAGCCTTTTTTATAGTTTTCGTACGTACACGGCCCATTTCTATAATTTATGTATAAATGTATGAAACAATTAAGCTAAATAAATTAATAAACTTACTTGTATTTAATATTTATCTTCGCAGAAGAAACGTGGTCGTCCTAGCTTGTTTCCAAAAGAGAGAAATTAGCCGCTGTTACAAACTTAATTATTGTTTAATATTAGGAAGTAAAAGTCTCTAGTATTTGAAAGTGTATTGGAGAAAAGAATTAAGATGTATGTCCAGAGGAAAAATGTTTTAAATTTGAAAAGCTTCTTTGCCAATTATTACTTACAGATACTTATTAAATATATATATTAGATTATTACTTAAAGATCTAAGAAAATAAATAAACGCAGTAGACGAAGTTAGGGTTTTTAGATTGGTCACGTTTCGTAGTCTGTAAATATGGCGGTGTGGTTAATTTGACATTGCTTTGTGATTTGTCACAATTTATACAGAAATTAAAATTATTTTTAATTCCTACACATTTTAAATGACGTCTGGAAAGGACGCTATGGGGTAAATAAACTGTTGTTTTATGGAATGGTAGTTTTATTAAACTTTAATTGAAAATTTCTATAAAAAAAAATGTGAATACAAGAATATAATAGTTTAACTAATTCTTCTTTTCGAAATACTGCTCGTCCAACTTTATCGAAAATTAATCTCTAAAAGTATTTGTTCCCATAATCATTTTATCTTGCCCCTCCTACTATGCATGATACATATTTGTTTACATATAGATTAACATTTTCGATAAATATTTGTATTCAGTTGTGTTAAATATAGACTTAGAGTAATGGTTTTATAATGGATACCATTATGTTTCTTTCTAGTGAACAACCTATTTTTACATGCAAGGCACATGTTTTCCACATTGATCCAAAAACTAAGAGATCATGGATGCCTGCATCCAGTACAGCGGTCAGTGTATCATTCTTCTACGATTCTACTCGAAGTTTGTATCGCATTATAAGTGTAGAAGGTTCTAAAGCTGTCATAAATAGTACAGTAACGCCAAATATGACATTTACAAAAACTTCTCAGAAATTTGGACAATGGTCTGATGTTCGAGCAAATACTGTTTATGGCTTAGGATTCTCGTCAGAATCTGAGCTACAGTTGGTAAGGAAATGCATAAAATATGTTTTACAACCGCATAATTCAAATTGTTATCAGTTCATCAATAAGTTCAATGAAGTAAAAGAAGCAACAAGAAATGCAATTAGCAAGGTAACTACTAATGGTGGTTCTGCAGTTACACCTGTTACGAGTGCAAATGCCAGTCCTATTACAGCTAGAGCAGCTACAGCTTCAAATGAATCAACAGATAATCTCTTAGAACCCCCAGGTATGCTAATTCTATTGTGTGTAACGACCAGATCAGATTTCATCTGTAAAGTTTCATTAGCAAAATTTACATTTACTAGCGCCTTTTTAAAATTATATGTATGTGAATGCATGTGCTCCACATACTACACATAACAATTTAGTTATAAATAAACATACTTCATTCTTATAAAATGATTCACAGAAGATAAAAATAGATACTTATGTGATTACGGAGAAGAATATATTGTGTAAGTACTTGGTCAATGGAAGATAAGGACGGTACTTCATAAAATTCCCCATTCCTTCTTAATCCACACAATTTGTGTCAATCAGTGGCAGGAAACTAAAGAACTTGGAGTAATAGAAATAAAGAAAATATATGTTCACTCCATCGTTTCTAATCGTGATACGTATTTTTTATCTTCACCCGCTGGTACCGGTTGCTTATGCCTTTAATTTCGATCACCTTGTATCTAATTTTTTGTGAAAATGAGCACTATGTGTAAAAAGTGCTATAATGCAGAAAGACAGCGTGTTTTTCATAACATTATTATGTGCGTTGTTTTTTGGGTTGAAATTTATAGGGATACAATGGGATCACAAAATCGATTATTTAACAACAAAAACACCACCATAGGGTGTTTTTATGGAGGATAGGGTGAGAGGTAAGCCCAAAAATTTTAGATGACATGTGGAGTTAAGTGAGGGCTCATTCGAAAGGAGTTTTAGAAACGAAAACAACGCCGAGTCACCGAAGACCCTATGATTTTTTTCCAGAGTTAGGATCACTTGAACGCTCTTAGTGAGATGCATTTTGTAAGGATGGTAGCGATGCTTCTTCAAAATTCGGGAGACTAATGTTATATGTAATATCATTTTCTTGATCTCTCGAGGCCAATGTATAGCAATACAGTTAGCAGAACATCGAAAACTTGTTCGTCACTACTAACATTTTTGGGTCTTAAAGATCTGGACAACACCTTTAATTACACCAGTTCTTTGAAAACGGCAAACAGTTATTTTAACAGTTGATTTTGAAATTGGCTCATAGTCATAATATGTGTCATTCAATAGATCCACTACTTCTCAATAGATCACGCAGTCGCCATAAATACATTTTAAAAATATTTAGGCAGAATAGTTATTTATGCCACGTAAATGGCGTAACCTAGATAAGTAACCTTTGCTTCCAATCAAGGCACTAATGAAATGATCATAACTTTGCAAAAAAAACCTCGCAAACTCGATTTGTTTTCATCTCAGTCCTTTCAAATGACCCCTTTCTCAATTCTGCATACTATTTAAAATTTCTTAGCTCTCCCCTACTGGTGTCCTCCGGAAGTGTGGAAGTAGGTGCTTTTACTATTGAACAATAAACTTTGCAATCATTTGTATCCTTATAAATTTCAATCTTATATTTCAAGCCATTCAAAAATTATTTTGGTGGCCCAGAAGTTTAGGTAGGCACAGTATATATGTTAAGCTAGATTTGTGCATGCAGCAATGTTGCTCCTAGTACTCCAAATTCCTTGCGATAGACATATATTTAATGCTTCTATGGCCTATCTCACGTTAAAATCGAAGTATTGCTCTTATGGAAGTAGCACTAATTATTGCCAGATTTCTAATAAAAGTGTTATTTAAGATAGTAGGTTAGTATTCCGTACAATTGAAGTTAGAAATTATAGGCAAAACATATTCGAAATTTGTTTATACATGATTTTATATGAATCAAAAATTTAAGCATATGGTTAACAAATATTTTATATAGAACGAAAATACCCCAGTTTGAGCATTTTATATTTTTGTTGGTATGTAAGATCTAGCGCAATCCTATTCAGTTTATTCTACTGTATAAAAACACCTACTATAATGTAAATACAAATGCAATTATGTATACTCTACAGGTATTAAAATAAGGATATTACAATAAAGTACCAGGTATATACACATGCCAGTTTTTAGATAGAGTGATTGATGGATATTGTATTGTGTCTGATGACTAAGTCAAAAATAATCCAATTTTATTTTGTCCATTGTAAGAAAAACGTACAAGGTTATACATATACAGTGTGTCCGTCCAGTGCGTGGTCGGAAAATAATTCCCTTCCCGAGTAATTTAGAGAAAAAGTTTTCAAACAAAAAATATTCAGAGACAAATGATGCACAATACAAAATTATACTCGAGTATACACGGTTTTCTGTTTCCACTGCGCACCATACAAGTTTCAATATTCTCTATACCTATTTATCTTTTTAAGATAGTAATTTTTACACGATTCAAGTTTAATTTTTTAAATGGTATATCTGTATATTATTACAATTTTGGATGCCTCTCTTCAATTCATGTCAACTTTCATCAATATTCCTTACACCTATCCATCTTGATTTTTAAGATAATTGCCATGAATTTTTGAAATGCCATTGTTTCCTATCTTAAGCAATTCGATTGTGTGTTTCTTGGAGTTTCAGATAATACTTCAAAAAGCTTTTTATATCATCTAAAGTCTACAAGATGACCATCGAAATTGTTGCCATGTTTGATTCATGCTGTTTTATTTTTTTTTTATGCTTATGTTGGTAAATGTTCAGTAAAATATAAGAAATCACAGAAGTTTGTAATATTTCGTTACAACACTTGCACAGCTTCATACTCAATTTACCAAAGAACTTAGTATCATTTTAGCTATATGCAAATGGTTATAAGAAAATCTATAACAATTTTTCTATCAGATCGTTGAAAAATATGCAGGGCTTTATATATTTTTCTACGATACGGCCGCTAAAGAAACAGCGGCATTTCCTAAAATTTCAAATTATGCCTATTATCTCAAAAATTAAGATAAACACGTATAGGGCAAATTGAAACATGTACGGTGCACAGTGGAAACTAAGAATCCTGTGTGCTTGAATATAAAGTTATACAACATTCTCTCCGAATATGTTTTTTTTTTCGAAAGCTTTTTCTCTATATTGCTTAGGAAATGAATTATCTTCCGTCGACGCGCTAAGTGGACACGCTGTATAATAAAATAATTAAGTGAATATTTGAAATTTTACATTGCATTTAATTTTTAAATGTTTAAAATATCAAAAGGGATGTTAATTCACTTTCACCAGTGCGAATAAGATAAAATTAAAGCAAATTTAGAAATTCTCTTGTAAGTAGGTAAATTTGATTATTATAAATTATTTCGAACAAGTTGTTTTAAAATAGCATTTACGACATTCGGGCAATCCACCTACGGATCAATTGTAGATTATGATGGGTTAGATAAATACGTGTGACACGATGTTTCAAATAAATTTTCAACTAAAATTAATATTGATAGAGATAAAGAAGAAAAAAACATGGAAAAGATGCAAATCGTATTCTATATACCTATCACAGTAGTATTCTATATGGACACTTCGACATAGTACTCTGAGCCATTAAGTAATTTATGGTCAAAATTTTCATTAAACCAACGAGCGATTAAACAGTCAACCTAGAAGCACGTATTGGGTCTCCTCGCAGAGAAATTTAAAAATATCGTTGTATAACAGTTAAATTAGGAGAGAAGAGTATAAAAATTAAAATAAAAACGAAATATTTTAAATTCAATTTGACATACAGTGTCGGATAAAACATATTGAACTGATAGGTAGTAATTATTGTTCATAATTGCTTCTAATTTTAATTAATCCAGTAGAAATATTTTTTTATACAAACAGTAACAAAAGTATGTGTTTATTCAGTCCATGGTATTTTAACAAGAAAAATATAACACAAAGTCGAATAACCGTGCGACAAAACATATTGAGCCAAAACTTATTAACCAATATTTTATGGCATAACCTCTGTCTTTAAGGACGGCTTTACATCTCTTTGGCATGGAAGCAGCAAGATTGTCAATAATATTATCACAATTACCCAGAGATTCCCAATCGGATTCAGATTTGTAGACTGTGCAGGCCATTTCAGGACATTGATCTTTTCCGCTGTGATCCAATTTAGAACATGTTTTGAGGTATAGTTTGGGTCATTGTCATGTTCAAATGTCCAGAAACGGGGCATATTCCACTCTATGTGAGGAAGCACATTTTCAAGCATGACTTTATACATAAATCCATAGTTTCATTAATTATATCCAGAGGCCCAATACTGCATTTGGAGAAGCAACCTCACACAGCATTATACTCCCTCATCCTGCGAACTCTTTGCATTCCATCTGAGTATTTTAAATTAAATTTGGACTCGTTAGAAAATAGGACTGTTTTTCATTTTTGCACTGACCGGCGACGATGTTCTTGAGCAAATTTTATGCGGGATTTGCGATTTTTTCTAAAATGAATGGCTTTTTGGCTCCTATATCGCCTCTATAGCTTTTTTCCCTCAGCTTGACATGCCCTTCTTTTATCTGTTCAGCTACTTATCGTTAAGTTAAGGGATTTAATGACGTTGGATACTAATTTGTTAGGATATTCTTTTAATTCTTGCGTCTTCTCTTTGCGTTGTACGTTTCGTCTATCATAACGTAAAGTATTGACGGTCCAGACTTTTCTAATTTATTTATTATGAAACTTACTATTGACTTGAACAAGAAAAGTGTCTCACAAATATCTTTTTGCGATGAACCACTTTTGTACCTATTAATAATTATTTTTTTCCAGCCATTTTTTCTTCAGTTTTTGAAAATATACCGTTCACTGCCCAATAGTCGTAAAATGTGCAATAGTGTTTTATGTTAAAACTAAACCGGGTTTTGACCGTGTCACGGTTAACCAAAAACAAATATTCACTCCTTGTTTAATTTATGAGAAAGCTATACTTTGAACGGTAGTTTTATAAAAAGGGTTTTCATAATTTCTTTTAATAAAACCACAATTATATATTCTATATTTCATTATCATTGTTACTATAATTGAAGCAACCCACATTTTATTTTTCCTAAACAAATACAAAAAGGCATATAATTCACAGTATTGATAAGTATTCCTTATGTAATCATACAATAAATCTGAACAATTTATTCCAAAGAATTTTTCTCAGACAAGTATCTGGCTCTATTCAATTAAATTGTTTGCCATGCAGCAAGATTTTTTTGCAAAAGTTGCAGAAAATATTGCTTCGGAGCATGCACAACTATTATTGTCAGTAATATTTGGATTATTGCTTCAGGTCGAATATGTTGGTCACTAACGGTTTTTTTTCTTATTATAACTTTAAAATTTGTCTATTATTACTTTAATTATGCACTTGCATTTGTTAAGAATTTCTTTTTTGTTATTTACAGCATATAATATTTAATATGGGGCCATTTACAAAAATTGTATATTGCATCATTGCAAAGAAATATCGTCACATTATTTCATAATTGCTCCGTAACTACAACTTAAACGATTTACACCATTGCCAAATGTATTGCTATGTAAGAAATTTTAGTAGGGTAATTTCAAAAAGATTACATTTTAGTATTAAAAAATAACGTATTACAAATAACGCTTTACCGTTGTCTTCTTGTTGATAAAAGGTAATCATTCCACAGCCTTCACTTTTTTTTTATATGTAATTTTCTTGTTCAAAACTATCTGCTTTGCAATATTTTCTGTGTTCAGAAGTCTGTTGGACGTCCTAATTTCAATAAATAGCATCCCTTCCAACTCTGCACACACAACTTACTGATGTAATTATCTCTTCATTTCATTTATATAGTTCAAAATTTTGTATACGGAGTACTTTCTCACCACATATGTTGTCTTATTATTATTTAATATTTGCAATAAACAGCATTGGTTTATAATTTTATTTTAGGTAGTGCTGCAATGCCTTTAACACCAAATTCAATTAAAACCGAAGACGAGGTACCGCATCTAAGAAGCCATTCTGTATCAACTTTACAGAGTAATGAAAGCCCCAGTCATCAAGCTAAAGGCGATAAAAGTCCTTATTCGTTATCGGGATCTACCAATGCTAACCCAATCGATATGCAACTTAAATATGAAAATGATCGGCTAAAACTGGCTCTTGCACAAAGGTGAGTTTTCTCCTTTTTTATATATTATGTAGGAGTTTGTTCAATTACACTTTTTAAATTATTTTATGAGATATAAGTTGTCTATGGATATAATCTACTTGTCTATGGATGATTGAAATATTATTTTCCTCATTTGATCAATTTTCATAAAAAAATTCGCCATAACACATGATTTTATAAATATTCTGGGTTATTAATATCGTTCACCATTCTGCTACCTCAGCAAAGGATACAGGGCACATGCACACGCACTTGGTATATAAGTACTCATCCAAGCGCTATAATTTAGCACAAACATAAGTTAGAATTTATTTCCAATGTATCGAATCAAATACATACGATTTCATAAAAACTAGCCTCACAATTAAGTTAACATATTAACCCTTTCGCTGTTCTAGATTAATATATTCGCACGCGCTATTATATATTGTAAGTGGTGGTTGAAATATCTCCGCGGTGAAAAGGTTAAATAAGCCATGCATACGCATGATTACTACGTACAATAAAGTATTCGAACAAAATAAGTTTTTATTGCTTGCCCTTTCCATACCATTACGGAAATTAACATTTGAATTTCTAGCTCAATTCGCACATACCAATGAAATTTTCTTTTCGGTAGAAATAAGTGCACACCAAATCAAGGAGTGAGCAAGAGACATCTGCAATTATTCTGCATTTGGCAAATTTATTTCTCGGCATAATCTCCTTGTAGCTCTATACAATTAGTCCGGCGATGTTCCAACTTTTTTAAGCCAGTATGACCTCTTCATTTGCCGTGAACCGCTTTCCGGCGAGTCAAGTTTGAAAAAATAAAGAAGTTGCAAAGGGCCAAATCTAGCGAATATGGTGGATGAAGGAAAATGTTTACACGTACACAAAAAAAATGTGCCGGGTCAGGAGATCTTGCTGGCTATCCTGTTGTTCCTTCTCATCCGATCACATCTATTTCTGTAAATTTCATATTTCATATTCGCATAGTTGTGGCTTGGGGCTCTATGACTGTTCATACCACACATTGACTCTTGCGTTAACTGGTACACCTACTAAACTTGCCAGTCCAGTAGCAACCAACTTTCTGTGAATTGTGCCGTTTAAGCGGCCATCAAAGATATGTAATCCAACTACGGTAATACCAATGATATCCCGCATAGACGCAAGAACGCCTGCTCTGTGGTGGATCACCGTTTCCAAATTTTGCATATTTTATAGGGTACATACATTATCAAATAATTTGCGCAACCGTGGCTGTACAGTAATACAGTTGCACAACTCGACATTGTACAACGTTTTGTTATGCAAATTGTTTGATAATGCGTGCGTCTTATTGCGTTGCGACGTAGGCTGCTGTTAGTCATGACGTAATCGTTCATTTTGCCAACCAATAGTCCCAAGAGAAGAAAAAAATTATTGTAGATTTATCAAAAAAAATATATAAACAATTTTGCTTGATGGAAAACGCGCAAGTAACGCCTGTGTATATTATCAAATATGATTTGATTTTCTTAACTGTACGTAAAATAACTGTATACGTCTGCCATCTCAAGTGACCATACACGATTGTTGTTTGGTCGTAAATGGCGATAGACAATGTGGCACGCTTGCCGGTCAGAAAGTCTCATTTATACTACGTCTAGTGTATAGATCATACACTGTAACATTTGTATTTATAAGTAAGTACACTGAGAAAATAGTTGCGTTCAATGAACGCAAAAGGCGTTGACTCGCAACACATTTTTTAGTGGTGTATATAAACAACGCAACTGGCGTGTTAATTCAATACATAAAATATGTTCATATTTAGTGTTGCGTCAACATCGTTTTATGCTGGAGCAACATTAGATTTAGAGTCACTCTAATGTTCAAATAACTAATATGTAATATGCCTTAAATAATAACCGGGCCGATGTGGACGCAAAAGATTGCTTTCTATTTACCTCTGTAGACACAAACTATAACATATTTCGTGCTATGTAGCCACGGATAGTCAAACTGCTGCACTGCATTATATTTGGTGGAAATAATGTAATATTAACGATAAATTAGTGTTGGATCAAAATAAAATAGTATTGCTCCAAAACAGAGAAGCTTTTAATAACATCATTATTTATTAAAGCGTAAAACATGAATATAACACCCTAAACTTTTTCTTCACATATTATACAGATATATCACACGACCTTCATAAACGTACTTATATCTACCTTCAATAATAACGTATAAAATATATGTAATTTTCATTAAACATTACACAAAATTATTCTATGCTGCAAATGCAAGTAGCAAAAATCATATCACATTTATTTGCATTTCTAATTCTATGCTAATAATGTCCACCATATCCACCATCTCCATACCCACTAGCTCCGCCAGCGCTTCCTCCATGGGTAGGAGTACCAACTTTATGTACAACAGCATTAAATCCATTGTGGCCATCGGCTTGATATTCTACAATACGAGTAGTGCCATCAGCTTCTTTCACTGTATACGATCCTTTCACTTGATCACCGTCGCGCTCTTCGTTATGCTGCTTCTCGTCACCCGTGTGTGGATCATTTACAGCATAATTGAAGTTGTATTTTGGATAAGCCTGAAACATAATAAATAAAATCAGTCGACTTAGGCGTTCTCTGTTCGCTTTAAACTATTCAGAATATAAATAAATCGATTGTTGTTATTCGAGTTATGTTCCCCTGTAAAAAAATTGTATTGACTCACGAATTGCACCACGTATTTGTATAAACGTTAGCTACGATAACAAATACACTGCTGTGGTTAATCGTCTCTGTTTAAGCTCAAATTGATGTTAATCATGGTTATGGACAATGAAAGGGCGAGATAAATCCTACAGCATTTAAACCAGAATAGGTTCTCGGGGAGTCCTCTGGGTTGCCAACGAACCCTTTTCCGTGGCGTAGGTTAGGACGTTCCCTCCCCTGTCCTAAGTAATCGCTCGTCACCCAGATCTTTCTAATTGACGTCAGCGTAGGACACTTGCAGAAGAACCGTTCCAATGTTCCGACTTCAGCTTGTTCGCAGATTTTCGACTCATCCTATCCTGAAGAGGCGCCCTTCTAGCCGGCAATGTCCAGTCGGAATCGTGGCCATGCAAAGATCCCAGGACAGTCCCGGGTATCAATGCTGTCCACTTGTTCGGATATATCAGAGGGTTCTAGGCCATGAACAGTTACGCTCGAACCCCTTCTGTCCTCATTTCCAGAATTTCCATTTAGCCAAACCATCGATTTAGCTACATTACATTGGCATTGTTTGTTTCAAAGAGTAGTATCTAATAGCAGATTCGACGTTATTGGTCAGTTCAATGCTCTTGTTGTCGGTAAACAGGTTAATGTTTTTTATACAATTTACAATTAATTGAGCAGTACGCTGCTAGCGTCAGCGCCCAGATTTCCGTCATGATTCTTTTACACAGAGGTCCTCAAAAAATACTCCTGTTTCAGTTCCTTTGTTGGTTTTTGATCGGTCTACGAAAAGACGTAAGCTGTCTTCGTCGTTGTTCGCCGGTCGGTGTGTTGCAAATTTATAGGGTTTGTCGTAGGCAAAAATTGGTGAAATGTTATCCGCTTCAACTTCCAGGATCAGTAGTTTATTACAAGCATTCTCCCACAGCTTACACTGCGTCTTACTATGTTTTACAACGCCGACCTGTTTTGTATTATAGCCGAGTCATGATAGCCCACTTCTTCGACAACTACATAATTTTAAAGAGACTTCTGTCTAAGAATTACTTGCTTTTGTCACATATCTGACACACTATTGTTAACATTTCAAATGCTGTTTCGAGATATCCTGTATATATAGAATGAGCTTATGCTAGCTGTATATTATTTTATTGTATATTATTTAGTTGGAGAGGGCGCCCTCTTATAAAATATTAGCACATCTTTATAACTTCCGGTTTGATCGAAAGTCATGCAAACTTAATTTCCTTATATGGGTTACCTACATTTCTATAAAACAATTGAATTCAGTAATTCATTTAACGTGAAGTCGATGTATTTCGTTTTCCTGACCAGATATGGTGAGAAATTCACAAAAGCGAACCCTTCTGAGAACATCCTGTGGATGCAAGTATTGTACTTGCTGGTATGAAGAAGATCCGTTTATGTTTTTTTAACTCTTTTTATGAACATTCGCGAGATTTCTAACGTTGTTGTTACATCTCTAAGATATACAGGGTTGGTATAAAAATATCTCATAACACCAATCTTAATTTCGCAATCAATTAATTGTTTTTTCTAATTTTTGGCCTAAGCTGTCCGTATTTTAAAAAATTTTTAAGTAATAGATATTGGCCTTTCCCGAAACAGAGCGCACGTTCTACTTTATATTCTTACGGATTCTCCATAAATAATCAATACAACAATGAACTTATTTTTTTACAGCAATTGTCCTTTTTTCTTTCATTCATTTAATGTCTCCATCAAATATCCAAGAAGCAACCAATTTCTCGACTTCGGAAATGTTATGAAGCAGAAGGGCGACAACTTGAGCATTTGGTTTAAGAAGTATTTCAATTTACTTTTCAACTTATTGTTGTAAAAAAATCCGTAAAATAGTAAACTCGTTGGCATTTCCGCTCAAACCGGAAGGGATAGCGCGTTGTAGTACAAGTCAAAAAATGTCAACCCAAAATTGCAAATTGCTGTGACGGAATATTATTCGGCATTAGAATTTTATTGAATTTATTTCTTCCATGATGAATGCAGCATATGTTATTCATTTTACCGAGATCATTTAAGCGTATCGATTGTCGCCACACAGCATTTCCTAAATCTTATGATGATAGAACAAATATTAAGAAACATTTAAATCAACAATTCTCTGATGGGTAGATTTACAAGAGGGAAATGACTTAAACATAAACGTTGACACTTTTCACAAAATTTTTAGTATTTACAAGGCGCCTGCAAAATACAAATATAAAAAAAATAAAAATACAAATGCAAAAACAATTTAGGATTTCGACTAAAATATTCAAAATTTTAGGTGCAGTTTTAACAAATATAACACAAAGGCTTATAACAGAAACATTGCTCGGATTGTGTATGAGTATGTTACCCGAATGGTTTTTTTATAATTGGCAATTAATGACATGATCATGTTATTCAAATTTAAATATCTTATAGCTCTGTCAAATCAAAATATCCAAAATTAGCTACGATTTTCTATATTTTAGTATATATGTATTGTTGGAAACAATTTGAAATATATGTGATTACAGATTTCGATTTTTGAGAACATTTTATTTTTATAACATAGCCCGTCGAATATGGATTGCAGAAATTTAGTTCTTAATGTCTAATTGAAAAGGATACGTCTTTTTTGAGTTATATTATTTATTTATTACATAAATTTTAAATTACCTCATACCTAAGTTCTCTACATTTTGTTTCGCAAAACAAAAATTTGAAAAATATTTTGTAGCACAATAGGCGAAATAATTGCGCAATGCTCCTGTTACACATTTAAGTATTTGCACTGATTCAATTTAAAAATATTTACCAAACTCGGAAGTTCTTTTAAAAGACATTTCATTCATTCATAGCCGCATTGTGAGTACTAGCCAAAAGTAGACATTACTTAAAATAGAAATCGGAGCGCACTTAGAACATTCCTTCGTCTGAATGTTTCTCCTCTATTATAAAACTACCGGATATTACGACGACACCATGAATGCCAT
Organism: Marronus borbonicus; assembly: GCA_902655005.2. Taxonomy (NCBI): domain Eukaryota; kingdom Metazoa; phylum Arthropoda; class Insecta; order Coleoptera; family Scarabaeidae; genus Marronus; species Marronus borbonicus. The sequence continues at coordinate 19,018,781 of LR737384.1, forward strand.
AATTTACATTTATCGATGGTTGTTTTACATAAGAGTTTTTTAAAATATGCGTAATACATTGTATAAAAATTTCTAAATATAAAAGCAAATTGTGATAAACATGCATTTGCAGGACATTAAAAACTATACTTATACTATAAAATGGAAAGTAGAATAGTTTTCTAATGAGTTGATATTATTTTGATAATACTTTAACATTGTCATTAACTTAATATTACGAACTTCTTTTAGTTTTATTTTTTAATAGTTAATCGTGGTATCCATAGATTAACAATAACAGTTTCCTTAATATGTCATGCAATACTAGATTCAAATTAAATGCAGAAAACACATTTGTCAGAAAAGTATATACGAGGAAAAATACAATACAGCGTGTCTACCTAGTATGTGAGCGGAAGATAATTTTTTTTAATAAGAAATACTCGGAGACATATTCTGTACAACATAAAATTAAACCCAAGGATACTGGATGTTTCCGCTTCGCGTGATACAAGTTTGGTTTTTTAATATATATATACAGTGTGTCTGTAAAAGTTGGCAA
>LR737384.1:19039321-19109307 GCA_902655005.2 Marronus borbonicus
TTAGCGAAAAAACCGGAAAAGAATTACCGACACACCTGGTAAAACAGTTTATTCAATACGCGAAGTGACCGACATATTTCCTTCTTCTCTTCCTTGCACTATAAGTATCTGTAATCGTAGAAGATTAACATGGTCACAACTCTTTATCTTTAAGGTCACGTTGGAAAGAAACGGTTACACTTTCAATGCCCATAATTTGTTGAAATAATAATGATAATATTTAATAGGAAGATTCCCTAAACTCTAGTTGTTGTGTATATTGAAGGACAGTGGAACCTCGGTTTACGATGGTATCTTGTTGCGAAATTTTTGGGTTAAAAAATAATTTAGACGAATTTTTACTTCCGGAACCGAAATGCCCCCCATATACTACAACTTTTACGGATTCGGCAGAATTTCTGTGCGACTCGTCTACGTGCTAGAAAGAGATGCGATCGTTTGCGTGGTTACCCTCCTACTATTCCACTGCTTCGCGTCTGCCTTAATTTCGTACTTAAATATTCTTACTTTGTTGGAAAAACTTTTTATCTGCGTGTAAATAGAATAAGGTCGAAAGTTCTACAATTACTATAAAACAATTCTTTATGTATTGCATCGCTAATATTGCAATATAAATGAAAGACCACCTCACGCTCACCATCTTCCATACTCCAAAAAGATGCTTTACTAGAGGTACTGTACTAAGTGAAGTCATTTCTTTTTAATTTCAATCATATAAGTTTCAATTGATTTCTTTACCAATTAATTCCGTAAATCGATGTACCACTGTATACAGTTTTAGAAAATAATTCATTTATTAATATAAAATTTCGTCTGTATCATCGCGAAATGAAAGAGATTGATATAATTACAGATGAACTCGGTTAAAACGAGCTCGGAACAAGTTTCCCGAGGTGTTAGTTTTAAGCAAACGTTCATTATAAGAAATACAAATTTTGCTTATGATTTGTTTGAAAAAATAGATTTTGATTTCTAATAATTAAATGTATTTTCTGCAAGTCTTCTTAAGTATATAAAGCTGAACAAAAATTCTGAAATCTACGTGAAACAATACATTAAAATATATACAAATTTATCAGTAAGTTTCTTGTTGATGTACATACAGGCTGATTCATTTTTGACCCTTACCGTGAGAATCCCGCTTATTATTGGAGATAGATGATTTGATAAAGGCATACATCTTTTTTGATTATTAAGAACCCAAAAAAAATTGACCTGTGACAAAGACGCTTAGGATTTAAAAAAAAACAACAACGGTGCTCTTATTCTTGTATTACCTCTAGCAGCTTTACTTAGCTTTGCAGAACAAAAATAAAAACATTCCACTTCCGATCTTCTATCTAATGGTGTAGTCGAAATTTGCATATAACGTTTCAGTTCTTTCTGGTCATACAGGAGTTTTGAAGTGTCAAATATTTCAATTGTCGTTCATTAGTAATAGAGAAATATCGTGTACCAACAGAGAAACGAGATATATTAAGTATTGATTATTCATTGAACCGAAATATAACAACAGCAAGTACAAGATATTTTTACAATTGTATCCAGAACGACAACAACTGCATCGTATTATTTTTCTAGATCTTGATAGAAACTTGGTCTTTATATTAACAGCAATTTTAAAAGGAATATTTTACAAATGAAAAATTGATGTGTTTTTGCAAACTTTATGTAAATTTTTGCAGTAATAATAATAAAAAACAAAACAATAAACCAATAATTACAGTAGATGTTCAAATAACTGGCCATTTTCATTAGGGCACAATTGTACACGCTTTCCACCATTTTGAACCGTCCATTGTATGGTTTCTCTACGAATTACATCGGCATTCTGGAGTCTATCTCGAAGTTCTTCAATATTTTGTGGGACAACAAATTCCCATAAAAAATAATCATGAGGACTTAAGTTACAACTCCACTGCCGCCAAGTTTTCTTCACAAATTTGTTGCGAACACAATTTTTGTTAGAAGTAAGCAATTTCCGAATCCGAGGTGATAACACCTTAAAACTGCAGCTTCAGATATCGATACTTCAACGGCAATCGTCAAGCCCCTTTAATCTTCGATCTACTAAAACCAGTTCCTAAACTATCTTGTTTTCGTTGGTTCTTGCTACAACAACCCTACCGCATCTTGGGTCATCTTGAATTTATTCCTTGCCCTATCGAAGCTGTTTACATCGTCATAAATATTCTTGTGTCCACATTCTTTGTTCGTTATGAACATGATACCACTTCTATGTTCTAGTTGAATTTCGCTCATTTTTTGTTGATTAAACCTTTATAAAAACAACACAATCTATTGAATATGAACGAAACTTGTTAGCTTGTATCAAAATATCACAGCTATTTGATAGCATAGTTGCCAACGATGCTTGTTTTTATGGCTAATTAGACAATATAATAATCTCCCCTTGGCATTTTTTAAGCCCGCATTCAATATTAATTAATAATTGTATGCAATTTAAAATTCTATAATGCGTTTTATGACGTTTGTGTTTTACACGACGCATAACTGCAGAATTATGCAAAGTCATATAGGAGCCATATAGGCATTTACACACGGTTTCTGCATGACACCCAGAATTATTATGATCTCTTGACAAATAGAAAATTCGAAGATAAAGTACGCATGTGCCATGCATAATTATGCGGCGTGTAAAAAGCAACTTTTAGTTTTAGAAAAATTTTTAAATAAGGAAGGTTAACTTCTTACGATAACTCCTCAACATCCTTGTACTTACTGCCCCTCATAATGAAGAAATATTCTAACATATGTAGGTCTCTTTCAAAATAATTGCTTCATATTATCTATTAATGTATAATGTAACAAAGTCTAACAAACAGTACTACAAATAAAATATTTCAGCTCTGCAAACGCAAGAAAATGGGAAATTGAACTAGCAACGCTCAAAAGTAATAATGCACGTTTGACCAGCGCCCTTCAGGAAAGTACTGCAAACGTAGAAGAATGGAAAAGACAATTACACACATATAAGGAAGAAAATATGCGGATGAAAACCAAGTATCAAATGGATCTCGAAAATAGTAAAGGTAAGGTATTGCATAGTTTATCAAATCGATTAATTAACAATTCGTCAAAAATGTTCAATACGTGGTGATCTATCGCAAAATCTTATCTTTATTCGGTATTTAATTGTGTAACTGCCATTGTTCTTTGATGTACATTTCCAAAACTGGGTTTCACAATTCTTCCCATTTTTATTGTTGCTTTCCTCCGGATTTAAAATTCTTTCAACAAAATTTATGTTATTGGGTATGCTAGAAGTAACGAGATCATGGTGAACCGACACAAATTCATCTATTCTTCTTAGTTAGCTAATATTGCCGTGCTTCAAATTATAACCTTACTTACGAGGGCGAAGTCGATATTATTGAGAATAAAAAAATCCGGGAGATCATTAAAAACAAAACAAACGCTATTGTTTAGGACAACTCTCGATTGAAGTTTAGCTGTTATATTTGCGTTAGTTAGGACCGAAACTTTTAATTTTTAAATGCTAACATAAGTGAAAAAAATGTAGAGAGCATTTTTAAACCGTGATTTATTTTGATTTCTAAAAGCAGCCTGCTTGGCTACAATTTACTGATGGTATAAACACTTTAAACGCAAAAGAAGTCGTATTCAGCATCAGAACGAAACAGATCGTGGTACAGTCATCGCCAAAGAAAATATTATTGCTGTTAAGAAAATAAAGTAAAAGGACAACAGAGCCGCTACGTATGCTGTAATAGAGCGTCAATTCAAGATTGGATTCTCAACAATTAAGACCATCATACGCGATCACCGGCATTCAAAAAGCAGTGTCACTCGTTTTGTACCGCGTCACCTTTCTGATTTTCAAAAAGCGAAACGTGTGAGAATTCGCCAAGAAACTGTTTCAAAGAATGACGCACTTGAAATCTTTCTAAAATTATGACAAAACCTTTATTTTATTTCCTAACCGCCCAGGTAGCCATATATTAATCCATAAAGACGAAGAAACACCAACAATGATACAGAAGCAGGACGCTATGAAAGAAATTATGTACGCGGTGTTGGTTTGATATGTGCAATTAAATTGGATGAAGAAAAAACAGTTACAGCTGAATGGTACACCGAAAAATGAGGTATTTAGTAGAGTTGCTGAGAAAAGTATTATGTTGCTTCAAGATAACGCATCGCCACATCGCAGCTCTCACGATCTAATATTTGGCAAAAAGAAAATATAATAGAACATCCAGCGTACTTATTTGTGTGGCTTTGGATTGTTTTATGGCTTGAAAAACATTCGCGAGGTACAAGATCTTCGGCAAAAAAAAAAAATGATACGGCCTTTAAGAATTAGTAGAAGAGATCGGTCAAATGTATTATTGCTGAAGAAAATTAGTTTGAACATTAATATTAAATTTTAAAATACATTAACCGTTCTTTTTTATTCTCGATAATTTCATCGCGGCCCTCGAATAACGATAACTCTTCATTAATGTTACTAGATTTGTCTTAAAAGTAAATCGTTGACAGTTTTCCACTTTCTTATTATTTCCTGCGATGTAAGGTTTTGCTAACATTTATACCGCCTCTGGCAAAATAATTTAATTTAAAGTGTTATTGACTCAATTACCAATGTATTTCTTTAAAAGCATACGTAATTCGTAGGGTTTCAATGTGAAAATAATTCCTTTATTCATTATGTGAAAGCAGAGATGAAAAAATCGACAGTAGAAATTCCAAACGAACAAATCAATAATAAATTCTTTATCCCAATTCCTTAACAACTTAAGAATCGGGTTTTCCTTAATTTACTGACGCAATTAAATTCAAATATTGAAATAAAATAGCTGGTAAGATTCGAACCTACCATTTGCCGGACGGGCATGCCACCAACTATACCACAGACTCTGTAAGAACGAATCCTTTTAATGTCTATTAGTTATTGAAGAAGTGTTGCTTTAAAAAGTGTATTTATTTAAGTAAAGAATAAAAATTAATTAGAGATATGTTACCCATTTTGCTCGAAACCGCTTTGCTATCTTTTAACAACCGTCATAATTCCTCGTGCATAGAAGGATCTGTCTTTATCGACGAAAAACTGCACAACGTGCTGATTTACTACCTCATCTGAAATGTCATATCACGCAAAAAGTTTTGAAAAGAGCGACACAAGCCTGACGACGCAAGGTCAGATGAGTATAGTTGGTGGGGCAATACATCCCATACAAGCTCCAATATTTTTTGACGGGTAATTAAACTTGTATTTGATCTTGCGTTATCATGATGAGGATTTACGATTAAGGAGCTCCTTTAAAATCTCACCACATTGAGAGCAAAGTCTTCCTCTGTTAAATGTTTGCTTTCGAATCATCTCGCTGAAACTACGACCGTTTGCCACATTGTTATAAACGATTCACTTCTCATCACTAGTTATCAATCGCTTCAAAAATGGACCGTTTTCCTCACGTTTAATGAATATGTCGCAGATATTTATGCGTGCGTCAAATGAAGTTTTTTGGATTCCAGAGGAACCCAAATATCGAGTTTGCTTATGCATCCCAGCTTTTTAATGTGGTCGTTGAACAGTTGAACAGTTGAATGATGGATATTCAATGTTTCTGCAACTTTTCGTGTCGTGCAGGACTGATTTAACCCAATTAATGTCTTTATTTTGTCGTTATCACCCTTGATTAACCTTCCTGACCGAGAAGTATTGTTAAGATCAAGGACTTTGTGAACTATATAGAACATTGTCACCATAAAGTTTACGCAACCTCTCACAAGCTTGATGCACATTCTTCCCTTTACAGAATAAAATAAGGTGAAAATGCAATGGTCTTCCAGCTTCAACTTGTTTCAATTTTTTAATATATCTAAAGTATCTAAGAATTTTCTTATAATAAGAAACCTACCCCTTTCAGTTCCTGTCATGTTGGTACACACCAATATAAGGAATTTATTTGTTATATATTTAAATGTTTACTTTATTTCAACTTTTAAATTAATTATCGATCGTTTCACAAACTCTTAATATACTAATTTATTTAATTTAAATTTGGATTGCTTTCCACCAACAGATTTGTCACCCTTAAATTTTAAGGTGTGATTTGATTAAGTTTATAAAACAAACTACTTTCATCGGCATTAAAGATGTTACTTTAGTATTTCATTAAATCACTTAACGTTGGCTGCACCCATATTTTAGTTTCTTCTTAGTATACGTGAGTTTTTTGGTTAAAAACTGGTGTAATACGCATATTCCAAATTGGAGTATGCGTATGGAGTATGATTAACTTGAGAAGAAGAATCGTTAAGTAACGTATTATTTCTTCTGTGGTATTTACATCTTCCTCGAACTGGCGTATGAAATGTTTTTCTTTCTTATACGAAAATTTAATCTTCAGTATTCATTTCAAACATCCTAAGGTTAATAATTTACTGAGTCAACTGGCCCTCAGCCCATTAAACAGCTTGTACTGCGAGTCTGTACGCTATTTGCCTTGTATATGTGCTCCTTGCTACTGCCTTCTCATATAAGCGGAAGAATATAAACCACCGATAGTGCGGGTCCGAGCGCTGCATGACGCGCAAGCGAAAGAGCGACGATAAACAGTCGTAGCGGTTCGTAACGCCTGTTCTTCGATGAAGTTTGAATACTCTATTAAAAGTATGTGTGTGTGTGCGTTAAGGTTTCTTTCTCGGCGCTAAATCTTTGTTTAATGCTTGAATAAGGTGGTACTCTGTCTAGCATTCGTCTTGCATCGTGATTTCTAATACAAAGTTGCGATTATTTTGCAATTTAATTTAATTGGCGCAGATTTCTGCTTTGTATGCGTACATTAAGTGAATTTAGATAGTTTTGTGATAAATACGTACACATACAATGTTTTAAATTGATATAAATACAATATATATAAGTAAAGTTCGCCACACTTCGTGCGCTTCACAGGCGTCGGTATGGAAGTGGTCGTTCGGGTGTGTGATTCGTAATGTATGCGCAAATTTATGCTTTGCGTAGACTATACGTTAGAGTGGAAACGCGTGGCAACCTTGTTACCGATGTAAGTATACAAGTAGGGAGATTTCGTATATCTGGAAGAACGAAATGTACATTTCGGTTTCTGCTATTGAAGCAATATGCATAAACATACGAAAAATAAGAATAGTACATATTATATGGTCTTGGTAATGTGTTTTTGACCAACACATTAGAGATATATCGCAAACTACACATTTTATTTTTTGCGCCATCGTGTATTAAATCCGGGAAATCTTTAATAAACTCATTCACTTTATCTGACAATGGTCGTTTTCTTGTTCCACTTATCGACGACATTTTATTAAGTATAAGGTGTGCGCAGCACTTCACTACGCTCGCGTGCATTCCAACCGGCCGCCAAACACATACTGGATGCGTTACTGCTGCAATAAGATCGCTTGCGCATATATTACATACCGACGCCTGTGAAGCGCACGGAAAGTGGTGAACTTTATATGTGAGACATACGAAATGGAATGGCGAATTTACAAAGCGAAACAAAGAAATTACGATTTTACAAAATACAATAAATGTCGATAAATTCGTCGATATAAAAACAAAACTAAAATATTGCCTTGACAATTCCTTATAATGATTTTGTATATTAGTTTTTGCTTTTACAATCCATTTTTTTTAAATATAAGGTGACGATAATTATCATTCGATATTGCCGTCGGATAAAATAAATTCAACAAATTCGGTTTAAAAAACAATCTAATGTCATATAAAAGAATAATCGGCCTCTTTTCAATGACATTTTCATACGTTTCTATAGAAGTAGGTACGTAATAAATGTGTGCTTAACATCTGAATAAGAATACATTTTTTGAAATAGATTTTCACCGGAACCAGAAAATTGTGCATACTAAATCTGAAAGTACGATATAACCAAGTTCGTTATATGGAATTCTACTCTTTATATATATTTAAATATATAGTTGTTCTTTCGATGTTCTTTCGATAAGCCAACGTATCAACTTGCATTAAATCTCTATTTCACAGTTTCTAGAAAAGTTGCTACGATTATAAAGGTGTTATGTAATTTTCGAACATGTGGTAAATATACTGTGATGCATAAATGCTAAATTATTATCTGTTATCTTAGAGACATAAGTCGCTACTACTTATCCGATGAGCACTTAGAAACACATCTTCCATTGCAAATATAAATACTACTATGAAAGTAATTAAGTTAAAAAAAGCGAAAGCTATCCGTTACAATTATCTTCCGATATAAATACGTGCCACCGATATATTTTCGCGCTGCTGCGTAATACGTTACCATAAATTATGCGACTTCCGTCGAAAAAGAAAGCTACATTACACACATTAGATTCCTGTGTTTCATATTTTTATATCGTCATTTAACTCCAATGCTCAATTTTAGCAACGAATAATATGATTATGTACATGTAATTCCTACAAGGGTTGCCTTTTACCTATTTCGAAAAACTAATGAAAGCAAATGTTTACTGCTGGAAACCTTTCTATTGTTTTTCAAAATATTCTCAGTGATGGTCGACACATTTTTGCATAAGCTGGAACCGATTTTCATATCGTTAGAGGCCAAATCAGGATTATACAGCGGAAGGCCTATCGATTCTATGTCCTGAATGCTCAAAAAATCAATTGTTTGCGTCAATTGTCTTATGATCCTCTGAAATAAGAGTGCGACTTACTTGTTACAATTCATTATCAGCAACCTGATGTGGTGTCAGGATAAGATCTTATAAATACAATTAAAAAAAGTAATCTGCTAAAGCATATACATTGGGCGGCAAAATTAAATGTGAAGCAGTTTGTTTTTCGAAGAAATGCTGGAGTTGAGCAATTTTATTTTTTGAAAATAAGCATTTTTGTATGACTTTTAAGTTTCCCCCACATCTGATTTTCAAGTAGTTATTGACATTTTTTTTTTAATGACAACTCTCGATTATTTTTATTTTATTAAACTAAAAAGAAATGCTGTTATTCAAGAAATGAAGTGATTGTTTCCTTTAGGGCCAAAATAAGGCTCCCAGAGCCTAAATGGGTCATAATAACATAGTTTTTTGATTTTACATACCTCAATGAGGAAGAAATCAGGGGCGTAAGATCTAAGGACCTGGGAGTCCACTCTATTGATCGTCGCCTACCAAACCACTTCCCAGGAAAGCGGTTGTTTATTTTAAAAACTCGCGAACATGACGTGCTAATTGCGGAGCGGCAAGTACAAGTGCATCCCTCAAGAAATCCAGATATCGCTGTCTCGTGAGAGTCTCGTCGACGGAGAAACAACCAATGATTCTAGTGTTAACTATCCCTTTCTGCATATTAAGTTTACGAAGGTGTTGAGTACGCGCTTCAGTAATTCAGTGAGGGTTTTCTGTGCACCAGTATCTGCCATTTTGCGAAGTTACTGCACCATTTGAGCAAGATTAGGCTTCATTCTAAAAGAGAATTTTGGCGAATGAAACGTGGATTACGATTATATAAGTCCCGAATAGTATCACAAAAATGCATTCGGCGAGTAGGGCCGTCTTCATTGAATTCTTGCAGTAGTTATACTTTCGATAGTAAGGATGGTATTTTCCTGTTTTTAATATGCGCAATATTTATCGTTGATAAACTTCATTGTCTGCTGCAATTGGTCAAGATACACCATGAGGATTCTCACCCAGACTTAACAAAATATCAAGTTTCACATGTTCATCCGTTTTCTTAAAACACGATTTCACTAAATTTTCTCTCAATTTTCCTCACTGCAGATTGACCGATAATTTCCATCTGCATATTTCGCATTAAACAAATAACAGACGCTCAGTTTTATTTAAAAAAAAATGTCGATTTCATCATGACTTCAAAACTAGGACTTAAAATTGATGCAAACATACTTATAAAAAAAAAATTAAATTTACCAGTCCAAGTATTTCTTCGGAAGCAAATTACTTGAAATTTAATGATTTTATTCTACAATGGTGCCAAGCCAGTACACATACATACCTATATTTATTTATATTATATGTGCTCATCTTTAATTGTTTAAAATTTAAGAAATGTTTCTAGGAGGTGGAGACATAGCAGACGAACTGAGGAAAGATAATCAGTCGTTAAGACAGAGAATAGAACAACTGGAAGCAGAGTTGGAAACCAGAAATAATGAAATCAAACAACTCAAAAGTTCTGATGTGGTGCAGGTAGGTCTGATAATAAAAATGTTAAATTTGTCAGTTATGTAGATATCTGTATATTGGGTTTGTTTCTGCAATTGCTTATAAGCAAATCGTCTACAGCGCTTTGGAGACCTTGCCTTAGGGATTATTCTCGTACTTAGCATTTGTTGTAAGTAACCACTCGGCAAAAATAATTGCAGAAGTAAACTTAGAATATTTTGTGTTCATTGGCTACTCGAGACATGAAAACTATATAATAAGTAGCAATTCTATATAACATATTTTCGTTTTCCTCATTTAGAATTTACAAAAAGAAAACCAAGAACTGCATTCAACCGCAAAATTGGCACAAAGTGAACTAGATATTGCCTTGGGTGCTCACGAATCTCAAAAACAAGTCTTATTAACTTTGAACCAACAGTTGGTCAGTAGAATTCAAGAGTTGGCTACTATACACGACGAAATTGCAACGGCATTGCAGACGTGAAAAGAAAGCTTTGGAATGGCCGACAACATCAATGACACGTGGTCGCAGTTCCCTGTTGCACATACACGTACATGAAGTAAATATTCTACTCTGTAACTAATTACGATACTTTAGCTTTTAACAGCATTCTGCATCTTTGCAAGTGAAAGGTTTATTATACGTGATGAATGAGTAAAGTGAAAATAAAATTTAAAAAAATCATATTTCGTTAAATGTGCCGCTGTTCGACGACTTTGGAATCCTCGTCGAATGTAATATTGCTATTCGATCGTTAACTCTACGAATGAAGGTATTTTAAATGTATAAGTATCATTCGCTATCATCTAACTCATTGACGTTCTGGAAAATATTTATTTCAGTATTTATTTTAGTTTAGTTAAGCGATAAAAGACTACAACGTTTCTAAAACGATTAAAGTATTGACTTTAAATCGTCGTTGAACTTAAATCAGTATTTATCTAAGTTAAAATTGTAACAATATTACACAACTGTAGATATTCGATAGAAACCAGCTATTTTGTAAAAATTGCTTGTTTAAGTTTTTTTATACATTGCTTTTTATATAAACAGTTTTTATCATTATATTCACCTCCATTTATTAAATTAATTTTTATTGCAAGAATTTATATGTATATTTTAAAACTATATGTTTTGTTAGAATGTTTCGCCGTAAGGAGTACGAGTTATTTAAAAGCTGATTTAAGTTAAATTGGATATTAATTTTTTTTTTGGGCAAAGTCTTTGTAAAAAGTATCATAAGCGTTATGTTGCTCCAACATGTATCTATAATACATATCGTTATTGTTAATAGACAAACAATCAGATTTTAAATAACTCTATAAACGCTTATATGTACTTTATTGTAAGAAAATGTACAAAAAGAGGCAGCTAGTGTTATACTTATTGGTATTTAAGTTTGTGCGTTGTAGAATAATGTACAATAAAGATAGTATGCTAAAATGCTGTTAGCTTCAAGAAGTCAAAAAGTAACACCCTAGGTGTATAAACCATACTGCCTACTGAGATATACACAGCCCTAGTACACCGTAGTAAATTATACGTAAGTACGCTAGAGGATATTTTCAATAATCTAAACAGTTAAAACGACAATTTTATTGTAATGCCTTTTTTATTATTTATATTATGCCTAGCTTTTAAGTTAAAACGGTACCTAAAAACATACTTTCATAAAAACCATGCCACAGCATTTATTGAAAACGCCGTCGAATAGTACAAATGGAAACAAATCGTGACATTTTCTTTCTAATTTTATCGATTTCCCATTGACAGTACAGTTTAAGATAACTTGACGAAGTAACTTTTATGGATATCCATCATTGAGACAATTTTTTTTGTTAAATAAATACCTATACTTTAACCCAACCTTAACCTTTCTCAGGCCATGCGGTGTACAGCAGCTCCCCACGTTCGAAATTTTTCACAAAAAATAACCATAAGTATTTCTTTTGCAACTTGCACTAGCTTCAGAAATTGGCTTTTTTAACTATCTTTTACTCTTAAAAAAAAAAGTGTTTCTAGCTTTTTTCATATTAAAGAAAATATTTTTTTGCAAGTAGGGTGCATCTTGCCCCACTTGGACTGTTTACAGATTGCCTTAGGGTGACTGCAATTGTAAATATGCGTTTACGCCGGTATTTACAGTTTTAGAAGAATTGCCTTTCTAATTTTGGTTTCAATATTGAATTGTATTTTAAAAATTGTGCACATTTTCAGACAATTTTTGCTTTATTGTAGTTGCTGCTGACGTGGTGCGTTTGCACCCTACATGACTAACTATGTAACAAATGGTAGCCTAGTTTGAGAAAGGTTAACCAAACAAGCGCATACAAAAAGCAAGCCAGAAAGAATAAAATCATTGAAATTGACTTTGATCAGGTAGCCAAACCATAACAGACTGCCAAATATTTTTTCATTTAAATGTGATTGACTGGTATATAATTATAATAGCTGTACACAGTGTAGGGAATTCTACTTCAAAATTATTACTTTTAAATCCTTTTATCAACATATGTGTTTGCAAATTTGTTGAATTATTTAGTACCTACAACTCAGGTTTGTAAGACATAGTAACTGCTAAAGGTTTAACAATGCACTTATTGTACACATATTAAGTTCTAATTTATACATAAAAAGACTTCATTTTAAACAAGGGAAAGTGTACATACGGCCGCACTAAAATTTGCTCTTTCCACACATACAGCGGTTCGCTGAATGTATGGAAATCGTCGCCCGCGTTAGCTTATTATAATGTCTAGCATTCTCTAGGTACACTTACAAATAGCGCTCATACGTCATCAACTTATGAGCGAGTAAATGTCAGCATTTAACTACATAATAACATTATTCGACACATAGTTTGCGCAGTAAGAGAAATATAAAATAAATATGCTAGAACAACGTAGCGATTATTCGTCTTAGGTGTAGTGATTAAACAGAATAAGTTGCAAATTATGAAAGCTAGCATCATGGCACCACTGACTGAAATATAATTCTTCTGGACAATAGCGGCTCATTGCAAAAATGACGTCATAGCGACACTTCTCATATAATACATGTACTTTACAACGGTGTTGCCAGTTTGGGATACTTGTCACAATTTGGGCCACTTTTAAGATATTTTTGCGACATATTTTTTTTTTTAAATCGACTACTCTTAAGAATTACGCTAATTTTATACATTGAGAGTAAGTAAGTTCAATGTGAAATTTGTAAGCAAACATAAGCTAACTAAACAATACATAGTAATACAGCAGTAGAGACTATCGGAAATATTTATCGATTGCTAACAGTTTCAACACATGGGCAATATAAACAAGACGGAGAATAAGATCTAGAGCAGCACGAAAATCGTATAGCTTTTCTTATAACTTTTAGTATAATCATAGATAAAACGCTTTCGATAAAATTCCACTGCGCTTTCAAACAATACGTTCTTGTTCGTTAACCAATTTTTATTAAAGTTTATAACTGCACTCATGTATCTGATGATTTCATATAAAATTATAGATTTTGTAATTATTTGTACAAACTAAATCATTTTTGCATCAAGTTGGTGCTGTTTCATTAGCGTATTTTGTATTTATTTTAAAAATATTTACCAAAAAGAAAATTAGTAATAAAATTATATTTAAATGGTGATTTTTGTATATATTATGTGGCAATAAAAGACGAATCACTCTGCAAAAGTTTACAGAGTAGCGCACTACATTCGCGTCGGTTTGCATACAAAAAGTGATATACATTTTGGTCAGCATATATGCGGATTCATTGTTTGTGACTCAAAGAAAAGTTACACACCAAAGTTGCGAAAATTTGAATGGAATAATCTATATATTATTGAATATGTTGATAGTGCAGTTTAAATAAAGGCAAGTTATTGTTGTTTCCTATACCTGTTTTTGAAACATTTAGCTATTCTTGAAACTGTAGACTAGAATTTAGGAGGGGCGCCTATCTTACGTATTTAAGCTGGATATTTTCGATTTATATTTTTGTAGTCGAAACATTAGACTTGATTGTGGAATAAAAATGATACCTAAAAATTATACACAGTGAACGAAAATATATATCATTAAAGTCAAATAATTTCCTTATATTAAATAGAACATTCTGTATTCATTACCGTATTTGGATTCTAATTTTAACCATTTATAAAATTGCATTAAGGTTTCCTATAATGATACCTTACATTTGAATGTCTCGAGTTATGTATAGAAAACATTATAGTAACTTACCTTTATTTAGCTCGCAGTATCAACATGTAATAATAATATATACGATTTTCCGTTTAAGTTTTCACAACTTTGATGTGCATATTTTTTTTGAGTGGCCCTGTAAAAATAGTTTTAGTAAAATGTTTTGTCGCTTTTTATATATAAACCGACGCGAATGTTGTGATGGGCCACACCGATTTTGTACAAATGTTTACTGTGTTAAGAATATTTATTAAATTTTTATTGAAAATTGTTTCCCTTTACAAAGAAACTTCAGAATGTATATTTTTACATTTTCGTTGAAGCTGTAATGTATTCTCTTTTTAAAAAAAGTATCATAAGCGTTACGTTGCTCCAACATGCATCTATAATACATATCGTTACTGTTAATAGACAAACAATCAGATTTAACTCTATAAAATCGCTTATATGTACTTTATTGTAAGAAAATGTACAAAAAGAGGCAGCTAGTATTACATTATATAATTACTTAAATACCCATAATTATTGGTATTTAAGTTTGTGCGTTGTAGAATAATGTACAATAAAGATAGTATGCTAAAATGCTGTTAGCTTCAAGAAGTCAAAAAGTAACATCCTAGGTGTATAAACCATACTGCCTACTGCGATATACACAGCTCTAGTAGTTCCAGTGTATTCCCTTTTTTTAAAAACTATCACAAAATTTGTTTTTTTTTATTGTAAGTAGCTTCAAATTATTTTTTGCAGTTATATTACCACTTAATTGTTTCTCGATAGGCGCCCTGATGAGGACTTTACTCAAAGTCGAAAATTTGGCAATATAAAGAATTAGATTAAAGCAGCCTTTTAGATTTTTGCCTGTCCATTTTTGTGATTGCTGTGGTCCAATTTCAAGCATTACGGGGGTTTAAACGGCCATGTTTATTAATAATTCTTTTACTTTTAGAAGAACTTTTTTTTATTCATTGTCTTGAAAATTAAATCCAATTTAATATATATTTTATGCACTATGTATATTATGGTGCATATGCTCAGAAATATGCTGTGCGTTTTGGGCTACCTTCCTTCTGGGAGTGAGTATCGTGTCACTGCAACACAATCTAACAACAATGCTTCAACAATCAGTTGATCGCTCGATAGCAATGTGGGTTTTATAAAGTACATTCTATTTAGTAGCCTTTATCCCACTGAAAAACTTAGAAGAGGTACTTAGTTTAAATAGAAAAATAAAAACTTGGATATACTGCAACAAATGTCTCATTTACAGTACTGTCACTAACGTACGTAGTATCATTTAATAATTTGTATAGTCCGTCTAATCCTTTCAGGCGGCGTAAATGGATACGTCAGTATACAAGACACCGCCCTAGCATCGTTTCGAGTGTTAGTGTGTGTCCTATACGTTGTATTTTGTTTATCAAAGGACCGAGCAACATCCGCTATCTCTTGCACTCCGAATGTGTGCAATAAATTTTCCCCACCCACTAGAAAGGATTAGAAGAATTTTTAACAACGTAATCAAAAGGAACCTATTTTATAGTATAATTACGAGATAAATTTCTAATGTTGTTTTTAATTTTGTAAAAATTGAATCAATATCGCTTGTGACAAATATCGGACAGAAGTAAACAAAAACGCTGTTGTGAAGCTAAAATATTAAAAATGTGTCGTATATACATATGTGTGTAGACAAACCCACTTCCACGCGATTGAGTTCTATAATTTTGATTAGTAAAAATGTTACAATATTTATTCATTATCTTGATTGCTTTATACATAAAAATACGGTATAACCCCGAGCAGTTGGAAGTAGACTATGGTATTGGCTATGTTTTCAAACTCAATTTAAAGCTACAATGTAAAAATAAAATCGCAGAATTATTAATTTCTGCAATTTAAAACAAACCTGTTTAATGAAGTGCTTAAGCACCTACGTACTTTTCAAGCATTACATATAAGATCTTTGACTAAGAAATTAGATAGCGGAATAGTAACATAATTCTCAGTAGAACTTAGTTTTATTAAATAGGTATTAAAATATAAGATCAAACGAAGCAAAAGTTCCAGTTACTTCAAATCACGACAGCTGAAGCTAATGTATATTGTAAATTGTATATACTATTGGACACTATTAAAACATGCAATTTGTTAAGCATGATTTTCGCTATCCTTGAAAAACTGAGGAAGAATCAACTTGCAACACATATTTTTGGTCTGAATAAATTGGTGCTTAACAAATGACGCGTGTTACAATGAATTGTAGTCAGAGGTAGGTCGTGAACTTGTTTTGTATGTAAACGTTTTAAAAACTTACATTTCTTAATTTCAGCAAGAAATATAGACAGGATAAAGGGTGATTGTTGTACACTAATATTATAGAAATTATTTCGTGTGTTAAATATAATTTAAAAAATGCAAATGCACAAACTATAAACAAAAGTTGAAGGTTAAGGTTGATTAAATGCAACAAAATGTTATGTCCAAGATGAGCAGAGCAATAGATCAATTATACTAAAAACAGTTTACCGACGGATTACAATTTTTACAGTGTTTGTGTGTGTTGAAATACTTTCCTAATGGATCTACATATGCAAATGGTTTCCAGCTTTTAGAATCTCCAAATAAAGGCAATGTCTTCAATAAATATCTAGGCCCTTATTCTGCAACGCCATATATGCCAAATGGATAAGTTCACTTAATGTTTAATATATTTCCTTTTCTTATTCGAGTTTTGGAAATGGAGAAAATTATCAATTGTACTACTACAAATATCAACAAGATTGCGTAATCCTTATAGTACACCGAACTTTATTGTATTAATTACAAATTTATAACATAAAGTATTTACCTATCATTGAGTGTAGGCTTTCACGACCGTAATCCATAGTAGAAATGTCTTTCGGGTGATGTCGTGTAGTTAATATTTTACTTGACGTTTCACTGACCATCCTGTCAGCTTCTTCACAAGATTTCTAAAGACGAATTTAGAAATCTTCTGAAGAAGCTGACAGGATGGTCAGCGAAACGTCTAATAAAATATTAACTACACGACATCACCCGAAAGACATTTCTACTATTTACATATCAGATTGAGAGTCGTTAGTGCGGTCGCACCTATCTTAATTAGATACGTTCAGAGCGGGAGAGAGAATATTCGTTCGATACAGAAATGTGTGTTATATCACGTCAACGTTAAGACTACCAAAGTACTGAGCCATCGCATGATACACCGTTGCCAAGATCAGACTAAAGACCCTAAAATAAGCTACTGAGGATGATAGTTCGTGCCTCAAAATTTGTCAGGCATGATAGGATACGATCCACTGGTTCAGGGTGTTGTTCAGCCCCAAGATCGACCACCAGCGAGAGTATGAGAGAGAAAAGTTCGACATAGACTGACAAGAAACGATGGAGACGAGTAAAAATTGAGGATTGGTAACACTAAGACGAACATAACACAAACTTAAAAATCCAAAATCTTTACGACCCAAAGGTACCTCGCCTTAGTAAAGCGTACGAAAATACTTGATGATTATGCCATGGCTATTAATTATCAATTATTTACAGGCGACATTTGAGTTTTGACGTATTATCTTTCTTACACATTACCGATTATATGTATAGGTACAACTATAGGATCGACTCTCAATCTGTATATTTCCTGTTCATGGGTTTTACAAGAGCTAAACTATATTATTGGGAATAAAAAGACGGTTAATGAAAAAGAATTTGGTTTTATGTTCAAGGTAAATTGCCGTATCAGTCTCTTCCTTGTGTACCTCCCAAATATTTGTTAAGCCTATAAAACAGCCAAAAATCAGACATTGCCAATTCAGGTGAATAGGATGGATATTCTATTACCTTTATATGTTTGCAAATATTCGACCTTGAAAGTTGCGGTTAACGTTAACGTATCCCCACCTAACACCCTCCTTAGGAACTTTTCCAAACACCTTACGCAAACATTTTGCAGTGTATATGACCAACAAAAAAAAAGTTACAGTTCAATATGTAACTGTTTTCTGCTCATCCAATTTAATTCCACAAACTCCAACTCTAACAAACTCCAACTCTAACAGGCTCCTGGTTCTAAAGAACACCGCATACATAACTTTTTAGACTGCTTCCTGCTTCTTGAAAGACAGAAAACGAATGCGGCACAAAATGAGTGAAGTTGTTTTAAATACAGGTGATCGTGTATGATTGTCTTAACAGGTGAGGATCCAATCTTGAGTTGATGCTCTATTACAGCATACGTGTCTCTGTTGTCCTCTTCAATTGTCTTGTTAAAAACAGCAATATTTTCTTCATTGATGGCGGTACGAGGACGTCCCGTTCCTCTCTGATGTTGAGCAGAACTTATTTCGCAATCAAAGCCATATCGTCGGTAAATTGTAGCCAAAGAAGGTGCTTTTTCATTAAAGGTTAAATCTAAACTTAACTTCCGCTCATAAACGCTTAAACCTTTTTTGAAATCATAGTAATTGACTGAATACTTGTACATTAGTTTTTTTAAGGCTATACTATATCTTTAGTTTGGGTTTATTACTTTGCAGCTAACTAGTTCAATTGTTTAACTATCTAAATTAACCTTCATCTTTGATACAATGTTTGCTCTATCTGTAAACAACAATATTTCTTGTTTCAATGTTTCATACGTTAATTTTATTTTATCTAACGATAATTGGAATTGCATCGAGTATTACTATTTGTAGTGTAGCAATAATGTATTATATATTACGCTGATATAAAATATAAATAAAAAATTGTAATTATAATGTGGTAATCATTATGCATTTCCATTACATGAAATAAAGATGAAAAGAGGTAAGAATATTACAACTGCCACAGCAGAAAGTGTTAAACCTTTATAAAACATTATCCCCAAAAGTCTAGCTTCCTTGTGAAAAACGTGTTCAAATTATCGAGTATTGTAAGAAAGTAGACGATATAGTTTTATAACAATTCCACCAGTAAACTACATAGGAAATTTAGTTTAATGGGATCTATGGGCCACATACATGACATGTAGTTAGTACGGTAATGCAGAAAATATAGACCGACGAGAGTTGCTCAGAACAAACGGAACCCTTATCGTATATTACTCATATCTATTAACTCAGGAATTACTGTTTTGAGTTGTTCACACCCATATTTTCTACATCACTGCAGATTTTAGGCTCGTTTCTGCAGAGAACACAAAACTGATAAGAGCTTATTTTTGTTCGCTAGTTGTCGGCGCTTGAACCCACACAGCTTGATAAGCCTGTTTGGCCTGACAAGCCCGTTAACTTGAGTTCATTTTAAATATACACATCTTGTGGCATAAACGGTTCGCAAATGTTGTCCAGCGGTGGATGCATTATTTTCAGGTACTAAAAAAAATGTTTTTCAAGTCTCCCAAACGAATTCGAGAACATCACAAACGGTGCCCCGGTATTCCCGAACAAAGATTCTGATTTTGTTAGATTAATACAAACTATATAATATTTGTAAAGACTATTTTAATTATGCGTGTCTTACATCCATAGATGTCGTTCTCAAAATATAAGAACATTCTTTCATCACGACAAACGCAATTCAGCGAAACAAATCTGCAAACATACCTAATGCTGAAACTAAACGTGTTCCGGGTTTGAACCGTGTCATGTCGTAGGTTAAAATAAAACTCAACGTTTCGCCCACAATCGTATGGGGTTTCTTCGGGAGAGTGATGGCAACATTTAGCACGGTAACTCAACGTGTGAACCACGCCAGAGGCGAAACTAACTGAGCGGGAAGCAGTTGATCACGGTAACTCGGTATACCAATTTTGTGCTAATTTTTACATTAATTTCGATCTATCTTATTTCACCTAAGTCAGTGGTTTGACGACAAAATCCGTTTATTTTCCACACAAAAATGAAACTAACAGACTAGGGACTATTCGTTCTGGAGGGATTTATATAGGGTTTATTACGGGTCAATCGTCCCCTAAAATTTACAAACCCAAGATTCCCTTACGTCCTATTACTATTATATACTATAAACTATTAGTAGCCCTACCTACGAGGCTGGACAGAGCGACTCTTTCATCAAACGACTGAAAGAGTTGACGGTAGATCCTAGTGATTTACTTGTCAGGTTAGATGTCACCAAAGTTCCCATACCGGATACAGCATCCATTACTAGAGAGTTCCTCATCTCCAATGGACCTCTTTGACTCAATTGAAGATTATCTTTCTTCTACATACTTCTAGTTTCACGGTAAATACTAGAAGCAAATGTCAGACGCAGCTATGAGATCTTCTCTGTCTCCTGTCGTTGCCAATACCTTTATAAAAGCGTTGGAAAAACAAGCCACATTATCTCACAACCTTAAGCCAAAGTGTTGGTACAGGTACGTTGATAATACCATTGTCATCTGATCTCATGGACACGAATCTTGAATTCCCAACATGATTCCATACACTTCACTAAGAAAGTTGCATCAGATGGTATCCTTTCTTTCCTAGATGCTGAAAACCCACACGCACAGATGGATATCTCAATTGCCTCTCACCATCCATTCTAAAAACACGGTGTTATCAATTCTCTTATCCAAAGCGCTATTTCCTTATCTGAACCCAATTCGCTTCCTCGAGAACTGAACCATATCAGCAAAACTCTGATCCGCAATAATTATTCCAGGAAAGATCATTAACCGCCACATCAACTTTTCTCCACAGCAACTCCCATCATTTAATCCTAATTTCCGTAAGAAAGCGTATCTACCCTACATTAAGAGTGTCACCAATCGCATCAGAAAGATCTTTTTCAGGAACAACAAAAGCCATTTTCAAACTCAATTTCAAACACTCAGACTACTTTCCCATTAAAGACTACAGTCATCTGAATGCTCCTGATGTCTACTAGATTCCATGTTGCGTGCAGTGGTGTACGCATTAGTGAAACAAAGTGATCGGTCAGCACTCGTGTTATGATGGACATTTGGTAGAAGAACAATACATATCTATGAGTTATTCATTTGACGATAGCAAATTATAATTTAAATTCACTGATGCTTTTCGATTTATGGCTTCCTCTCTAGAAATGCTTGCGTCTTACCTGGAGGATTATCTCATACTGGAAAGCCAGTTTAACATGGACGTTAGTTTATAAGCGAAAAACTTCTTGCCATATAGTTACGTAAGTTGTTGGGAAAAAATAGAAAATGAACAACTACCGCCAATCGAGGCTTTCTCTAGCGACTTAACCAATACTTTTACTTTCGAAGAGGATTATTCTCATGCTCAAACTGTCTGGTAGACCTTCGACTGTCAAAATTTAGAGGAGTATTCCGAGTGAATATAAACGTCAATTTTCACGTTTTACTGCTAGCTGACGTGTTTGAAAATTTCCGTATCCAGAACTATGGATTGGACGTGGCCCGTTATTATTCAACGTTCGGATTACCATGGGACGATATGTTGGAACACACAGATGTGGGATGACCTGATGCAGCCGCTACGGATCTTGTTTTGGAACGTAGACTGGATGTCATGCCACCTGATACGATTACTCTGGCATTCCCTAAGTCCGGTTCCATCTATGTGTAGCCCTTTTAGGAAAGTATAACATCCCATCATCTTTCCGAACGCTGCTTGCAGTTTGATCTATAAACGTGAAAACATAGTAATATATGAATTGGAATTAAAAATATCTTACCTTTTCATCGATATCCTAGATGTTCTTCAGCACAGCATTTAGAAGTCTTAAGTTCTGGCCTTAACACCTTAACCGCGAAGTAAACCGCTGACGCCATTTTGAACATGAAGTTAGGGGACGCGAATGATCTTGAACTGGATTCATACCCACATAGACTATCTACTAATCATGAACAAATTTTGTGAAAATAATTCACGAATTTTATTTTCAATTCTTGGATAGGCTAGCAAACGAATAATAAGAAATGTTTATACTCCGCCTTTCGCCGTTGAATGACAAATATCAGAACAGGAAAAATATCACTCCGAAGTCGAAAATAAGATTCGCGAATGGTAAAAATTAAGGTCTTTTATAAGAATCGATCACAAATTAACAATAAAACATTTATTAAACACTTCGAATAGAGTTAAATGTAAATATTTTTGCATTTAACTGATTTTACATTACGACAAATGAACATAAAAAATTCGATCTTTCGAAATATAAATGTATTTCAGAACTTGGGTTCTAATACTATTGGTAGTACTCATTAAATTAGTTTCAAAATGATTAATTTAGTTTTAGGTTTAATCACCATTCAGGATTAACATTTTTAACTGAAATTGTTGTAATGTGGTACCTGCTCAGAAGAAGTCTATAAATCCACTAAACCTGCATAATAAGCTTTGATACCCGTAGTTCGGTATCGTTCAGTTCTGTAGAAATACTCAATGCGGTAGGGTCAGGTTTGGCTAAGTTTGGTTTCGTTAGACCGCGATTGACTGTATTCGGGTTCGTT
Source organism: Marronus borbonicus (assembly GCA_902655005.2). Classification (NCBI taxonomy): domain Eukaryota; kingdom Metazoa; phylum Arthropoda; class Insecta; order Coleoptera; family Scarabaeidae; genus Marronus; species Marronus borbonicus. The sequence goes on from LR737384.1 coordinate 19,062,174, forward strand.
TAATTTCATTCGGGTGCGTTATTCTGATCTATTCAGTCATATTCGATTTTGCACGCTGTCTTTGATTTCGTTTAGGCCTAGGTGTAGGTCGATCTTCTCCGGATTCATTGAATACAGTTCAACATTGTTCGGTACCATCCCTTCTATTTTAAAGAATTGCGCCAAAACAGTTGTGCAACACACAGTACAGGTATGAACAAAGCAACATTTCTGCGCACGTGTTTATAGCAAGTTTTGTTTCATACAACACGCCAGTAAAGTTTGGCCAAGCAATTCGCTTATACCTTATACCCTGTATAATAAGAAAGTTATAATATAAATAATAATAATGGAACCGAACGCTTCTGGCATCACCTTTTCAAGTCTCGCTTTTCTGGGGAGTTTCGATTTTTAACACGATCACAGAGGCGAAATTTCTAAATATCATGGCCAAAATCCCAAAAAGAGAAGCCTGTAATTGCGTTTGTCTGTTAACCCTAGCTCTATTATTGCTCATGTGCTGAATCCACCATACCCTTTTAGTTAGAAATCAATCAGTTTCTTAACATATAAATCTAAAGTTAGTGTTTCTAACGTACTCGTTGCTCTATGAGAGTAAATGCTTTGTGATTTATTTAAACAATTTTGACAAGAATTATTGAAATAAATCGATATGGAACATGTTTCTGGAAGTAAGCAGGTCATTTTATACTTAATAATTATTATTATTATTGTTTCAAAGTATGCAAGGTAAGTATACAAGAAATGACAACAAAATTAAATAATTTTAGGTATTTAAATATCCGTTTCAGGAATACGGTTCTAGATTAATTAAGTATGCAAACAATGTGCCCTTTAATACTTTCGAATTGGTATGAACAACGGTAGTTTATAGACTAGAATAATACAACAATGATAGCAAGGACTGTGGCGTAGTATGGCAAACAACACATAAGTAGGCAACCTCCCGTGTGGTGCGGAGATTGCCGATACTTATGTGTTATTTAGAATAATACACATTAGCAATGTGACATTACTTTCAGTTAATATTACCCTATGCATCGGGTACTGATAGAAGTCATTTTTCGAATGAATATTGTGGCATGATTATATTCAGAATCATTTGAAATCACTTTATTTTTAAACAGAAAAATTAAACAATTGTAAATACATACTTCATAAAAAGTTAGTAAATTATGCTGCTTGACAATGGTTTCTACGTTGTAAACATAGAATAATTCTGGGGATTTTCTTCTGAGCTGGAAAAACTCTATATATTTCTGGAGGCTGACCCCAGAAAATTATACCATAATTCATGCGAAAGTAAAATATACGGTAATATCTGCGAATAGGTCCGAATTTTTTTTTTAATTTATTACAGACTCACATTGTTTATGCAACATTTTTAAACGTAAATGTTCTTTAAACAATTGAAAGAATATCTTTCTTGTTACTTGTTTTAAGCAAAAAGTTGTCTTCTAAGCGACACCAAATTTTTGCTTATACTCTAGTAGGTACGATAATTTGCGATGTTAGCCTATTTTAAAAGTACATGCTCATCAAATGGTCAGTTGCACCGACACGAATTAAAATTTAATCTGCAGTTAACTTAAAGCTTAAAAAAAAACTTAAAAAAAGAAGTAATTTTCATCTGACAACGAAGTGAGATTGCAGTAGAAGGGTATGAGCGAATACAAACAGAGATTTTCAAATACCACATTTTCCGACATTTACCGACATTTTCTCACTTCTCTTGTACCTGTGCAGTTAATATCAGGGGATCTCGAGTCTATAAAATAGTTTTGTGACAGAATTTTCGTCCATAATAAAGTTAATAATGCTTCACCACCTTTATTACATATTTTTTATTAACAATATACATAATTATGCATAAAAATATTATGTGTATCCTCTGCACAAAAATGTGTTATAAGTGAAAATATATATTTGGTTACAATTTCGTGAAATTTCGCCTCCCTGCGATAGAAGGATACACGCAAGTTCTCTTTGTATCTCGGGGAGAGGCTGTGAATATTTCCACCAAATGCGTAGTGACTCGGATGTTGGTGCAGCTCTAAGAAACACTGCGATATGTACAGTGATGGGATGGCAAGTATTTTGTGTCGATGATAAATATCTCTGCACGGTAGTCTTACAAGTATGTCGTCGAGTATTCACAAATCCATCTTCTGTTTCCAAGTACATTATCGTAATGTGTTGAATGTCTTCGGATTAGAATCTCACACGTGGGACTTAATTGCAATAAAGGGAAGTACATTGTCTCGTTGTTTGGTAAATAGCTATCTCCGTAATTCTACATATGATGCAGTCAACACTGGACAGTTTGCTACATGTTTGTGAGATGTGTTCTTCCTAGCATAGGTTGTTACATAACTGCATGTCCAATATCTTAACACTCTGGCCTTTCTCTGGGTGTCGCGAGGAGATAATAACTCTCTGCGTTTTGCTTATAATCAACTTGAGTTTATTAGGTTTAAACGACTCATTTATGTCCGCCTACGATTGGCATCTCCTATTATCTGCAAAAATTAAAATTTTTTTTTACGTGCTTTTAAATAGATCGTTGACGTATAAGGCCAGAATTGGCTCTTGTTATACAAACTAAAATCTGCAAAATAAAAAAGAAGAAGTGTAAACTTTAAGGTGTTGCCTCTTGTACAATAGCACTCCAACTTAGACAAGACCGTTACGTGGTCAACTGAGTCGAAGGCTTTGCTTATGCATATTATTTCCGCTTGCTCAGGTTTGTCAAAGCTTTTGGTTTTCTGCTAACGGCTACCAGCCCTCTCACTACCGTCGAAATTGAACGATTATTTGTGAAACCGTGCGAATCTGAGATTTCAGATAATGAATCCGGACACAAACACCAAAATCGATAATAAACTATCCCGATCCAGATAACAGCTCTACTTTTTACTGGTGATCGTCATTACGCACACTGTATTACTTGATGGCAATATCTTTAAAAGTAGTTATCTGTCGAAATTATTAATTTTCCTCCATTTTTAGATTTTAAGGCTAACGGAATAACATTGAAAAATATTTTTTATAATTCAAATAAACGTAAGCAACTATAGAAACGGGGACATTTTTCGATAACATGCTTGTTTTTTCATTCCCTATGAATCCTGTAGTATTTTCGCGAGCTAAATATTATTAGCTAATATGGATTATAAATGATGATTTCATCGATTAAATACCTAAACTTAAATGACATACACCTTACGTAATATGAAAATTATCTTCGAAAACTCCCGCTTGATAATATAGGAGTAAACAGGCATTTTAAAGCAGCAAATGTGGTGGTGGGAAAATTTTACGTCAATAACACTAGGTACCTATCTAGAGCAGCTGAAAAGTTATTTTTGCTCGACGTACGTTGCGGACGGTCAGATATTTTATTGAAAACGGCGTATTGTAAATAAAAATCAGATAAGTGCTTAGAAGATGCCGAATATAATCAACGAAATTAAATTAGATTTTAAAGATGTTCTCCTGCGGCCGAAACGGTCTACGCTTAAGAGTCGAAATGATGTAAGTTATTGATTTAATCTGATATATGTTTTATTTGTGAGTAAATGTCTACTGCAGAGAACGATATGGTATTATCTAAACATGTGATGTGTGTAAGCTACCTGGGCTAATATTAAATTAGTGTTATCCCATGACGTTCAACGTCAAATTCAAATTCATATCTATCCCACCGACAATTTGTTTAACTTCCTTCTTTTATTACATCGCATTAATATGAAATTTTCACTATCTACTGAAAGTGTATTGTTCTTGAAACTCGTATTAAATTTATCGCGACCTTAGCCTTGCTTTCTTGGCACAATTACTATTTTGAATAAATTGTTTGCTCTACACAGTGCCGTTTAAATAATATATAACAAATAACTATCTTCACGGTATTTAAACAGTTTCTGAGAGTTTAAAAACACAATTAATATGTTATTATATCCATAAATGTAAATAATGCATACAACTATGATCTTTTTTAAATTAAAGAATGTCTAACAAATTGCAAATAATACTACTGTTACTTTAGACAGAGGTGAGAAGACAGTCAAAGGTAGTAAAAATAAAGAAATTAAAAAATGCTGTGAATTATTGTTTTTCATGTAAAAACGTATATAACAAAGAATATATTTACGAGAGGCTTTCAAAGTTTATGCAATTCATTTTGTTAATCACACTAATTTGTCATTTATCACATGTATGTACGTATAGTGATTACGTAAGCATTAAAATAATTGAAAAACAAATAATTTTAAAAAAAGAAGTAGAACTACATCTAAAAAATAGATTTTAACAATTAGAGAACTATGTACCATAAACTAATATAATGTGTTACACATTTTTATTATTTTGGCAACAACCGAATTTTTTTAATAAGTATTTTAACATTAAGCAGCCAATTACTTCTGCGCCAAAAACGCAACAATATATCTTATGTTAGACAAGGAATTGTTTATATTTTCTTTAAAATTAATTATATATTTTCCAATAAATTGTAAGCTAAAACATTATTCTATTCATGTATGTTGTCGCAAATAAGAAGTATCGAAGAATAAAAAGGTAGCGTCATTGTAATAAAGCTTATCAAAATTACTTTTATCTTTTTACATTATCTTTTTTTTAGGGTACCAACAATACTGGTGAACTGTGTTTTGGTGCTAAAAATGATTTCAGTCGTACAAACAAAAATATTTGAAACACCACATTTACTTTGAAATGAATTTTCGTAAACTAGTGACGATAGACCTTCATTGATTTAGCACATAGATATGAATATAAATTTATTCGTATTGGTACCTACGTACTATTCCGCGCTCTCTCTGGAAGGATTAAAACATGCTGCTGGAATTATAAGTTCAAACTTATAGCCTGGTACAAAAACAATCTATTTACAAAAATAGGAAACTCTATCGACATAACTCGTCTCGCGTACCGTTCTATTTCTCCATTAATAAAGTTAGTTAAGGATAAATGTAGATAGTCAACATCTCTAATAAAGGATATAGTTGTACAAGGGATACAATGGATAAATAAACGAATAGGTGTAACAACAATTATCGTTAAATACAATTATATACTTTTGTTTAAAATAGCATTACATTATGGGTAAAAACTAATCATTAACGTATAAAATGAAATGAGATAAAAGCGACAGACAATTTAGGCGAAGGTCAAGTGCTAAAACTATACGATTTCATTATCACTTCGACAAATTCAGAAAGGTGCAAATATGTAATTAAGTTATTCTTGTAAATCAACTACGCCAAATAGTGCTTGTTCAATAACAATGTTTTTTTTTTTAATTTTTTAGCCAGTAGATATAGTTAATTTATTACAAAAATGGTGGTATTAGACCAACTAAGTACATTAAAATGTAAATTACAAGTATTACGCTTAATACCTTTCAAAAAAGTAGATAAGAAATACAAATGCAAATACAAATAGGATTGTTCCAACAGATGTTGCAATCAGTTCGTAACCGCGTGGAGTACGCGCAAAAGAAAATAGCGCTCCAACAACCATAACTTATTCCGAATCAATTCCAAGATCGTTCCAATAAACACCGAATTATATCTGTTTGTGTAGTTTCGAATAAGAACTGAATGAATTAAGACTGTCTTTATGCACGTGCTTAAACCAATTCATTACTGATTCAAGAACGTAATCGAGAGTTATATTGTTATGTTTGTCCTTTATTGACAAATTTAACAATTCAAAATACATTTGGTTTTTATGACATGTCCTTTAAATTTTAAAACCTCCTTATTACAAATCACCAAACATCATTGAGCCCGTTTACATCGTGAGCTAACTACCGTAGTTACTAATTTCGAGAGTTATAAATTCCAGTATGTAAACGGAAGTTACTAATCGCGATTAATACTTACCGCACATTCGGATTAATAACTACCGACTTTAGTTAGTATAACCTGGTGTAACCAATATCAGGCTATTCCGAGTCTTTAACACGAAAAGTTTTTCCTTTGTGTCACCTGTAATTAATTTGTCAATTTATTCTTCAACTTAAGAAAGTTTTTTAACGTGTGTCAGATTTTGATGGTTTTGGAAATTTATTATCTAAATTTTAATGCAGCTTACACTAAAATGCTAGAACGTATCGTTATCGAGAAATTATGTATTTATTAACGAAATATACACTCTATTCCATTTTATACTGACAGTACCGTCTAAAATACCGCGCAGACTTTTCGACTTACCCATTGTAACCGGGAAGTTAGCTGCATTTATATATTTTTTAAATAGTATGTTGGTTACGGTATAGTTATAGAGTATGTCTAATATCAATCGAAGATACTAACTCTTGTTAAATATTTTACAATGCAAACCCGATTAGTAACTACCATAGTTATAACACGATGCAAACATGGTATTTGAAAGCTATTTTTGCAATAGACAAAAGCAGCAGAATGGGGAATGGTAATTATGTATAGATGCATTTAGTTTTCAGTTTCCACATTTTGTATCACATCTTGATGTGTCAATAAAGTTCTAGTTACGTTACAAAATTTCGTAAAACCGATGTTGTAAATCGCAAAGCCTGCAGTGATAGACTCAAGAAGAGACACTACTTTGGAACAATTTGTGTTAAAGTATTCGAAGCTTAAATTTAACCGTTTTCGAGTTATTTCGAATTTTCTAGATTTACATATTTTTAGTGGTAACATTTTCATATCTTAAACATTAATTTCTTTTTTTTTTTCTCGTAACGTTGGACATCTCAGGCTTTTGAACAGTATCTTAAGTATCATGGCTGCTTCATCCTAACATTCATTATTTAGCACCAAAGTTAAAGATCTTCAACTTAAAAAGAAGTTAAATTTTTCAAATGGGTCACCTGAATATTATTCACAGTTGGATACAAAATGAAATTCTGAACCAAAAATTATAGGGTACATTATAACTATGTATCGTGGTTTTTGAATTATTTTTAATTCTTTGTATTATATCGTAAATTATGTATTAATGTAGTTTATTTATTAGTAAAGAAAAATAAAAGAATAAAATGCATTATTTATATTCACTACAAGTGCTCCATTTTGTTCCAAGCACGCCAAAGCCCGATGTGCCCAACCCACCGATCAGCAAACATATTTATTTCATATCTCTTCGTTGTTTGTTACTGGTTTTTGTATGTTGTTTTTTTGTTTAACTTCTCCAAACTGAAGAAAATTTGATTCAATTCGCTTAAATTTGGTTTATTCGTAGAAAGCAAATCAGGATGTTCTTTCAAATATTCGATGGCTTTCTTCATGAATATAAAATAGATCTAAAATTTCACTATTTGCACAAATTTCCATTTCGCAATAATTATTTGATCAACAATGCAAAGAATTAAAAATAATTCGAAAACCACGATATGTAGCTATAAAGTGCCTTAATAATTTTTGGTTCAGAATGAAATTTTGTATCCAACTGTGAAATAATATATAGCGTGATCCATTTGAAAAATCTAACTTTTTTAAAGTTAGATATTTAAATTTGGTGCTAAATAATAAACAGTAGGATGAAGCAGCCGTGATACGTAAGATACTGTTGTGTCTAACGGTATAAAAAAAAAACAAACAAATCTTGAAACAACATAATTGAAAAATGAAAATTCAAACATAACTAAAAAATACATAAATTTTCGAAAAATTATAGATAACTGGAAAGCGGTTAAGGTGCGGCTTAAAATACTTCAGCACAAATTATTCCAGAATAATGTCTGGATTTCAGAAATACCAAGAAATATGCAGCATTCTATTTAAAATAACAAACTTAGAAGTCATGTCCGGTTAACTGGAATTACACATTGTTGAAAATATTTTAGTTCGAAAGAGCATATTGAAGAATATAACATTCCAAAATTTCAAAATCAAATTGTTATTAGAACATAGAAAGCTCTTAATAAACGTGTTGCGTGAATGGCCTGTATACATACATCAAAGAGTGCAAATTAAGCCATTAATAGCGGATCCATTTTGATATATTTCAGGTAAATCTGTTTAGAAATATTACATTCCGAAACTCGAAACGCACGTATGAGGGTATACCAGTAATGGCGTCCAATATGGACACAGTCGGTACCTTCCAAATGGCGAAAGCTCTTTCCAAAGTGAGTTTATCGCAATGACAACACCTTTAAAGTCTACCTCTTCCCTATACTTCTATAGCACGGTCTCTTCACCGCAATACACAAGTATTATTCCGTAGAAGACTGGAAAAATTTCGCCAGTGAAAATCCGGACTGCCTACGAAACATCGCTGCTAGCGCTGGAATGACAGATAGCGATTATCAAAGACTGGTAGAAATTTTAAAAGCCGTTCCCGACGTTACCTTTATTTGCTTAGATGTAGCTAACGGCTACTCGCAACATTTTGTGGACTATGTAAGGAAGGTCAGATCTGCGTTTCCAGCTCACATAATAATTGTAAGTCTGGAGTCTTTGTTGAACATTTTTAACTAACCCTAAAATAGGATTGAACCTTGAATATTTTGTTGCCCAGATTGTTCAGACATCTCAAATATGTAATGATGAGTTAATAATTTTTTCCCCACTTTAGTACCTTTTTCTGTCAAGTTCACTATTTATGTAGATTCAGACTGCATCCACTACTGCATATTTCTACAAAAGTACCAAAAGTTTTTTTTTTTGTTTTGTAAGGCTGGCAATGTAGTAACAGGCGAAATGGTCGAGGAATTGATATTATCAGGAGCTGATATAATTAAAGTTGGTATAGGCCCAGGTTCCGTATGCACTACACGTATGAAAACAGGTGTGGGTTACCCTCAACTATCAGCAGTAATTGAATGTGCTGATGCTGCCCATGGGCTTCAAGGTCATATAATTTCGGTAAGTGAAAATATCGGGTGAAACAATGGTTTTGGAACTTTCTTAAAAATAAAACTTTACGCTTTAGAAAAGCTTTTATTAAACCTTTTTTTACGCGCCAATTAACAAGGTTGAAACTTCATAAACATAACATAATAAAATTTTGCTTGGACGCTTTGCACAAGACGTTGACAAGATTCAGGGTTTGACAATTTCTCTGAGTTTAGTCCTCCTAACCATTCTCGTAAACTTACTCGGTCAAGCCCAAAAATTTCCAGAGGCCTAGCTTGAGACATGTTTGGCGGATTAAGTACACAATACACAAATAATATGTTATTCGCCTCCAAACATTGTTGTTCTCGAATGTAATAATTTCAGGCTAAGGCTAGTTAGAACTTCGCAATTTTGATGATGTGAATTGATAAAATCAACAAATTTCGGGAAACACCGTTCGGAGTATGTGTTGATTATTGCTTTCTCTCTTGCATGCCCTATATAGGGTTTAGAAATGCCTCTCACCGAAATAGCGCACCAGACAAATATTTTTCTGGGAATTTAGTTTTTGTCTTGAATTTTACTTCCCCAGATGTCTCATCAACATTGGACAAATGAAAAATATTTTTCATCATCCATAATGATAATGTTGTCCAAAAAATCGGCAACATTCTCGACTTCTCTTAAGTTGAGCCTTGGTAAATTTTGAACATTTTTCTCATTTCTTATGTTTTATATTATCTCTTTTAAAATCTCAAACAATAGTGATGTGAAAAATGTGAAAACGACGAGTAAGTTTAGGAGTAGACACCCCAACAGGTTTTTAAAGGTAACTATTGTGAATCGACCAATTTTTTGTGGTTTAGGTTTTAAGAAAATATACCTTGCTCACATTCTTAATTCTAATTTGTAAAATCGCGGGCAAAAAAATTGATCGACAATGTCATTTTAACACAGTCACAAATGTTCTAGTGCAAAACGGTCGTAACTGTCAGATACATGTATTAATCTGTTAAAATGATTAAGGATCAAAATTAACAAGGAAATGGTAGCTGGTAGTAGAATTTTAAAACAACGTATATTCAAATGAAGAAAAAAAAAACATAATAAAGAAGACATTCAACAACAACAACAGCAACATAAATACAAGAACTAAAACTCAATATTTTGTTGTCCTTTCATTCGCCTCGATAACTTTGGCTAATCTGTGAGGCGTACTAAGGCATAGAATTCTGAAATAATTCAGAGGTAGATCACTCTAAGCCTCATTTATTACAGCCATAAGCTTTTCTTTATTGCCAGGCCTTATTTGACGTTTCTCGATATTCTTAACCAAATAGCCCCATATATTTTCAATGGGATTAAGATCAGCGCTGTAGTTCGGCCAGTCAAGCACGTTTACATTATTATTTTGGAACCATTCTCTCACCCTGTGAGCTGTATTAATTGAACAGTTATCTTGTTGGAAAACGAAGTTGTCGTCCGGATACACTTGTCTCACAGAGGACAACATCACGTTTTCCAAAACCCTATAGAAATATAAACGTAACCCACTCCTCTACTCGCAGTAACACTCCAGAACTAGTTGCAAAAATCCATGGCCATATGTTAACAGAAAAATCTATGGCTGGTGTCAATTTTTTTCACATATTTTTCATTGTATCTCTCGTTGTTTAGTCTATAAACTTGCACTCTTCCAGAGAGGAAAGACAAAAAAAAATGTTCTTTACTAAAGACCAATCTTTCTCAAAAATTATTCTTTTTTAAAAGGTATTCTGAAGCAAATCCTACTCTGGCTTCTTTATGTTTTACTCTAGGACGAAATCTTCTGGTCCCCGAACGATTGTTTAAATTAACCTGCCGCAACCGTCTTCGTGCGATGTAGACTGAAGCTGAAAAAGTTTGTTTCGTCCACGGCTTCATCTGCTGAAGTGAAAGAACTATTTGCTATTAACTCTACTAGGGTCTTGTCTTCAACTGCAGTAGTTGCACATGGACGTCCAGACTCATTTCTTCTTTCAAAGGACCTCGATTGTCTCCGGTGTTTTGCCAGAAAGGATACTATGATTTTAGACAATTGTAATTGATCTACGACTTCACGATGAGACACATTCCAGCCTCAAGTAACTTTTACTTTATTGAAATGATATACTGAAGACATTCTCATAAATAAATTTATAAAAAGCGTGACAATTCATATTTTAGTTTTTGTCAAAGAAAGACCAAATCCACCAGGGAAATTTTTTAATTTGTAATAACTCGGTCAAATTTTTGAATGACATTTCTGGCCAATATTTTGCCCACGACAGTACGACATTTTGCAACAACTTTACATCAACCTGAACAAAATAATACGCGACATGAATAAACCAGGTAACCGTGGCAACACTTGTCCATAGTTCACTTTCCAAAGTTATTTCTCAAATACATATCTGACAAAAAATGTAGCTCCAAAGCTTTCGTTCAACCCGTTATGCATGTAATCGGTAACGTGATAAAATAATAGTACTTTTTCTATTCAGGATGGAGGTTGTACATGTGCTGGAGATGTTGCCAAAGCTTTCGGTGCTGGGGCTGATTTTGTAATGGCAGGTGGAATGTTTGCTGGGCATGATGAATGTGACGGCGAAATAATCGAGAAAAATGGCAAAAAGTATAAATTATTCTATGGAATGTCTTCCAACACTGCAATGCAAAAATATTCAGGTATAACATCAAATGACTTACTTTTTTTTTTAATTGGCAACTCTGATTTCGTTCTATAAACTGCACAAGATTCTAAAAGGAATAACGTAACATAATATTTCTATAGTGTTTTGAAACAAATTAACAAAGTAAGTTTTAGTTTAAAAATTTAACAGGAGGATGTTTTATCATATTGTAGCTAATAACAATAGTAATAATATTTTTTATCCCCAACAAAATATTAAGAAGAGAAGAGAAAAAAGATATCAAAACAAAACCATTAATAACTATGGGATGTACGAGGGTAGCCAAGTCTCAGTATGAAGATGACGCCAATTATCAAGAACGTGTTCGTCATATATTGGCTGAAGGTTTGGCCATGAAAAAGTTAACTACGCGTTGAATGCCGTGCTTGTTCGCTCACGACCAAAAACGTATTCGAATAAATATTTCCAAAGCCATGTTGAAGCAGTTTAAACAAAATAAGTCGAAGTTTTGGCGTTGATTAATAACTGTAGATAAAACTTCGATACACCAGTACACTCCTAAATCCGACACACATTCGAAACAGTGGACTACGAAGAGGTAATCGGCTCCGAAATAGACAAAGATCGCTCAGGAAAGTGATGGCGACTGCTTTTTGGGATAGTCGTGGAATTATGTTAATCGATTATCTTGAAAAAGGAAAAAGAATAATAAAAGACCGTATTTGAAGAACAAGGAAAGTTTATCCGCCAAGACACACTTCAATAATCGCCATCATCATTACCTCTATGGTTTAGTATTATTCTGTTCAACTAAACCACTGTATAATATTATTCTTAGTTTAGGGTCCCCTCAAGAGCAACCCCCAATAATGAATGGTGTGCCGTGCGAAAGCCTACTTTAAACTCTGGCAAAAAATTATTTAAATCCAGAAACTGTATGAGTTGATACTTAATAGTAGGTGCTCTGTGAATACTGCTTATAGAAGAAATTTTCAATTACCAAAATGTTAGCAATGGAGTTTGAAATTGAATAATAATTGGATTTTTTCGAACATATTAAGTATATGATTTTTAACAACATAAGCAAACAACCTATATAAACATTCCCAGCTTTCAATGCTTTTTCAACTATTTTAGTATCAAATTTATAAGAATTAGAAAAAGAAGCTAATAAGTTGGTAATTCTCTTTGTATCTTCGTCAATAGTCATTGGCTAAAATATAAAAAAACGCCCTCAACCTTAAATTACTTTTTTTTTAAAAGACTATCTTCCTTCAACGTTCAAAGAATTTACATTTACTGTACTTGAATTACTGCAACTGTACTAGTCTAAACAAACTTTTTTTATTATTATAGGAGGAGTAGCTGAATATCGATCATCAGAGGGAAAAACGGTAGAAGTGCCATATAAAGGTGATGTTGAGTCTACGCTGTTGGATATCCTAGGCGGTCTCAGAAGTGCCTGTACATACACTGGCGCAGCAAAGCTAAAGGAATTACCTCGAAGAGCAACATTCATACGTTGTACGCAACAATTAAATACAATTTATAATTAAAAAAATGCACATTCTAAATTCTGATTTGGCCATTTTCTTCGTAAGATAGACGGCTCAGTAACTGACAAAACCAAATCATCGACATTTAATCTAACTTTATTGCAAGAGTTAGAATTTTTCAAATCATATCAGTGGATTCTGAAGACGTGTAACATAAATTATTTTTTTACTTGTCTAGTCAATTGTTATTGAAGGGTTTCAGATATGCGAAAAGCTTTAATTGAAAACAGAAGTATGATCTACAGTCTGCAGTATTTTTACGATAAACGTTAAGATGAAGAATTTCGCGTAAATTATTTAGCGTAATTATTCCTATACCTTTTATATTTATCTGAATAATATGTGTAATTATGATAAAGTACTGTTTGTGGGCGATCAATTTTTAAAAAGACATACCAAATAGATTTTTTTCTTGTATTCTACACTGCCGATTTCATTTAATGTTGCGAATAAAACAAAAACGATTCAAAGCTGTTATTTTACAATACGCAGGGAGCCGAAGTGATAACGAAAACTTTCACAGCCAGTCAGGAAACACCAAATACCTTCCAAGTTATGCCCATTATTAATGAAATGATAAACAATAGTAGGTGTAATATTGGTTATCGTAATTTTTGTTAGGAGAAAGGAAAACCTTGAATGTTGGTGGCATAGTTCGGATGTTAAGTTATCACAACCATATATCTATTACCTATACGCTGGTGACAGGCAAAATTGATCGGTAAAAGAAACTGGGTATCTAGACCTGAGTCGCCCAACCGACTCAATAAACCTAGGTCTTATGAGGGTAGTCTGAAAAGTTTCCAGCCTAACGCAGAAACAATTATTTTTTTATCAAATTCAGTTTTACTTCTCGGCACAGTATCCTTGTAGCTCCATACACTTTTCCCGTCCATGCTCCAATCTCTTTAATTTGTCCAAATAGTAGTTGGCATCAACGTGATGGCCTACGGTCCTAGGAAACAAAACAATTTCGCTAAAAGCCAACTCTGATGAAGAGGGTGAGTGGTTCGATTCGAAGCCCAATTCGTGAATGTTTGCCATGGCAACCACTAGAGTGTGAGATGGTGCGTTGTCTTGGTGAAACAAAACTTTTCGCAACTTCTGCCTTGAGCTTATCAAATAATGATGCGAACTTATAACAATGAATAACGAGAATAATTTACGCGTTTAGAATTGAGAGTTAATAGTTCAGCAATTGCTCTTTGCATCTCGTAATACTTTCACTGTTGCATATCATATTTCCGGTGCACATGGTGTACATTGTGCTATGCAACGGAAATTCACGAGGAAGTCGAAGCGTTGTAATTGATCTACTTATGTCACCAGTAGCCACAACGGACCAAAGTATCATATATGTGATATCGCTGGATTCGTCTTTCGATTATCTTCCCACAAACATAAAAATATCCACAGAGTTCTACTTAAAATAAGAAAGTTGATGTTATTGTCGGCGCTAGCGGAAATAGAATTGAACTGCCAATAACGCAACAATTCGTTCACAAAAAAATAGTAATCAACTATTATTTCTAAAAACACCAGCCTTTAACGTTCAAAATTTAGTGTTGGGCGGAGATAATTAGTTTTAGACTACGAATTTCATCCCAAATTGTTACCATTTCGTTTCTTATCTCTTCTTGTCTCAAAATTAAATCCGATAGAGTGGAATACTATGACACATGATCCATTATGAAACATTCTAATACTTCCCATTAAGAAGAATATAATTATCTTTTGGCTTTATGATAATTTGGTAATCACAAATTTTGTATTTTTCTCTGTACCGAACCACCCTACCCTAACGACAAATATCATTTGTTATCTTACCACAGGATCTATAATATATTAAAAAGAAAAGGAATATGTGTATGCCTGAGTGAAACAAATATTAGACAAATTAATAAATACTAGATATAGTAAGTATATGACAAAAAAAAAACGGCAAACACTAAAGTATTGGTACACTCCCTACCACATAAGTTAATTGATTTGATTAATTCGAAACAATCGTTTTGAGAATTCCAGGATTCTCGTTGTCAAACAATAGGAATTAACTGTGGTAGAGGTGATAATCCTTACCTCAGCATATACTAACTAGTATTGTCATTGTCATAAGATTCAAAAAACGTCCAAATGACATTCTGTACCCAGATAGTTTTGACAGAACCCCTGTAACAGACAAACATACGGTTTAGTATTCAAAAGAAACATATTTGATTTTTAATTACGAGGGTCTTTTTCACTGGTAATTTTTGTCACTGTGATATTAACTTTTCTGTCACCGTCAAGTCAGATCACGAAAATTGACTACACTCACAAATAGTAACAGTCACTTCATTTTGTATGTAAGTTATGCGTCATTCATCAACATTGATTCTTCAGCATGGATTTCGACCTTGATTTCAGAAGAGAATACGAGAGCACATTACAATTTAGTCAAGGTTGTGCATACGGATATCGTAATTTAGCGACACAGTAACATTTTTGTCACATGCATGTTTGCAGGTCCGCGAACGAAAACTTCACCCAGTTGTCAGGGCGTAACATGCGCGCACATCCACACTACCGTAGACTTGATGAGGGTGACGAAACTGTCACAATGACAAAAGTTACCTGTGTGCGCTAGGCCTGATTGAGGAAAAAGCACAAATCTTTGATTTAGAACTTTTCATCCACTATGTCACACTGCGTTTAAAATGAATCCTCGGTTTTTCTTTCATCTAATTAAAGCAAAAATTCGTATTTATACAAAAATTATGCGCAATCGAAGATTACTTTACACAACGATACTACACAAATTAAGCGCAATTGTCACAATATACTAGATTACTTAGAATCATTTTCAACCATCGACGTGAGACTGGTTACATACGACACGGCACATCTGCCGAGTGAAAAAAATGCCAAGAAAACCTGTAGCACACGCAAGTTTGTGAGGCGTATATTACAGCTTTTCTCGCCATATTTTCTCTAAGCGAAACCATCAGTCGTTGGATCCACCGTGTCGTGTGTCCAGAATCTAACGGTTTGCTCAAAAATATCGTAATGAATCACAAAATTCAAGAGCTCGATGTTTGTAAGCTATAGTTTGAAGTATAAATGCACATTTTCAAACAAATCTTTAAAGGACTTTTTACTTAAGTTACAAACATGTATTGTACCGCGATATACTTTCAAAAAGCAGAACAGTGCGAACTGTCCAATTAGATATACTTAGATATGTACCTACGTCCATACTATTTTACATGTAGTTAGAAACAATTATTATAATCGCTTTCATAAAAGAGGCTAAAGCGCTCTATTTTTAACATAGTAGGAATTATAAAAGACTGTGCTTAGCTCAAATTTTTATGATTGGTACTTAAGTTTCAATGAATTGAGGTCGTTTTTAATTTGAAATTAATAGTTATTCTCTAAAGCGACTTATAACTTACATCGTTATTTGTACTTAAGTGCCTAGAAGAAATACTTCGTATTTAAAAGTTTATTGCCGGTGGGAGAAAGATGTAATTTTTGTTGTAAACTATACAAAATAAAAATGCTTTTTTGCGTTGTATTTCTTTATCTATCTTCTTCCTTGTAAACATATTATTTTCCTATAAATTATATGCCAGCAAATTAAAAAAATAATAAAGGCAAAAACAGAACATCATAAAACATAAAAATGTTGTATTATATTATTATATTATATTAACTTAACGCATTGAGCATTGGACACAACATACTTAATTCATAATTTATTTAGCCATCAGATCACGGCCTGATATTGGTAACGTCAAAGATATACATACAATAAATAGATAAATAAAAGTGTAAAAATAAAAGATGCAGTGTATAAGAAGACAGCCACTTAGTTTCTTACAAATAATAACACATTAAAACTAACCAAATATCCTTTTACACTTTTCTTGAAAATCTTGGAGTCTCGCCTTAATCGCCTTGGTTAAAGATAGGAGACTCTTAAACAAACAATCAGTAGTAACCTGCTTATTTCCAAAAAGGCGCGGCCTTGTGTAAAATTATACTAATTTTTGCCAAATTTGTTTCTATTGATGAATGTGAACAAAACACGTATACATAAATATTACCCTCACAATCTTTTTTGCACTAAGAACATACAATTCATACTAGATCGTGACGAAGCATCCCACAGGATTACACTGAGAGAAATAATTGGTTATCTCAACTCTGTTTGGTAAATATACTCAACACTCCATATGGTTTAAAATTGGTTGAACCTTTCGAATTAGATCAATTTTAAGATGAACGTTCGATCAATCTGCATTAGAATGTTGATAGAAAGCAAAAAAAAACGCATGCGTAGGATCAAAAATGAACATGTGTGCATAAGCAAATATATTCTTGAAAACAGAAATAGATACAAACGCCGATTGTGCAAATCTGAATGTGTGTTGTCTTAAATAAAGAAGAATGTCTTTAAGAACTCTATTTGCGCCTCTTGTGTGAAGCTAATTTTTTGGTCGATTTAAAAGTAATATATTTTGAAGCATAACGAACACAAATATTGGTTTGATTTAACAAAAATAGTTAAACCAAAGCTAGTGGTTTCTATTAAGTTGCAAGGTAAGTTGGATATTCTCGCTACAGTGTTGAGTGAACATATCTCCCAGACTTTGCGGTTTGTTGGATGAATCAATTCCTTGCTCCCAGTGTACATTGTAGCTAAAATGCGAATATGCCACAACAAAATACATTTCTAGTATCTGTTGAGTGCTCAGGATATACCGTTTTAACAGTTACTGATTAGTATGCTCTATTAACTTTCCCTACCACTTGATCCACATGTTTCGTCCAAGTGAGATCAGGATCTAAAACTACTCCCAAAAATGCTGCAGTCGCATCTTCATAACTCAATTAGCGATAAATGTTTAATATCGTTGTTTTAGCGGTATTCAGGGTGAAGTTGTTGCGATCACAACATTGTTTTATCTCGTTTACGGCTGCATTTATCTTATCCGATAGTTCTTCCTGGTTGTCGGAGGATACAAGTTTTTATTGAGTTATGAAGATCGTTGACAAAGAGTAAAAAATGCAATGAGGTGCTCACGAGGATCCTTGTGGCGTGCCGCGATCCATATCAAGCTGCTTAGAATCCTCACCGTTACGTTCACGTACAAGCGCCTGTTGGTCAGGAAAGAAGTCATCAGGGTGTTAATGTTACCACGTATAACCAAAGCGAAGAGCTTGATACTGATGAAAGCGGTATTAATTGTGTCAAAGGTTCTTGAAAGATTAAAACATTATCCGTCAACATAATTCCCTTTGTCTAACTCGCTATGTATTTGCTGAACGAAATCAAATGTAGCCGATTCTGTCTAATGACTTTCTCTAAAATCGTGTTGATATGAGTACGAGATGTTAAATTTATTTATGAATTGCCACACTTCATTAACTATGATTTTTAAGAATGTATTCATATTCGAAATTGGTCGATAAATTTCCACAAGTTCGTTGTTTTCATTCTCAAAAACTTACAATTTTACATGGCGCTGTTGCTGTGCATAAATGTATAGAAACTCATAACGCTTATAAGTAAGCCTACAGAAACGAGTTGCGCTTCAGGAAGTTAGCAGAGACTAGACAGACCCGTGTTTATTCGTCCCATGAGAATGGGTTCGTGTTGCCTACTGGTTTCCTCTAAAATCAACAATCCCAAGCGTAGTTGAAAGAGGCGGTCGTCGACCCACAGCATGCGCTGAGTATAGTGACTGCAATTTGAAGTAGAAGTAAATGAATGCGAAGTCGAATTCATATTTGCATCTTTCCTTTATCGAATTCTCGATCGCACCGCATTCATATTTATGTACTTGAGCAAGCAAATGAATAAGAGCCTTATTTATGAATTTATCTCTAAGCCTGCAGAAACGAGTGCACATTGTTCTCAATTGCATCTATTTTTATCTATATATAATGTATATGCCAGAATAATGCAGTGTATTGAAAGGATCTGCTAAAAACATTTAAAACTAAAATAATATATCAATCTTACTGACGGTCATCTATCGAGATCTACTAAAATACGATTGCTGGCGCGTCGACTACCGAGTTAGCGCATGTACGGACGTAGATGAGCAATGGCCGACGCGATGTTTTCAGTACTTACAGACGACCGCTCTGCGCGCTTCTCGCACAATACGTGATTTGCAACTTTCTTACTATTGTGGCAAGGAACAAGCAAAGAGAAGTCTATGGGCATACGTATAAACACACAAATAGACATATAAATGGATAATGGGTCAATTTTTAACCTCTCCAAAACTTCTCTTCCAAGTGCCAATTTATCATTATTACAAGTTGAACGTTAATATATTTAGGATAAGTATAAATCTGCGCAACACCATGTCATATCTGAATAACTTTTCATGCCAGTTACTTAGTTTTGTTGTGACATCATGAGTTTCATATTTACCCGGTGATTGGGAACGCTTCGTTTAGGGGTTCTGATTCACCAGGTAGATTGTGTTATGGTTTTTTTACATCCACAACCAAGTCGGTGGGTCAATTTCTCATCGGAGATAATTTGACATCACACTTAACGCATGTTAAAACTCTGTAATGAAAAAAATATGAGGTAAATTTTTCTGCCAAGCAGTTACATCCGCATAGCACAACCATACCATTTGCTTTCTTCGGGCAAATGAAAGTTTCTTGATGCCAGATTTTAGAGAACTGGAAGAAGGGAAATGGAAAAGGGGAGGCGTCTGTGCTTAAACATAAATTTATATCCTTACTGAGAAACCTTTTTAACACACTCAAGAAGGAGAATATTCAATTCGGTTTCAAAAAGCGTGGGATTGTGCTTTGTACCGTATAATACGCGCAAACCTCAAAAAAAAGAGGAGCAAAGTTAATGTAGCACTTTAGGTAAGTATCGAGATGAAGGATTTCAATGACCCGGAGGCAGCAGACCCTAAGTCAGATCCTCAGAAGCCCAAAGTAAACCTAAGCGTACCGGTAACGCAAATAAAAATACAAAAGAGCGGCCCAAAAAGAAGGCGAAATTGGATCCATCAGGCTAGTCCACAGAAAACGAATCCCTCAAAAAAGTGATGAGGCGTTCAAACTCTCCACACCTGCTGTCGAGGGGCCAGATATTGGAAATCCCTAAGCCCTAAAATAGTACCAATGGTTTCTTCGTTGTCGTTAAGGTTATATGTATGGGGAAAGGAAAGGAAAGGAACATGTAGACTCTACATCAGCAGAATTTTGTACCTTAAAGGAGATGGGTATATTCGTTTATTTCACGAAAAGACCTCTACAACGAGGAGATTCCGTGAAACAGATGAAATTGCGCTTTTCCTTCCTTAAGATGTTTTGAAGACATTCCAGTTTGCGGAGGATACCCAGACTTCTTCTAAATCTTCTTCTCTAATCTGTTTTGTGACATGGATAATCATATTTTGCAATGAATTCAGAAAGAATTTCACGATTTTTTAAGTTTTAATCACTATCATTTATTTGCTTTTATGTTCCGCTTATTAATCGGGAGTGGATATAAACATAAATTGCAAACATACACACAGTAACATTTTTGTTTTCTAAAGAAACTGTACGTCCATATACAATGTTGTAAAATTTGTATAATTATATTTATCACATTGTTGCCCCACTAAACTTAAAAAGCTAGATACCTTTACTTCAACTTACATATGTTTCACATGGATTAATAGACGAAATGACGATAAAATAATGTTCATTACAATAGTACAAAAGGTAAACAATAAACACTGTAACTTCCATGTAAAATTGCAATAAGACTAAATGCAGTAAGCCGTGTTTGTCAGTGTCACATCGCGTAAACTTTTATAAAGTAATATACACTTTCTTTTAGGGGCATTCCCACCAAATTCACTTATTAGAAAGATATACACATCAAGTCATGGAGGATGAACATTTAGATATGCACATTGTCTGTAAGTTTCAAATTAAATACTTCTCGATAAACTATATCAGTCCCGACGTTTCAGTGAACGAAGATGTAATTGATCTAAGGCAAGAAACTTTTGAGAATTCATCTGTCAAAAATAGGTGATTATTAGGTTCACCCACAAACAATACAGTTTCTGTGTAACTATACAATTTTTCAGATCTCCTCATAGAACAACATCGCATCAAATAATATCACCTACGCAAACCCCAGGAGACTTGAGAAATCGAAAACCACTGTATGTTATCTTTTCTTAATACATAACATTAACTAATTTGGTCTGCGTTTAGAAGGGTTAATGGCCTAAGGAAACTTGCTACTAGTTTGTATTATGTGGAACAATCCAACATTTTACAAAAAACCAAAGCTGCGCTCAGAGACAAGCAACGGAATAGAGCCACCTCCGCCGATCCAAGATTTCGAAGGTAATAATGCCCTCGCACTTATAATCATACGAGTTTCTGCAAAAAGCTTAATTTATGTATATTACCGCTAAAATTAGATTAACGACTAAATTCCTGGAATATTCACAAGTATGAGCATAATCCGAAATATAATTTTAATACATATTTCGGGCTCTACCCGAATAAACCACGTTCTATCCTTTGCCACTTGATTGAAGTTGAACATACCAATAATGATAAGGACAAATATGTTCGAAAATCATGTTTAAAAAAGACTGAGGAAAATAAAATTAATTCATACAGAAATAATAAAATCAAATAATCTATCTGTTCAAACAAGACAAACTACTCAAAGCACTTAAAGTTGCGAAGATTTCCAGCAGCTTTACATTTACATTTGTTTTTTTTTAATAGCTAATTTTACATTTGCTTTCCGACAATTGGGCAGATGGTTGTAAATCTTGGAATATCTGGACTGTTGGCCGTCAAATTATGTTTCATTAGATGTGTCTTCTGATTTCTGATGTTATAACTTATAACTATTAAGATTATATTTGGTTAGTAATAACTCCTTGTATTTATGAATATGAGAGCAAGATTCCAATATAAATAATTCCAGCTATGTCAATATTCTTATAAAAAGACTTCTACATGAAGACCACCTCAAGACATCTTACAATTGCTTTCTGTTTAATAAAAATGCCGTTGGCCAAGGAGCTTAATCCCCATACAATGTTCGATATATCAGATGCGAATGAAACTCTGAATAATATAAGTGTTTGGGTCAACGTTTTTTAACGATCTAAGTTTAAAAATTGCTTTAGTTAATTTAGTTGCCAACGATTGAAGATGGACTTCCCAACTCAGAGTGGTGGCAAATAGTAAACGTAGGAATGTTGCCGATTCTGTTGAATTAATTGCATTATTAGCAAATTTCAGGTTTACGAAGTCGTGAATCTTTCTTTTCAACGTATGACACAATATTTATTTAGTTTTCTTGTGATTTAGAGTGAGTTTATTAGCACAGAGCCACATAACAATCCTATCTAATACCATATTCGAAACTGCTCTTTTATTATTTTCGTCTTCAGATACTATAACTATGATGTCATCACCATAACATACAAACATAAAATCGCACAGAAAATCAATCACGTCATTTACATCTTTTATAACTGTAACCTCTTAAAAGTGATTATTCGTTTGCAAGTTGTCGTAAACCTTTAATTTCTGGGGATAACCTTTTTTTATTAAGACTACCACACACAGAAGATTCGTTTCTGGAAAATATTTCCTCAATAGTTTCTCTCTCATTTCCTAGCCTCATCGGTAATTTGCACAACTGCCATAAGAACGTACCTAAAATCGCTTCTGGAATTTTCACTCTCACTGTGCTCCAACGGAACACGGAATAAGCTTTGAATTCGACAAAGCTTTCATCTTGTTTGCTTGACTTTCTAGTTTTCTTCGTGTCTCGTCTGTTTTATTTTTATTTTTTTTTTGCACGATCAAAGTTAGTCCGCACATTTATTCGCCCGTCATATTCTGCACATTTGGTCTAATTTCTATATGATTAATGCTTTCATAATTATTGTCAACAGAGTCATCATCCATCTTCATTTTGTTCCGATTTCAGTATAAATGGGCCGCCAATAATACAAAATATATCAGATTCTTAGTAACCTCCTCCACTCTTTCTAATTGTAAAGCACGTATTTGAACAAACTTAGTTAGATGGTCTTGATACATCATGAAAAATTTGTAACGTCAATTAGATCCACTTGACAACGATCGTTTACCTCTGGAAAAATCGTTAGTTTAACCACAAGTCCTTTTTTGATAGTCGTCACCCAATCGCAGATGTAATCTAATATGTAACGTCTTGAATATATTCTTGTACTTTTCCTTGTATCCACATTCCATCCATTCAAAATATCAAACATGTCATCATTGGTAACGCAATATTTTGTTGCAATTAGCTCTTTTTTAGATACCGTTAACAAAACCTCTTCAGACGTCGGTATTCTAAAGTAGTTTCAGTAGTTCTTCAGTATTTTTTTCCAATTTGACTAATTGTAGCACCTTGTTGTCCTGTTCATTATTAAAATAAAAAAATGTATAACTTTTTGACGACACTAATTTAATGAAACCGCTGTTTTAAACGCCCACATCTGCTCTCTTCGGATACCATTTTTGAATTAACTAACGCGTCATGAAATATAATAACTTCAATTACCCAACCGAAATGTGCGTTGTATTTCGGTGTATTCAAGTATGTCTCGTGAATATTCCGCGGTTTACCTGGGTTTAGCCGTTTACCCAACGTTACCTGTAACATGCACTTACGTTACATGCTAGCTACATTGTTAACATCAGCTACGAAGAAACGACTAAATTTAGTACGTATTCTATATCCGATTCTCAAGTCCGAAAAGACAACAATTCAGACGAATGAAGTCACTAGAATTGCGAGTGTTAAATTCTAAAGTGTCACTGCTATCAAGTTAAATGTCAAAATTGTAAATTGTCAGTGATTTTCCAAAAAATTGCAAAATGGTTTATTTGAGGAGTAGGGAAATCATAAAGTAAGTTGCATCAACGTGAAATAGACTTATCTATTCACAGCGAAATGACCAGATATCTGTATAATTTTAAGTGGTATAAAATAAAATTGGACATGTTTGTTATATTATTTTCCGCAGAGAACGTTCCCCTTCTCGTTCTAAGGAAGCAAGCCAAACTCAGTCCGATTCCCAAGTTGTGGATTTACCAAATCAATTCAAGAAAAAGAAGAATAAAACACATTCAGATTCAAAATTCATTCTGTAAGTATTGCATAATGCGCCTTTATGAAAACCGTCTGAGCCAATTCTCAACCTGTGGGCCGGGACGTACTGAACAATCAAAGAGGAGGGACTGTGGTGTAAAGAAAAGAAAAGATTAGAACATTAACATAAAGTATTAAGAGTAATAGATAAAATATTCCAAATTGTATTCAACAATAGATACTAGTATTTTAACAATAAGGCAACGCGATTTAAATTGATACTGAGAAATGGGTTGCAATTACTGAAGGGTTGGGAAACGCTGGTAAGTAAGTGAAAAGTCCTCGTGCACATTATGAAACTAAGAAAGTGTATAAATACTGCATTTTATAAAGGCGGCAAAGTTTGAATCTCCTTACAAGCACAGTAACATTTACTATGTAGCTACAAATCTTCAAAATGGCAATTCTGATACTTCTTCATCGATATAGGCAGCGCTAGTAGATGCTGGAAATACATCTGATGGACCATCATCATCAAGCCGTCCAATCCTTCGAATTATGGGTAACGCTTAATGCATTTTTAAAATCCGTATAATGAGGTGGGTTAATCCTCGTTTTTCTGTTCTTTCTCTTTTAATTTCTTCCTCGGCCTACCTCTTCTTCTTCGCCATAATGAATTAATTCATTGTGATCATTTCGGTTGGTTTCCTCCTCATTATATGTCCTGCCCGATTAAATCTTAGTGCCTTTATGTATTTTATTATATTTTCATTTTTTAATTCATGTTCTATTTCTTTGTTTTTCTTTAAACTTTTCTCATCCTCTCTTGTTTTATCTGGCTTGTTTTATTTCTTCTGTATGTCTAGTATCCCTTTTTGTATTCTTTCTCTTATCCCATCTTTCGCTTCTTGCCCTATAACAGTAATTACTTAGGAGTAACAACTCCTAAGTAATTAAATGTCGTAACTATTTCAAATGTGTGCTGTTGCCTTTTTAGATGATTTATTTTCTCTTCTTTTTCCCTTCCTATTTTCATATATTTTGTCTTTTCCTCATTAATTACAAATCCGTAATTCCTTGCTGTTTGCTGTAGTCGGTAAACTGCTTTTATTAGATCTTTTTGAGTTTTCGCTATTGTTGTTACATCGTCGACTACGTGCGCCGAATTCTGAATATTTTTATCATATAGGTTCACCTTTGTCATAGAGCCTTCAAGTGTTAAATTAAATAGCGTTGGAGAGATTGGATCTGCTTGCTTCGCGCCATTATTTGTGTCTGTCTTCTCTGTTGTTGTTCCTTGGAATTTTACTTTGATGTTAGTCTCTTTTAATACTACATCTATTAACTTTTTTAACGGATACTTCTCCAATTTGTTTTAATCAGCCCATTAACAGCCGATTATAAAAATAACCAAACGTTTAAAAAAAAGTATCAACTGGGAGAATTATTAAATATGCCTGTGCAAACGTGACGCTGGTTGCAAATGTAGTTGCGTAGTACATTGCTGGACAAAATTAACGCCCCAGTATAATAACTCCCACAATTATTTTTTTAATTAGTGTGTACGTCTGCGGAACATGTTAATAGTCTTTGAACTTTAAACCTTTTTTGGCAATTCTACAAACAAACCGAATTTCGCCTTATTATTAAGTTAAGCAATACCTTGTTCATTATTTATGACAAAATCTGTTGGAAATCGAGGTTATCCGTTTTTTTTATTATTATTTGTGTTTATCGTCATTTATGCGCATTGGATATACAAATAGGATAGTATGAAATTTGAAAATGAATCGTCAAAGCAATTTGACGTAACATGTGGCAATGTTATCACTAACATTACACGGTGAGGGATTATATTGTCAATTTGTTTAGAATAAACCACACTGCAATAATTGATGTGATTAGGCATTTTATTAAAATTGGAACTTATTACCAGAGGTCAGGATATGGGTAAAAACACTAGTGCAAGAGATAAAGGGCTTTCTTAGGCAATCTGGTTTAAGTACCAGATTTCTTGTTGGTTCACTATTAAAAAATGGCCTCAAAACTACCCGTAATGGTTAGATTTCTGATCGAGCGGACAGAAAATTAATATTTTAGAATGGTCAGTAGCTTTATAAAATATGTTTATGTGGTTTCTTAGTTTCATATATGCAAGAAATGCGAGAGCACAATTCAATGCTTCATCTGTCTGTACCTTTCTCTCACCCTGTTCACGAATAACAGGCAGTAAATTTCTAGCCAGGGAGATATTAACTTATGCTCAAGGCAACGCTTTTCTAAAACAGGAACCTCTAAAACTAAACATGTAATTGAATTTATTAGTTGTTGAACGTATGTACTCTAATGTACTCTACTAAGTAATCGTGATGACATTCAGAAGTCATTATATTCATAAACATACATTAAATAAAAAATATTCTTAAAAACTTGTGAACGTTCTGATATGTTATTTTTATTTTATTGCTATTCGCAACTATGCAGCGAAGGTTCTCCTGTTACTAAGAAAACCATACCAAAGCCAAGGGGACCCTATCCCACTGATCATTCCGAACCTGTCCACTGCAAGCCTAATCTGGATCTGAAAATCAGTCGCAGTCCACCACATGAAGAGCATCCCAGAAAATACGTACCCAATGAGGGCAGCAATAATTATAGTACTAACACTAACCTCTACAGTTGCGATACGCTGACTCCGCCAAACATAGAAGAGTCAACAATGACAGAAGAATTTAAAAATACACCTACAGGAGTAGACTGCAAAAGCTTATATCAATCAGCATTGACTGATACTGATGCAATGAACCATAACACTGAATTTGAGTAAGCCTATTGTTATGCCATATAAAACACAAGCTAATGAAATGTTTTTTTCGATAGGCTTTATAACACAACAGGAATATATCTGTACGACAAAGAGCCAATGTAAGTACTCAAAAACTCTGCATTCTGAAACATGCCAACAACAACATATGTTCATTTATTAACTTTATTACACCCGTTATTAATCGTTATGTTTATTTATAATTACTTATATAATACGCACTCTCGTATTATTCCGTATAATACTGATATTAGGTAAGAAGCACTGATCAGGATTCGTACGTACAGGGTATTACAGTTTTCAAGGGTGTAAATGATAGAGGTCCAAATTTTCAGATAATGTAATAGACACCATAAGGTATCTTTCACAAATATTTCCGTATATACAGGGACCAAACTCCAGAAGTGTATTATATAAAAATAGTTTATATAAACTCATGTTCTTATCCAGTTTTCATAAAAAAACAGATTTTCATACATGAACATTTTTGACGTTACATCACTGCCAAATATATTGGCACTGAGACATATCAGAACAACAAAATTATTGAAATAATTCTGAGCCTCGAAAGGATTGATTCAGATATCCGGTACCTCATATGTGATAAGTGAAAAAAAAAATTTATGTAGAACGTACCTGACTGTTTTTGTTTTATATGGGTATAATCAATGCAAATGATATTTTTATTCTATTTAAGACGTATTAACTCGAAAACATTCGAACATTTTCACTATACAATACACTCCCGACTCAACCTGTATATACTGATGGATAAGTAGAGAACCAGGCACTTATTTTAAATGTAATATTCTGTTATTATTAAAGTTCGCCACATTCCGTGCGCTTCACAGTCGTCGTTATGGGAGTGGTCGTTGGGGTGTGTGATTCGTAATATATGCGCAAGGGATCTTATTGCAGTAGTAACGCCTCCAGTATGTCTTTGGCATCCGGTTAGAATGCATTGCGAGCGTAGCGAAGTGTTGTATACACGTTATACGTAATATGTCGTCGATAAGTGGATCAAGGAAACCACCATTTTTTCTCTGTCATGTACTCCAAATCACACACGCAACACCCGAACGACCTCTCCCATATCGACGCCTGTGAAGCGCACGAAAAATTGCGAACTTTAGTTATTATACAATGAAAGCCCTCAGGAGCGGACTCTCACGGTTCCACCTTTTTGTTCGCTTGTGAGTATTGTCCGCTCTTGAGGAATGTAAAACAAAATACACAATACACAATACACAATAAATAATTCTTAAATTTTTAATCAAAAAATTCAAAACTACTGCGTCTACATAAAATGCAAGTTTCATTTTTAGAAGGTCATATATTTTTGCCTGATTTAATTTGTTATATTTCCCTTATAAAAGGCAATTTTGAAAATATGATTCTATGTTTTTCAAGTATTCAAACGCCAAAAAATTTTCTATGGAAGACTTCATTATATTTTCGATCACTTTTAATGCATCAGCATAGAAGTTTATAGGACCCTTAATATCTCCCTTCTCCTCATCGTTACTACCCTGCATGGATATCTTTTCAATCTCATTTTCGCTTCTTACTCTATCACTAAACAATTCTTCTGTAAGCACTTTTTCATTCAAATTAATGAAGTCGTCTTGGTTTTCAACCTGGATGATATTATCAAAGTTCCTGCAAAACTCGGCACATGTTGTCAACGACAAATCGTCTTTTACATCAAATCGTATGTCTAAGATTGCGTTCTCTATTTGAGAATTTTTAAAACCTGCTTTGGAATAGCAGTTTCGAATGGACTCTGGAGTGACTATGTTCCGCGTTTTTTTAATAAAATAAAGAACCTCTAAAACATTTGATTATTTTGAAAGTTCTAAGACAAAGGGAACATCATCCATTATTAAAGGAATATGTTTTATAATCAAATGAGGGTAAAAAAATTTGAAATTTTTGGACCTCCTGGATATGATCCAGCATTGTTCAAAAAAAGGAACATTTTTCGCTTCTGAAAAGCCATCCGTCTGTCCAGGGCCAGAAGCCAATTGGTTATTACAGCTCTTCTCATCCGAGCCTTTTTATTTTATTTTTTCAACGCCCGTGGTCGAGCACCTTTCCCGACTATTAGAACCTTTTCTTTTTGTCCAGCTATATTAGCACAAAACAATATGGCCAACTTTTCATTTGGCAATTTACCCCCAACACATTTTTCGTTTTTCAATGTTAGAGTTTTACCAGGTAAAGCTCGAAAGTACAAACCACTTTCATCTGCATTGTAAATGTTGTGTATCCCATTAACGGTCCCGGCAATTTTCCAAAAACTGTACCACATTTTCTTGAGAAACGTCCGTTGGCTCACCCGAGATGCACTTGAAGCTAATGTTATGCTTCTCTCTCCTTCTTCCCAGCCACCCATCAGATGCGTTTAACTTCATACCTTAACTCTGTAGCTACCTCTTTGGCGTTGGTTTTTATTAGTGGTCCTGACATGGGAATATGGAGGCTTCTAGCAGGAATAAATCACTCGAAACATACTTTATCAATCTGTACTGGCTCTGCGTTTAATTTTCTGCTTTATTTTGCCCATGTTGGACCTAAAATTTTCAAAACAAAATTATTAGTTTTCTATCCGATTTAAAAACTTCGGGAATGGTAAGCTTTCAAGCAATAGAAACAAAAATGGTTCGCTAGAACCTAAGCTGATGGTTTGAAAATTCATTTTTCTTTTTGTAATAAACATACCTTTTACCTAACCGACGAATATTCAAATATTCTTACTCGGCAACATTAATCACGTCCATTTTTTGTCTTCAAGACAAACAGCTTTTTTAGGCACCATATTCTGGTTTCACACAGCTTCCACGACATTCACGCACCAATTAACGTTTAAAGCAAATCGAGAGCACCGCACAAATGCAAAGGGAAATCTCAGTAACATGACCCGACTTAATCTTGAGTGAAATACAAATATAAAATGGGAATCCCCGGAACATGGGTGAAATGCCACGGCTAGCGAATAAGTTACGCTTTTTTAACGTATTTTTATATCTTTTTTCCGTCGTTTTCAAAGCTTCATGCTCATAGGAATGTACAACCAAAAAATCGGTTCTAGAAATATCGTACGGTCGTGAGAGCTGCCCGCCTACTCATATAATAGCGCTCTCGAACCGCGTCAGTGACGGCGCCCGGTTATCCACGTACTGCATGGGCGGAAGATAATTCCTTCCCTGAGCAATTTAGAGAAAGACTTGGAGGCAAGCTTTGCATTACATAATCTTATGTTCAAGTAGTTTAATCCAGACAAATTAAGGAAAATGGGGGAAATAATTTATAAAGTTCTGAAAATTTTGTTTTTCGTCATAGCTCTAAGCATCTTAGCAAAAAACTTATCTGCGTAGAATCATATTTAATTCAATAAAGAGGCGTCTTAGGTATAATAAAAAGTTATACCTTAATAATCTGGAAAGGATTTCTCTAATCAGCAGACAAATATACAGATTGTTAAAGAAATTGAAGTAGTATGAATCAAACTTGGCAACGATTTCGATGGCCAGTTTATAGAATCTATTTAATATTACAAAATTTGCGGAAAACTAAAAACTATTCAATCGAATAATCAACCATTGAAGAAGCAGTCGCATTTCACAAAAATCTCGAATTATCTTAGTTATCTCTAACTAATCTACATAAGTACATGAAATGTTAAACAAAGTTTATATAAATTGAAAAGTTATTATTATACAGTATGTTCCATTCAAAAAACCAAACTGCAAAATTTTAAAAGTTTTCTCTAAATTACTCAAGGACGGAATAATTTTCCATCCACGCTGATTATGTATTTGAAGAACGCTCGATACCATTTCAAATCAGTGCCTCCAACTAGAATAATTCATTGGTTTTTTGCGTATGAATTTCAGAATTTCAAACCGGTTTTGTTCAAGTTTAAAACTAGTTTTCGAATTTTACAATTTCATCATAAAGTCCGATTTTTAGAAACCGATTTTCGAAAACTAACAAACCCTAACTATGAGTCGTGAGATATAGAAGAAAAAATATAGAAATGGAAACAATTCATGCCTGAAACCGCCTTTACGATTATCACTTAAAATGTCTAATTCCAATTGGAATTAGGATACAAATATGGACAAGGTAACTGGAGGTTTCCAGTTACACAAAATACATTCCCTCTTTCATTAAAACAAATACCATCCTATGTCCGTAATAGATTGCCTACCATGAACCGAAATGAATTCCCCTAATTATTACAAAGTATTCATATTTTATAAGATATCTGCTACCCTCTACTAATTGTCCTTCCGGTGCTTGATCGGAAGCATCAAAATTGCTCTAATTGACCAAGAAACCAATCTTACACAGAAATTGTCCAGACGTTCAATCAGTTCGATGACACCAGTTACCTACCTAAGAATGATTTACATTAACGACGAACTTGACGTAACGTGGTCCGAGGTTTGACAGAGCAGGATTGTCGGATCACTGATCGTGTAACTGGGTCTATACAGACATGTGCAAACAATGAAAGCAAAGCAGTGGATGTCCAGCTAGTATCTTTTATAAAATGCAAAAACAAATCGTTTATTAAGGCCCAGTTGCACAATTCGCGGTTTGATGAATCTGGGACCACGGACTGTGTAACATATGCGGCACATCGTTCGCCGTACCGTATGTTATATGGTCCGTGATCTGAGGTTCGTCGAACCACAGATCGTGTAACTGGGCCTTAAAAGGACGTATCACATCTTCCTTCCAAAATATATTGATATGTACATATATTATTATTACGTAAATTAACAAGTAGCAGAATAAACAAAAAAAGGATTAAAACTGTTAAAAGATTTTATTCCTGTTTCCACTGTGATAAGCGATATGTTATAATTAAAGTTCGCCACTTTCCGTGCGCTTCACGAAATTAACAGAGATTATACAGACTCATGTTTTGTCGACTCTCGAGGAAACCAGTGGGCAACACAAACCCATTCTTATGAGACGAATAAACACGAGTCTGTCTAGTCTCTGCTCTTTTTGTGAAGCGCACGGAAAGTGGCGAACTTTAGTTATATTATAAAAACTTATAATTTTCAGAAAATCGTACTGGGATGATCCAAGGTTAATAGAGAAATATTCTAAGTTATTGAAACCTGTTAGTGTTCATAAATCTAAGAGTTCGCTAACCCTACCATTATCAAAACCAACAACTAATACGATTGCTAGCGCACAATGTCGTCCATCTGTACGCAGCAAGTGCGTGTGCGCGAATCTCTGTAACGAACTGAAAGGAACTTATCCAATTTATGAGGAGATTGATGACGCAACTGTTAACTATGAAAGAATAAGGGGAAGGCTGTACAACGCAAGTAGGTGTAACTCAATGTAATTACGTAATCCACCACAAGAGAAAGAAGCATCATGATGATAACGTAATTCAAATGCTATCATTGGTACTTG
Source organism: Marronus borbonicus (assembly GCA_902655005.2). Taxonomy (NCBI): domain Eukaryota; kingdom Metazoa; phylum Arthropoda; class Insecta; order Coleoptera; family Scarabaeidae; genus Marronus; species Marronus borbonicus. The sequence continues at coordinate 19,094,636 of LR737384.1, forward strand.
GTTTAGAGAAGAGATTTTTTAAACCCATAATAAACGATTCGTGTTAACTCTTCTAAGTAACATCGAACTCTCACTCTTGAATGACCTTCAATGCACTGACCACAACAAACACCATTCAAGCAATTGCCCTAGAATTCTAAAAGAATAAAACACTTTTCTAAAAGCCACCCTTTCGATTACCACCAATCGCGCGCATCGATCTTGTTCGCTAATTCTTGCAATCCGCTCATAGTTTGCCATTCTCCCGTCTCTCTCCGCCCAATGGGCGACCGCCTCTTTAACTAAACCCGTCGCTAGCGAGTGTAGTTTTGTCGATCAGTCATTATTAATGTATTATGCTGGGTAGGTAAAGTGACCACCGTTGAGTGAAGGAATTGTAAAGAGGGGCAACCAAATGGGAGAATTGGGAATGCATCTTTTTCTATTCTCTCTCTAGACAAAAATATTTTCCGCTAAAGCGCAGTCCTCTATAGACTTTTTTAATAAACTTTGAACAATGACTCACAGGCAGCTATGAAATACTAATTGGTAAATCAAATGATTGGTAACATTAATTTATTCAATTGTAGTTAACAAAATAATTCAACGTTCTAAAACAGCAAGAGAAGTAAATAAAGCATTATAAGGAAGGGACACATAGTTGTAAATTTGATAGGTTTTTCGTAGTTAGTGGCAGACAATGTGAGAGGATAAAGAAAGAGACGTCTGACGTTTCGACAGCATTTATGTTATCTTCCTCCGAAACTACAATTCACAATTAAGAAGAATAAATATATTTGCAAATTATTATTTTCTTTAAATTTTGTATATACACTTCTTTTGTTATTTATTTTTTTTGTTTATAAAATTAATTAAAAATTGTAGATCTAATCACTGTATATAATTTAATTTTGTAAATGAATATGTATGAATGTTTAGTTGAAAATACATGAAAATAATATTTGTGTGTCTAAATTCTTTTTTTTTCTGATTGAGAATGGATGTAATTGTTGTCAGTAGTAAAAAAAAAGAAAAACGATTTCATTTACTCACCTGGTCCGATCGGTAAACATTCTGTTAAATATGCACCATTTTTCCTCGGTTAAAAATTTTTTACTTGTTAATTAATTAACGTCAAAAAAAATACATTATCGAAAAATATATAAATAAACCTATTTATATATTTTTCCGAACCTGGTTCTTTTAGACAAATTTACATAGCCAGTTGCTTCTCTGATGTAGACCATAGTATTCTCGGAGAATGAAAGCATTGCATATGCACAAATATCTTTATCGGATCACTTTTAAGTGTGAGTACGCTTTGCACGGTTTTTTGCTACACTTTTCTTCTTTGATATTTTATACTTTTGCAAATACAAAGCTTTACATTTCCTCGACAACTTCTCAATGGTGTAGGGAAACTTCTTATTTCTTAATTTCACCATTTCAGTGGTGATGATGGCATCTGTAGTATACCATTGAAACATTTGAATTTTTTGAAAATTTTTGACAGATGGACAAGTGCATGTAAACTTTTATAGCTGTGAAGGTCTATCGTGAAAAATTGAAATTTTGCAGAAGTCTTGACCATGTAATATTGCAACCCGAATGAATAAAGCGATACGAGGAGCACGCGATTTGTTTGCTGCTCGGTAACTACAAAAACAGAAACTGTCATCAAACACAGGTAAACGAATAATAAAGAATTTTAAAAACTAAAGGCAAAAAAGCATGAACGTACCATTGATGGCAAAAAAAACGGGTTCATCAATGCTGGATTGTTTTGTAATAATCATGACTAACTATTTATACATTTTCTGAAATATCTTGAGCAATATCAATTTCAGATACGACATTTTTGTTGTATTTTCTTTAAGAGAAATTCGATAAGACAGGGAAAAATAAATTTATTTTAAAAATTGGGTTTTTACACTTTACATTTGAAAGTTTCATCGTCATTATCGGACAGCCTGTATAATGTTTTCGAAAAAATTATTCGGATTATAATACTTCCAGTGGAGATGTGTGAACAGGCCGCGTACGGTGATTCGACTCGCTCGTGTATTGCCGTTGCATAATACAATGTGCACAGTATGCAAGCAGCCTCTCATTTACGTCATCGCCCACCGCCGCTGAATATTACCCTATATTGTCAACAGTTCTGCAAAATTTGAATTTTCCGAATTACACACTTACAGCTATAAAAGTTCACATGGACTGAAGGATGTTGTATATATTTATGCTGATTTTATTTTTAAATAAAACTTCTTTTCTGATTGCTTACTTTAATAACTACAACAACAACAACCTATCAACTAGAACTCCTATTTGCTACTACCCATTGTGCGCGCCAACTTGCATCAGTACTACCAGCTTCTCCCCATACCCCACAAGTTATGGATTACAATACCACTAACAGACATATTTTCTAACATGGATTTGTCCATCTACCAAAACTTTTCAACAAATGCAAATGCAAATTTTTGAAAATATTTGTTAAGAAATAGCAACATAGTTGTATTAAACAAACCCTAAAATTGAATTTGAATTAGGAATTCAAAAGTGTACTAATATATAGGTGTTCCATTTACAATAACAAAATTGATAGCTACTTCCGGTATAACCGGAAATGTAAAATTATTAACAACATTTTTGGTTCAATAGTACACACAGGTTTTATTTATTTTTTTTTATTCAATGTAATGTAATACCGTTGCATATATCGATCGATGCAGTTTCCGGTGCGACAGCCTGTGTATATAATGCTTAGGTACTAATGAGAAACATTAAAAGATTGCCTGTTCTATCTAATTTCGAAAAAGAATATTTTAGTTACTCCGGATAAAACAATATCCGTATAATCGTAATTCGGACATATAACATTTTCTCATTGTACTTACTTGCTTCGCTGTATCTCACAGGGACTGCGGTTTGTAATTAATAATTTACGTTTATTATTTATTAGAATATCTATTGGCTTCAAATGGTTCTCGCAGATTGATTTGTGTCTTAACTTATCGATGTCCATCATTACAATATTAATATTGCCGCAATTTCGCATCCACTCTTTCGTTCTATTTCCATCTTTCACAGGAAATTTGAAAAAAAAACTTATATTTTTATCTTTTTTATTATTTATGAAGCAATTTACATAAACGCACATATGATTCGCGGTAGTAATCTTTCTGAAATTGCTATATTAAACCCGACGATACTACTACGCTAGCTCAAGAAAGATTGAACCAGCTCGGTTTTATGGGATTCGAAAATCTCGGTTCCCATTCGACTTGATGCACCATCTACATGTCGAACGCTGTTTTGGTTCCGCTTATACTTACTTATACGGTTGCGTCTCTTTACTTAACTTAATTCAGGAGTTCAACAAAAAATAAAAAACCATAAAACTAAAACATTGTATAGCGCACTCAAAATCCAGGAAAACGGCGAAAAGTGATTATTTTACTCTTAACTACAATTATTAAACAGAACTACACTCGAGTTTCAAATGTTGCCCAGGATAGTAGGTAAATGTACAATTTAACAGTCGATGCACATATTTTGGGTGGACTTCATAGGTACTTTTGTACGTTATAATGACCTCTCTATAGATTATGTAGGTTCTTGATTGTATGTACAGAACAGAGGCTAAGATAAAGAGTTGAACTACTTCATAATGCTTCTCTCTATTTGAAGTATACATATTGTTAATTTACTGTATAAAGATGCGCATATCCAAAAATAACCGGAATTATACAAAATGTTTTAATAATTTGTATTTCTTTGAAAATATTTTTGCAATTGTTTAAGATGTACATTTGCCAAGACTCACAGTAACTCTTCGCTTTCTCCATTATTCAAAAATGCTTTGAGTTATTTTTTAAAGCGAACATACAGTCTCGGTTCTGAACAAAATTTGATACATACGACAATACTACATGTTAGGGATTACCATGGTGCGAAAATCAATCACCACTCGTTAATAATAACTCTAAGCCATAGAAATGAATTCACAAGCAACAACGATTTTCATAAGTTGCATATCGAAATTTTACAAAATATCAATTATTCCCTATTGTGGAAAATCTTGACTAGATCTCAGCTGGTCTTCAAATTAACATTTTCTCTCGTTAGAAGCATAGAAATTCCTTAAAAGCAGCTACAACTGTTCTGCAATAAGTTGCGAAATTTATAATAAATAATCTGTAATAGACTATTCGCTAAATATAGATTCCAGTTATTTTAGGAACTCCTAGACACCGCATTTTTGAATAGTGACGAATTCAGAAGTAGAACTTAAGAACCTTACAACTCACAACCACAACTTAAAAACAGAAATGATGTAGTAGGAATCCGACCATCTTTAAAGCAATAAATAATGAGTTTCTTCTGTTTTAGTGCGTAGCAATTATTACCTAGCAGCGTTTTTTATGATAGGGTCATTGTGTGGTTTAATCCTTGTTACGTTGGTTGTTTGGGTTCTAGCAAATGACATAACTTGGTCTTATCTAGGCAAACGAGAACAACCACAACTAACCGGATTCAAATGGCTAAGTGCGTACATTGGCGGTGCTATCTTACACAGCCTAAATGTTGTATTTAACAAATTTTATTACATGATTATAATGCCGGTAAGTAATTTAAATGAAACAATCTTCCGTACAAAGGTACAATTATTACAAACTACACCCTTTTAGCGCAATGAAGTATACGATCTATTAAAAATGGAAGAAACCACATGAAGTTTATTGTCTTTTGTATTTATATTCTATTTTTGTATAATAAATATATGAAAAGTTAAATTGTTTCATTGTATAAGAATGCCATAGTAGCGTATTCGTTTTTTCTTTATTTATCCATTGTACACTGGACGACATTTAGTCTTAAAACACAACAGCGAGCCGAAGCTTTCCGAAGCTATTGCTATCTCTCGCTCCCCTCGCCCCGCGATTTTTTTGTTGGCGGTATACTATACTTGCCTGCTCGCTTTGATATCGGCAAGTTTATTATATTTTGAAAACGGGGAAACGGTATCGGCAGGGTTTATGAGTGCATGAACCAGTACTGATTGTGCGTTAGAATACTCGTGCGTTCTGAAATTCGTACTGAAATGCAATATCTGCAATTGTAATATAATATAACAAAAACAACAATATTCGGTAGTAGCATATATAGAAATAAAAATAAAATTGTTTAATTATTATAATTCTGCATGTATTTAATAATGATAGCAAGGACTGTGGCGTAGGATGGTAAACAACACATAAGTATCGGCACCCTCCGCACCACACAAGTTTAATTTATTATATAATAATATAATTCCATTTAGAATTATTTAGTTTACTGTTGTGCTATTATTATTATATACTGTTGTGTATAATGGATATAGTATATAGAGATGAGATTAATAAAGAATAGAATAAAAGCATATGCATTTAATTTTTTTTAACGTACTCTTGATATAACAAACATCTTCATGCGACCAGTAAATAAACCAACGATAATACTACCACCAATCTAGCTACTGCTAATCTTCCCTATATCTGCAAGGTAGCGGATAGGATCGGTAAAATGTTAAAAAAAAAAACAACATCAAAACGATCTTGAACTCCTCTCGAAGGTTTCAGAAATTTTTCCGTCTACCAAAGACAAATTTACCCCCTTAGCGAGTGAAGGTGTAGAATCCCCAGTTCGTGTGGTTTGGTGTATATCAGCGAAACACTCTGTTAAAACTCGTCTGATACAGCGCGAACGTTGTGTTTAAAACACGCCTCCCCTTGCATTCGCCTATCACTGAACATTATCAAGATAATGTCACTAGATATTATTCAATGCGACTCCATTACCTTGTAATTCAGTATTACAATCAGAAAATTAGAGAGTCCATAGAGATCCTTAGCATTGCAGACATATGAAAACCCATCATCCGTAACGATCAATCCTCGACTAGCAGTGACCGCGACACCCAGCCAATCAGCGATAGGTCCCGCCCACCGCCGGTATAAAACCATGCTGCTCCCCTCGTATTCCCGAAGTTGATTTTCGCCTCTGGCATGATTCACATGTTGTGTTACCGAGATAAACTGCTTCAGTTTCTAGTTCGCTGCCATCTGAAGCGTACGTAATAGTAGCAGCGAAGTACTCTGTGTTCTGTTATTAATAATGTCGAAAGTACGTAGATTGAGAAAGCAGCTATCATTAAAGACAGTGAATAGGTTTATTAAGGATTATCCAGATTTAATTTACAACGGCATAAAAATTAAATGTTTAGTGTGCGATATATATCTAACGTGTTGGTCACAAACACGTAAACGGCATGTGCAAAGTGTAAACCACAATAATATCAAAACCGGTGTCGACGCCAAATACGAACAATTCTTGTTTGATTTGTGTACAATTATGATTCAGTATAATCTGGCGTTTACTTTGTTAAACAACGATTCATTTATTTCATTTTGGAAGAAATACGCCGATATTACATTACCGAGCAGGACCGCATTACGAAATTATTTACCGTCTGTGCGTGTACATTTAGAAAATAAAATTAAGGCTGAACTGAAAAATAAAAAAGTGTGCTTGCGTGTGGATGAAACAACTGATTGCAAAAAAAAGATCTGTACTTAATGTTATGGTGCGCAAAATGGAACCACATCGATCGGCATCTTCAATTTTATTACCTTCTAGACGAATAGAAGAATGTACTGCCCGAGTAATTTGAAAAGTATTATTAAGCATATTGGAAAAAATTGAAATATCCAGAGATCAAGTCGTAATGTTTATGATAGATGGTGCCGCAACCATGCTTTCTGTAGGTCGGTCTCTTAAGGAACAGTGTGGTAACTTTTTACATATATCTAAAATTCATGCTCTACATCTTGTGGCAGAGACAATTCGTAGATGTTATCCACAGGTGGACGCGCTAGTTGCGAGTACAAAAGCAGTGTTTCTGAAATCCCCAAAACGTATTCGCGAATTTCACAGACTGTGTTCTCATACCCCTGAACCACCACAACCGATCCTTACACGTTGGAGAACATGGTTACAAGTGGCATTTTATTATTATAAGTATTTTGAGAGTATAAAGAAGGTGGTTTTATTATTCAATCCGAAAGAATGTGCAGCTATCAAAACAAGTCAGAAAAAAGTTGAAGATAGTCAGGTTAAAAGTGATTTACAAACTATTCAGAGCAATTACATCGGATTAGTGCAAGCAATAGAAAAATTACAAAATTCTTCATTGTCGTTAGAGGAATCACTGCAAATTGTGAAAGATGTACATGCACAACTTTGTTCGGTAGAAGACGCAAAAAATGAGTGTGTTCTAATTAGGTTTGAAAGTGTTTTAGACAAAGATTCAGACTTTGCCACACTTAGACAAATTTATAAAGGTTCGTCTACAGATGCGTTAAGTTGTTTCAAAGATTTTTTTAATTATGCAAATATAACATCACTAGATGTAGAGCGATCGTTTTCTTTATACAAGAACATATTTCCCTCACGGCGGTTGCGTTTTGCAGAAATAACTTCGGAAACGCACCTTCTGTTAAAAATATTTATTTTCGTTTCTCCAGTTTTTCAAATCACGGAAGACGCTTAAAACGGTTTAAAAAAATTTTTTTTTAATCATTGAATTACATACACTCTCGATTTTATTTTTTATACATATGACCAGAGATGGTAATTTCCCGTGTTCATTCAGCAACATAGACATAATTTATCGAGATCCGTTCATAATCTACAAAAACCAATTTTTTTGTATCTAGCACCGGAACGGCACCGTTCCGGATAATATATCTCTGCATACTGACTCCCTTCGCATGCAAGATTCCTTTCGTTAGCTACGCCGATGGTGCGCACCCGAATTTGCCCACTCTACTTATTACTACTGTTTACCTGTTCCTTTATATTGGCTTCTAACATAATAACAAATGCATATATGCATAATTTGTACTTTATACCATCTTTTTGTCAGTTACAAGAACTGATGAAAATATAGCAACCACTTTGGTCTTGACTTGAAGATTTTTATTTTTTGAGCTTGGCAATGCTGGTGGCGCCATCAAACATCTACTTGGGTAAACTAAATGACCACGTGAAATTTTAAGCCAATAAAAAATCATGAGGAAAATCTGTAGGGCTACTAAAATATTATCCATGCAGTAGTTGGCGGGAGTTTTTTGTGTTATTGTAGGTTACATTTGGTTATATTACGTCAATTTTTGATAAATTGAATAATGGCAACATGGTTACTTAAATCAGCCACTTCGATATGTCAAAACATAATCCGGTAAACATTGATTCTACACAAAAGGGAATAAAACATTATTTCTCTGTAAGCAAGGAGCCCTTAAAAATTGAAAGCAAAGCTATTTTAACTTCAGCTGAGAATTACCAACTTTTAAGATCGTACAGGTCTAAAAATAGAAAATGCACAAAGAAAGCAATTAATGATGAAATTTGTGATAATGATGTTATGTATGTTGAAACAGAAAAGCAGGATGATATAATCAAGCATGAATGTAATATCGATCCTTGTTCGCCACAAATAGTTCTTGACACCGGTTTTGGCTGTGTATATTATGTAAGCATGAATGAAAGTGATTTGATTGAAAATGTATCCCAAAGCAATGTGTGCACAGTTTCTCCATCAAAGAGACAAAGAATAGAAGCAGATTCTACAAAGCTATTAACAATTACCAAATCTAAGATACCAGAGGTGCAAAAGAAGGCTTCACGTACATTTCAAATGAGTCAGACATCTGACCCGATAAAAAATGAATCATCTCTCTTTAAAGAACACAACTTAGCAGAAACAGAGAACATCAATAAATACTTGGAAGTAAACTTATTGGAAGAAAGCGAGTCATTGGGAACTGTGTCACAAGAACAGAATGATAATTTGAACGAGAATAGAGATAATCCTGACAAAATTACCAGCCATGTTTCGCTTGTTGATGATATACTGTCGGATATACTAGATAGTCATTTATCCACATTATTGTTTGATGATGAAATTAGTCTTTTAAGAACTTTTCAAGGTTTAACAGTCAAACATAAATACCTGGGGTGCAAATTATTTACTCATCAGATAAAATGGTATAATGCCTATAAATTTGCAAAAAATATAAAACTGCTCGTTAGTTTATTTGAAATGAAGCAAATGATTGTCTGCTTAAAGGAAACTCGTATCATAAAATTAGGTAAGCAATAATCTTGACATATTATTAACATTCATTTTCATTGTATCTGTAAATAATTACATTTACAAAAAATGTTTACATAATTCCCAATCAATTACTATTAATACATTTATATTGATTAACAAGGTCTAGCAAATGGGCGTTCCTACCTAATGTGCAGTGCACATGAACAGCCCAAAATTATAGAAATGTAAAAACAAACTGAAGGAGCATAAGAAGTGATACAAAATTGTGGCTTAGTAGCTTATGGTATATGCAACAGTTCTACAAGGGTTGCATTCTCTGAATGCGACCATTGAAATTCTTTCTCTGCCGACAGCAAAAATGCAGTGCGTCAAATGGCTTCTCTTCAATTGCTTTACAAAGAAAGCTACTACATGATCATTGGTTCCATGATATATTTTTGTTTCAAATTAATATTGTAAGTAAAATAAATCAAATGCCTACAATTAATGGCAATCAGAATATTGATTAAATATACAAGATGCTATTGATGTAATGACTGCTACCGATAGATAGGAGCAGATTCGTCTGCTAAATGGAACTAATCGTTGTTTAGTTTAGAGATTATGCTACTGCCCTTGAACAGACGTGCAATTATACATACCATTAGCAGGTGAAGCTACTACCCCGCATTCGAGTACGAACGTATTTGCACAGGCTTGGGGTCGACTACTAAAATTCGATATTATTTTACTTATTATGTTTAAGGATAGATGTATTATACATGATCGTACCTGGTACCCGGAGGCTGATTGCGAGATATTTCTGGAACATTCTTTATATGCTTGAAGTGGAGATTGTTGACTAGATTTTTGTTTGTAGTAGATGTAATGAAAATAAGCTTTCGAGCATTGCCTTACTGTTGATAAAATTATACACGACTTTGGATAATGAATTTTCCCAGTGTATATGTGACAAACAAATTAGAGCAATAGAAGCATTTCTTTACATTTGCAAGTGAAACCAACATAAAGCGACATTTAAGTTAAACTTTCCAAGAGTGGGAGAAAAAGAAAACTGAACTTTGTCTCTTCTAATCATAACACATCGTAATTTCATCAATCTTTGTTTGGTAGTTATCGACTATTTGTTTCATAGTTGTTACTTGTTTATGCTTCTTCATTCATCATATTTAAAATAATGTATTGATACTTGATATTCGAAATACTTTGTACTTAAGTAGTTAAGGCTTTAATGAACTTTTAAAGTAAATGAAGTACTTATAACTAAAGCCCTTTTTACAGTATTTCAGTCATTTTAACTTCCGAAGTGCTTATCGTGCTTTAGAGATTTCAAATACCTTACAATAAGTACTATGTACTTGAGAAACAACACATAAGTATCGGCACCCTCCGCACCACGCAAGTTTAATTTATTATATAGTAATAAAAAAACCTTTTTCTAAAACTGAACATGCATGTACTATCCCTACTTCTTAGAACAGATATTCTTTACAAGTGCCTATTCTACCCTCTACGTGTCTTAAACTACGACATGCGAAAAACACGGCCAGATGGACGGGAAGATCTCTTTTATGACCGAAAATATAAACGAGTGCCAGCCTACTGCAAAAGGTCAAAAAGGACAGAATACGACAACGGTCCGTTTTCTCGGTTCATCAGATTTTTATTACTTTTTATGTAAACTGTCTCGTACGCATCTAATTCTCGCGGCGACGTTACGTTTTTAATCAATTTTAAGTCTTCTAATTTAATACTATGCCCGGTTTCATTTATATGTTGTGCCACACTCGACGCGTCCAATCTGCCGTAGCGATAATTTCGTACATGCTCTTTGAATCTAGTTTCTATCGCTCTTTTTGTTTGACCAATATAGGCTTTATTACAGTGACTACATTCAATTTTATAAATACCCGACCTTTCTCCCATTTTCGGTTTATCTTTAGGAGGGTGCCGATACTTATGTGTTGTTTACCATACTACGCCACAGTCCTTGCTATCATTATTGACTATGTACTTGATATTTCCATTAGCAGAACTTGGTGCTTTAATATTTCAAAAACTGTATTTGGTAATTCAAGTACTTTTGAAAATTGAAGTATTTGATACTTGTTATCTTAAAGCATACTCGTATAAAGTCTTATCCCCTAAACTGGTAGCAAAAAAAGGCTAAAATTTAGCAAAATTTGTAATATGTTTAAAGATAATTCTCGAAAGTACTCGTAACCATGCATTACTACAATGTTATCAATGTGGGAGTTTTTTAATATTTCAATAATTCTATGAACTTTGTTATTCTTCTCGGTGTCTATCATTAGTGAACGAAAATAAGATTAAAAATGATTTGAAAACAAGTAAGAGCAAATGCGCATGATCGAAGTCGAATTTGTTCATTATTGAATTTAAACCAAAGAACTTGAAGTAATCGAATCATTTGTTTACATTTAAAAGTGAAGCAACATAAAAGCAAAGTAATTACATACAACCATACTAATACAGATTTTCTTTTAGATTATTCGTCTGAGTCAACGGTAGATTTGTTGAATCAACTCGTTGCTAATGATGTTAAGGCAATACACGACACCCTCCGATTAAAATCAAAACAAAAAAAGAAGCCTCTCTTAATAGACAATATTTTGAATTACATCAAGAGTCAAACTACATTACATCCAACTATAAGTTCAGATGAACGAGTTAGAAAAATGATTTTTAACAAATTGGGAGATGTAGTACAAATTAATCCGCTATTTTATACGGCATTCTATAAAGCACATTTATTATACATGTACACTAATCCAGAATTCGACATACCGAGTGGACTTTATCATAGATTACATAATATCAGAAGTGGAAGCATATTGCATCCCCCTCTTATATGTCAAGACCATATAATTTTCCGAAATGCCCAAGAATTTGCTGATTTCTATAAAGCATTCTCGTACAAAAGCGAGGTCCTAGAAGCGCTGAATAAGAAAGGAGAAACCAAATTCACTGCAATGTTTGGTTTAAGCGGAGAAATTGTGAAGGAGTTCAATAATGTTCTTGACAATTAGTAAGTATATTTGTTTTATCGCTTTTTCTCTTTTTATAACAGATCCTAATTATGATTTGGGATACTAACCAGAAGCCGGATTTCAACATGTAAATCCGGTATGATTTGGACAAAATTGAAACTATATGCGTTGTCAAACATATCTACATGTAAAAATGTATGACTTTCACATTGTTAAGACCTTAAAATTGGTTGTAAACTAAAATTTTACTCTGGAATTTCAAAACTACATAAATACAAACATTACAAAATACAAAATTCTTGACGTTGTTTCCTTGCCTCTTCATAATTGTGTTACTATAAATAATACGTAGTATGTAGATTGGGGCGAGCAAAGAGCTTACTCAGGGTAGGGTATTTAGAGGGAGAGGTAGATCTTCGATGCTTTGAAACTAAGTGAAGCAAAAATATAGCATCAAAAGGCGCCACGTATTTTAAGGATAAATACCAACTGTGGTTTTTTCATAGAACCGCAGCACAATTGATCAGAGACAAAGGAAAACAAATATCTAAACTGATAATAAAGCAATATATTAAAATAAAATATGTGATAATAAATAATAATAACGAAAAGCTATGATTTTTAAATTTAGTGGCCACGAATACTTGTGTACTTCCTGTTGTGAAGTGTCTGGTAAAGTCCTGGATCAGAGCATGGCTTTCCCCGGTGGTTTTTGGAAATGCTTAGTTGACTTTTCCAGGTGATTTAGAAAACGTTTGCGTAGTCACCATAAAATAATGAAAAAAAAAGTAAAATGCAGTAATTTGTTAAAAAAATATATTCAAAGAAAATAATGAAGTTAAATGATAATCAGTAAATTCAAAAGTATAATAAATTTACTTTAGGTTAAATATTTGAAGGACAGGGAAAATAAAGTAAAAAAAAATGGAATTGGCTCTGAAATTAGATAAGTTAATTGCAGTGTTCGAAAAAGGAATAGTGCAACCGAATCCTTGTCTTTAAAATACTAAAATTGATGGAAGTACAGGAAATACAACGGGCGATCGCTGCAATGAAATTTAAAGATAATTAAGTAAATTGTAACAAGACTCGCGCGTGGTATTTCGTACTCCAACGCGTAATTTACTGTTCAATATGAATTATCTAAGCAAATTCCTCAGACTGATTGGCAAACTTTCACTGCACGTGGCAAAGCCGGCAACGTCAATACAGCAGCAATAAATGTTTCGATAAATAGAGAGCAAGTATAATATTTTAAGAACATATATTTACTACTATTTACCAAAAGTAACGATACAAAAATATTGTTACAAGGTTTATTCGAGCCAACACCCATTAAAATTTTACATACATACCCATATGTAATATTTGAACTTGTTCGCAAATTAGTCTAACGTAATTTGATTTGTAGAAAGAAATTCACAACTAAACAGGACAGTTATCTAGAAAAGTGCAACTAGGTTGATTTTTCTTTAGTCGAGCGCCCTGCACAGTGTTTATCATTATTTGTAGTTTACAAGTTCTGAATATTTCTGTAGGGGTATAGTATGTTACACCTTACTCTAATAGTTTTAGAACTATTTATATTTCGTGACAGTGTTAATCAAGGACTGAATCTTATAATAGGCAACTAATGGAAAACATGTGATATGTTGTAATAATGAATTGGTCTGGTGTTATACAGAATGTTCTAAATAACTTATTAAAGTCAACAAATGTCAATGGATTTGCTTATTTTAAAAGAACATATATTTTTGTGGATTGGTTGTCAGAATTTCTAAAACAATTGACTGTATAAATATATGCTGTCCTCTGCAATAGTTCAATAAATATTTCAACTTTTTAATAAATGCTTACTAATTATCAAAGTATTTGTGGATAAATTGGAATAAAAAATGTTATTTGACTTATTTGCAAAATTATGGCTCTGAGGACATTTGGTTCACGTTTTTCCGCTATGTCTTCATTTTTTTTTTTTTTCATATTATTATTGGTTAGTTGATTCTTTGTTGCCACTATCACTTGGTTGTATGTTTTTGTAATAATAATTAGTAGTGGGTCAACTACTGAGACGCGTTTGTAGGATTGCGAGAATTATGTAGAATAGTTCAAGGATAGAAAATGCAGCGTAACAATCGTATAAGTAAGTTGCAATTTCTTGTTCAATAATTAGTACGAAAAAAATTAGAATTTGCTCTATTATGTAAATTATGCGCGCGAATCGGTGCAGAAAACGTTTTACATTTATTGACAGGTTTCGATTGTTAAGTTACTGGCAAATAAAGCAAGAACCACCCAACTCCGAATTCGTATAATTCGGGGTATTATATTTAGAAAATGTAAAATAGAATTATATAAGAAAGACTCCAGAAGGAGAATTAATATTTTTGTGATATGGTCGGACTTTTTCCGACCAACTTTTAAAAAATAAATGAAATATAATAAATAATAACCAGACAACTCCCAAAAACCAACAATACCAGGTGTGTCGGTAATTCCTTTCCGGTTTTTCCGGCAGA